>OZ024743.1:322768779-322794319 GCA_964016885.1 Eledone cirrhosa | reverse complement strand
TGCTCTAACCACTAAGCCATGTGCCTCCATATATATATATATATAATTATATATTCGTGTACATATTTTCAACAGTAATACTATACTATATATTTTCAACAGTAATACTGTACTATACTATATATTTTCAACGGTAATACTATACTATATATTTTAAATGGTAATACTACACTATATATTTCAACGGTAATACTATACTATATATTTTAAACGGTAATACTATACTATATATTTTCAACAGTAATACTGTACTATATCTTTTCAACATTAATACTATACTATATATTTTCAACAGTAATACTATCTATACTATAAAGCTGATGGCCGTATGTAGGTAACAAACTTTCCACCAATCGGCTGGACCAAACAGCACCAAATTTGCACCATAGATGTAACTTTTACCAAGTAAAAAAGTGAGGGTATTTTTGTCTACTGAATTCTGTTAAAAGATTAAAGACATTATTTAAATATTCACTTCTTTAACATTTCAAATGTCAACATTTCCGGTTATACGTCATTCCTCACGTTTTCTTATGACGTCGCACAACATTCCCCTCTTTTTCTTAGTCTGTATGTCTGGCTGTCTGCATTAGATAACGTTTTTCGAAATATTTACTTCTGCATTCACAGACTGAGATTTTAAGTTTCAGAAGATCCCGTTAAAGGTGAAAGCAGCGATTATTTGCTTAAACTTCAATCTGTTATTTTAATATATATATTCGTGTACAGATATTTTTGCATACACAAAAACAAAAACCTATTTATTTCACGAAAGCACAGATGGCTTATTGTCATTGTTACTGTTCAAGGTTAGGGGACCACAGTCTTTCCAAGATCTGAGAACCATCAATGACCATCAATGTTCCACTTACCGTTTGGCTTGCCAGATGTGTGGTATGTTACACGATGACAGCCATTGGCACCTCACCCTGCCAGAAGCAGCAACTGCTAAAGTCCCTTCTCAACTGCGAAAACTTTTTGCTATTATGCTGCACAACTGTGATCTCGCTGACCCTCTCACACTGTGGAACAACCACCGCAAAAGTCTAGCTGAGGACATACACCAGCGCACACGCAGACACAATCTGAATGTAACATACAATGTCGTTTTCAACGAGGCGCTCATTTGTCTTGAAAAACAGTGTCCTGGAGATTGGTGGTAGGCCTCTAAGTCACTACAGCTTATCTGCTCCTGACAGGAGTGTCCAGAGGTCAACGTCTACAGAGCTTCTCCGCGAGATGAGCTACGAGATCAGTGATTCTCCTATGGTCAATTGTATATAGAATCCTGTAGGGTCGGCTCGCCAAACAATCTCTTCATCTTTGCTCTGGATGGCTGAACAAAAAATATTGTATACTCTGAGGCTCTAACAATGTAATTTAAATATTTTCTGTTACTTGGAATTTCCATTATGGTTGTACAAATTATTGTTTCTAAAATATTTGTTCTCTGTTCAGCCTTTATTGTTGTAACTTTCAATTTTCTTTAACGTTGCTGAACTGGGGAATCCTAAAAACTATTCAAACCCAACATTAGAGCACGTTAACCTCCCCCCCCCCCCTCGCTGACTTGAGAGGGTGTGAGGTATCTTTCCTGAAAAGATAAAATGCCGGTATACCTAGTCAGGCGCCAGTCGGATGTGCCAGCTAGTACTATATATTTTCAACAGTGATACTATACTATACTATTTATTTTCAACAGCAATACTATACTATACTATATATTTTCAACAGTAATACTATATATTTTCAACAGTAATATTATACTATATATTTTCAACAGTAATACTGTACTATATATTTTCAACAGTAATACTATACCATATATTTTCAACAGTAATACTATACTATATGTTTTCAACAGTAATATTATACTATATATTTTCAACAGTAATACTATACTATACATTTTCAACAGTAATACTGTACTGTACTATATATTTTCAACAGTAATACTATACTACTAGCAGTGTATCCCGGCATTGCACGGGTAAGAACATTGGTAATAGCACCTCAAATGAGAAACGTTTATTTGTGAGTGCCTGTTAAAAACTCACGAAAATATACCGACAGGAAACTTGTTTTATTTGGAGAAAATTAAGAAGTTGAAAGTACAGTTTAGCTGTCTACGTACAATGTTCATAGAAATATTGTTGAGCCCCTTCTTTTCATACTCCTCTGTTTTGGCCTATTGGAGTAAATGTGAAAGAGAAAGTCACAGGTTAAGTTGGCAGAAGGTTCCAGTGTCATAGCAGTAAGGCATAGACTACTTACCTCAAAAGTTCATTCTCACTCTTTCCACTAAATTACTCTTTCTCTCTATCCCTCTCGGTGCAGTCCCTTGTGAATTTCTCGCATAGGCCTGGTGTAGATTTGCACCCAATCCATCTGCCTGATGCACATGTCTGCTTTATATGGCTTTTGGAGGAAGGAGTGACCAGAAGTACGTTGTTCGGTATTATTACGAAAAGGTGTAGCAGAGAATCCCGCGTGAACTAACAACTCGGGAGGAAACTGCTTACCTCAAAGATTCATTCTCCATCGTTCTTGTCAACGCTCTGTTTAGTTGGTATTTGTTGGTCTACAGTTAGATGAATGGCGCACAAAGGGTTAATGTTGATTGGCAAGAAGTTTTTTTAATAATAAAAGACGGGTTAAAGCGACCTACAATGTACCTGTGTGTATATATATATATATATATGTTTGTGTGTGTGTGTGTGTATATACATATAAGGGTATAAGAGTGTGGTTTTTTGCAAGAGTGTGGGAGTAAAAGGTTTTATATATATATATTTTTTTTAATGTGTATATTTATATATATGTATATATATATATATGTGTATATGCATATATATGTATATGTGTATGTATATGTATCATCATCATTTTACATCCGCTTTTCCCTGCTTGCAAGGGTGGGATGGGTCTTATTCAGCACAGCATCCCTCCACTTGTCACGGTCCTTCGTCATCTCCACCGTGAGCTTCAATGATCTGAGGTCTGTTCTCACCACCTCCGCCCATGTTTTTCGTGGTCTACCTCTACCACGTCTTCCTTCAACTGCCATTTCCTGGCCATCGGTCATCCTCCATGCGCATCACATGTCCATACCACCTCAGTCTCCTCTCCCGTACACTACATTCTATCCCTCTCAGACACAGTTTCTCTCTCAACAGATTTATGCTGGGTCGTTCATGCACATTTACACTGCACATCCAACGGAGCATGCTTGCCTCATTTCTCTCCAGCCGTCGCATATCCTCTGCAGTTGCTGCCCATGTCTCATTACCATGCAGCATCGCGCTCCTCACACAAGCATCATACAACCGGCCTTTCATACGCAGGGAGAAACCCTTCTTCGTCAACAGAGGAAGCAGCTCCCTAAACTTCTTCCAACCTGTCCTTATTCTAGATACTATGGCCTCGGAACACCCTCCTCCCATGCTAATCTGATCTCCTAGATACCGGAAGCTATCCACCACTTCTATAGCCCCCTCCTACATTTGAAAAATGTGTATATCAATGCGACTTCTACTGTCTAATTTCCCTGTACATCTACTGCATACATATTTCTCCCTACCTGTTAGTTTGCCTGCTATCCCGCTACATCTCTTGTGTACCCAGGATCTGCATTGTGTGCATTTTATAGAATTTATGCCAGTTCCTTTTCTGCATATCGAACATGGCCATTTCCCTGACGGAATCAGGGTTTTGTCCTCTTTTCTACTCATCAACACTTTTGTCTTAGCTAGGTTCACTCTCAGTCCTCTTGCTTCCAACTGCTGTTTCCAAAGCCAGAATTTATTCTCTAGCTCCTCGAATGATTCTGCTATAAGAACCAGATCGTCAGCATAGAGAAGTTCCCATGGACAGCCAGTCTTAAACTCCTCTGTTATGGCTTGGAGGACTATAATGAACAAGAGCGAGCTGAGGACCGAACCCTGATGTACTCCTACTTGTATCTGGAATTCCTCACTAAACTCCATTCCTACCCTGACTTTACTGAGAGTACCTCTGTACAAAGTTTGCACTGTCCTCACAAGCCATTCCTCAACACCTAGCTTCCTTAGGGACCACCAGATGACAGATCGGGGTACCCTATCAAAGGCCTTCTCTAGGTCAACAAAGGCTAAGTATAGTGGCTTATTCTTCTCTAAGAACCTCTCTTGTAATTGTCTCACCAAGAAGAGAGCATCTGTTGTACTCTTCCCAGACACAAAACCAAACTGCATCTCATCTAGTTTGACTCTTTCTCTAATTAGTTGTGCTAAAATCCTTTCTGCCACTTTCATAACCTGATCTAACAGTTTTATACGCCTATAATTGCTCCTCTCCAGAGCATCCCCTTTACTTTTGTAGCAATTTATGAGAATACTGCTGCACCAGTCTTTGGGTATGACACCACTATATATAGCTTGATTGATGATGCATGCAACCAGGTTAGTGCCTACATCCCCTGATGCCTTCAGCATCTCAGCAACTATTCCCGATGGTCCGGCAGCCTTACCATTTTTCATTTCCCTAATCGCCTTTTGGACCCTATATTCGGCAATCTCAATAGCTGGTCCCTCTGTCGGATCTACCAAGGGTAATTTCTCTCTCCCCCATTTGTTCTCCACATTCATCAGTCTCTCATAATGACATTTCCAGGCCTCCTTTTTCTGATCATTCGTGACACTAAGTACACCGGCATCATCCCGGACACATTTATCTCCAACAACATCCTGATTTGCATTGACACACTGCCTTGCAATGTGGAACACCGCCCGCCTCTGATCTTCCCGTCGCAGAACATTGGCAAACCTCCTACTCTCTGCCTCCCTGCGTGCTAAGTACACCTGACGTCTAGCTTCTCTCTTAGAGGCTGTATATTCTTCCCTACTCCCACCCTTTTTCCAAGCCTTCCATGCTAGTTTTTTGTCTCTAATAGCCTTATCTACTGTGCTGTTCCACCACCAGGTCACTCTCTGTCTGGTTGGAGCTCTGCTCCAGCCACAAGTTTCATCAGTAGCCTGCAGCAAGTTGTCACGTAAGAAATTCCAGTTATTATCTATGTCATATGTCTTTAAATCGTCTTCTTTTTCGTCATATACATCTTGAAGGGCTTTCCTAAATTTGTATTTTAGTGAAAGGTCTTTTAGCTTCCAGACCTTTCTTCTCCACACCTTCCTATATGTCTCATTCCATCTCTTGCTTACTGAGATATCACTAACAACTAACCTATGCTGTGGGGTACATTCTTCCCCAGGGTATGTCTTGGTATTAGACACTATCTGCCTGTCCCGCTGCCTAACTAATAAGAAGTCAATCTTGCTTATGTGCTCACCAGATTTGTAGGTTATTAGGTGATTGGCAGGTTTCTGGAAGTTTGTGTTGCAAATAGTCAATGTACCTGCATCACAAAATTCAAGAAGTCTCACTCATTCATTTCTTGAACCGTAACCGTGCCCACCATGTACCCCAGTGTAATCATCCTGGAGCTGTCCAACATGACCATTGAAGTCTCCTGCTAGTATAACAATGTCTCTGTCCTCTGTCATTGCGGTTGTTTGTAGAAGTTGCTCATAAAAGCAGTCTTTCTCATCTTTGCCTAGGCCTGCTTGGGGAGCATAGGCCGAGATGATTGTCAGTAGTCTCCTGCCTACAACTAATCTAAGCTTAATTATTCGATTACTAACTCGAACTACCTCTATTGTCTTATTGATCCATTTCTCAGCCAGGAAAATGCCTACTCCCCCTAACCCATCATCCTTACCTACCCAGAATAGCTTATAGCTAAGACGTTTGCCTACGGCTAGTCTCGCAGAGGCACCTCTCCATCTCACCTCTTGCACACAGCACACATCCACCTGCTTTCTCTCCAGCATCTCCGCTATTTCAGCAGATCTACCTCTGAGAGTGCCAACATTAAGTGTTGCAACTCTGAGATAAGACGTCTTCATATTTTGTTGTTGTTCCTATTTGTTGCTGTGCTGATAAGCGTTTTGGCATTGATACACTGGTTGGATGCCCTTCCTAACACCAGCGCCACTTTACAGCATGGACTGGGTGCTTTTATTTGTGCCACCAGCACTAGAGAGGATGTCTTACTAGACTCAAGGGCCCTCTCTACCCCTCCATTTTACAGCATGGTCATTAAAAAAAAAAAAAAAAAAAAAACTTATTGACACGACGCACACACACACACTCACACACCAACACTCATGCATACAAACCACAACCACACACACACCAACACTCATTCACGCATACAAACACACACATATATATATATATATATTACCGGCAGTACTGATACAAATACAAAATCAAAATCAATATCATGTCAACTGTTGACCTTTCCCAGTCCAGTTCAGCTTGTATATAATAATAATAATTATAATTGTTTGCTTTACGCTGGTAATGGCGGTGGTGGTGGAGAATGGTGGTGATGGTGGTGGCAGTTGTTGGTGCTGTAGTTGTTATTGTAGTTGCTGTTGTTGTTGTTGTGTTGTTGCTGCTGCTGCTGCTGTTGTTGTTCTTATGCTGCAGACAATGGTGTTGATGCTGTTACTGTAGTCGCATATATATAAATACATACATACACAAAGATTCAACACAGACAATGGTGTTGTTGCTGTCGCTGTTGTTGTTGTTCTTCTTCTTCATTTCACTGCTGCTGTTGCTGCAGACAATGGTGTTGATGCTGTTATTGCAGTCGCATACATATAAATACATACATACACACACATTCAATACAGACAATGGTGTTGTTGCTGTTGTTGTTGCTGTGTTGAAATCTGGTCGCATCCACTGAGATATACATATACACACACATATATATATGTATATACACATACATACATCAAAAGAGTCAGCATTATGTCAACAGGGAAGAGGGAACAGGTCAGTCACCTTAGATAGAGTAATGAGTACTGTGGTGATGGTAGGGAGCGAGTGTAGACGTTATTGTTATTGTGGTGGTGGAGGTCAGTGAGATGTACAAGTTCATAGTTCACTTGTCTCCTTTCCTCTCTCTTCAAAATTTTGAGTTTATGGCCCCTTGCAATGGCGGACAAGTATATATAATATATAAGAAGCAAAGAAAATTTTTTTTTTTTTTTATTTATTTCTTTTTTTTCAACGATACGAAAGATTTCCTGGTGGAAGTTCAGGTGTACTCAGGGTTGGTATCCAGTTTCGGGGTGAAAATCCAATTAGAAAATCCAACGAATTTTGAGAGGTCCACACAAGCATTGATATATATATATGTATGTAAAATGTAAACAGAATAACAACACATATACCAATGAACATGTTTTTACATTAAACACAGAGGGACTGTAAATGATAATAACAATATTTAGATATAAATGTACATATCTCTATTGGTCTCATAATTTTTTTCTCTTTCCCCTTGTGTGTAGCAACACGTGGTTGTGTGTTGCTGCTGACTCTAGCAGAGCCCAAGAAAACACGTCTTGCCCTAACAGCCGCTGCTGTATATGTATGTATATATATATATATAAATATATAAACTAATATATATGATGAAACACAGATACCAACACATCTGTATATATATTGCAAAAGAAAATTTAGCCAGAATGAAGTATACTAATTATTATACTACAGTTTGTCCATATCGATTTGTCGATTTGTCGATTTGTCCATATAGTTTATACACGGCTCAGGGGTATTTTCCTCCTTCGAGCTAATTCCATTGTAAAAGAATTCCTTACACTTAATAATATAACTGCTCCTAGTCTGAGCTGAAAGCCGCCTCATATATACGACTATTATTTCTAGCAGTACGGTTATGAGACTAGCTAGAAACTGTTAAACCATGTGCGTCACACAGTCTTTTAAATTATTTAGAAGTGAAGCATATCAATTTGTCCCTGGATGTTTACTGAGGAGAGCAGGACATGATATTCCTACACTTATTTATCTCGAAACATATTTGGATTTTAAAGTTTAAACTTATCTACGGAACAGGTTTGATTTTGAAATTTAAATGTGTCTAAACATCATAGCCTTTTGGCAATGCAGTTCGTCTTTGTTGATTTATTATTTTAAATCGATATGGACAAACTGTAGTATAATAATTAGTATACTTCATTCTGGCTAAATTTTCTTTTGCAATATATATACAGATGTGTTGGTATCTGTGTTTCATCATATATATTAGTTTATACACGGCTCAGGGGTATTTTCCTCCTTCGAGCTAATTCCATTGTAAAAGAATTCCTTACACTTAATAATATAAATATATATGTATGTATGTATGTATATGTGTATATATGTGTGTGTATATGTATATATGTGTATATATATATATATATGTATATATATGTGTGTGTGTGTGTGTGTGTGTGTGTGTGTGAATGTAGCAAAAATAATATGTCAGCAATGACGTGTTTGTAATAATGTCGTAATACAGACAGATATAATAAGAGCGCGACGGAGATCGATAAGCGGCACCTAAGGAGAAATTAAGAGGAAAGGGTTGAATTTACTTTAGTCTTGAAAGAATTCACATCATAAGGAGGTGGAAAACAATAAGATGGAAGAGATTTCCAAAGTCTGGCAGTTCAAGGACAAAAGCTATGACTATAGAAAGGCTTCTTTATTTGTGGAACGAATTAGATTCCATGCTTTCCAGCATAGTTACGTCCCTTTACGATCTGAGTTCAAATCCCACCGAGGTTGACTTTTCCTTTCATCCTTACGGGGTCGATAAAATAAAGTACCAGTAATGCACTGGGTAATTGCTGGCCTTGTGCCTAAAGTAGAAACAATTATGATTTCCTCAGTGAAATAGGAGAATAACAAGTTAGAATAATATGATGGAGGGGCATGGAAGTACTATTCTAATTAACTCATGTAGAGATTTAATAGACAAAACTCAAATACATAAAGCTTACACATATAAAATATTTAATGTCTGTTTGGCTTAATCAATCGATTGAATCAGTTGGCAAGATCCCAGACCTCATTCGCTTACCGAGTGGGGTGGAACCCATCAAATCTGACCAAGGAAACAATGTTTCCATAGGTCTTTCTATTACTAATACTATCTACCGGTCACAACTTCTTGCAGAAAGAACAATGTTAAAAAAGTGTCTTGCTCAAGGACATAATGCATTGCCCGGTCCAGGAATCAAAATTGCAGCCTCATGATTGCAAATCCAATTCTCTAACCACTAAGCCATATGCCTTCAACAGACAGAGATTATTTTATTGCAGGTCTATGATGATCTTGTAGAGGGGGCGAGGTGTATTCTCAAACATTGCAGTTCAGACAAAATTTTCAATTAGTTAGCTGACCCAAGATCAGATAAATTAATAATTAATTTACAGTGTTAATTGATATACTTGACTGGCAATGACAAAACTAATCTACTATCTTTAGCTTTAGCAATTTACTTATTTTATGATTACAAATGTTCATCTCAATCAATATCAATAGAAACACTTGGATAACCACCACCTAAATATGTTAGCAAGGAATCTGTATTGAGCAAATAATTGTTTCTACGTTAGGCACAGGGCCAGCAATTACCCTGAAGGAAGATATATAAAGCTGATTTGCCATGGTATATTTATGGATTGATAACCATGCAAAACTATTTACCTTGCTTGATTGTTAACCATGAAAAACTGATTTATCTTGCTATATATTGATAACATGTACTTTCGTGTCCCAAATAATAGGGTTGGAATAAGCAAGGGGAGGGTCTATCAGAAAATTGGCAATTTTTCTAGTTGTCTCTGTTATTTTTTTAAAAACCAGAATGAGTCGTTTAGTTTACATATTGAGACTCCAACCCACCCTATTTATTTTATAATGTATGGGATTTCTAGTAATGTACTTATTTTGTCATGTATAATGGAGGCACATGGCTTAGTGGTTAGAGCATTGGCCTTGCAATCGAAAGGTTGTGAATTCAATTCTCAGACCAGGTGATGTGTTGTTTCCTTGAGCAAGACACTTTATTTCACATTGCTTCAGTTTACTCAGCTGTAAAAATGAGATGATAGGGACTGGGGTCCATATCATTCCACTGCAAAGTGGTCGTGGAGGTGCCACGGCAAAAAAGTACCCAGTACTCACTGTAAATGAGGTTGGTATTAGGAAGGGCATCCAGCTGTAGAAATCAAGCCAGAATCAGTTCCCGTCCCACCCTTGCAAGCAGGGAAAAGCGGACGTAAAATGGTGATGATGATGATGATATTCAATGTATAAATTGTCACAGAAATGTTACCACATAAAAGAGATAGATTAGCAAAATTTAATAAGCAGTGAAGGTTGGAAAAAATCTGAAAAATTGATAAGCGGAGAAGGGTGGGCATTATTTGAGATCCGAAAGTAATACTGGTTACCTTGGTATATTTATTGATAACTATGTAATACTAATTACATTGGTATATTTATAGATTGATAACTATGCAATATTGATTTCATTGATATATTTATTAATAACTAAGTAATACTGCAGAAACAATATTGCTCAGTTTTCAACAATCCTGATATGGCTGATCTGGACTGTATCAGTGATATTAATCCTCAACACACTATATCTGACATAAAGTTTGGTGCCCCTGATGAGTTAGTGATGAGTTAGCAACAATAAACAAAATTAAACACAATTCAACAGAAGGCTCCAATAGGTTCCTTGCTAGTGTCCTGAAGGTGTGTCAACATCAACTTGCATCTTGTCTAGCTGCTAATCTATGGAGGAACTCACTGGACACTAGCTATAACCCTGAAAACTTTCTGTCCCAGTTTTCAAAAAGGGAAACAAGTCCCTTGCAGTAAATTACTGCTTGATCTCACTTACCTCTCATATTAAGGTATTTGAGAAGGTGATGAAATCATGAATAATTCACCAGCCAACATGAGTTCCGTAATGGAAGGGACTGCCTAATGCAGCTCTTAGATCACTTTCATGACATTTAAGAGCTTTGGAAGAGGGTTCCAACACTGATGTCATATACCTTGATTTCAGCAAGGCCTTTGACAGGGTTGATCACCACATCCTGTTAAAAAAACTTTCCAGCATTGGTGTCACTGGAAATTTACTATAATGGACCAAGTATTTCTTGACAAACAGAGCCCAACATGTGTGGTCAAAGGAATACAATCAAGCTCAGCCAAAGTCAGTAGAGGCATTCCACAAGGCACTGTGTTGAGGCCATTTCTCTTCATTATTTATATCAATGATATTATTGATGTCATCAAGCACAGCAACATAAGAATCTTCACAGATGATTCTAAGCTCCAGAAGGTCATCAATGGTGTGGGAGACCAGATATACCTTCAATCGGACTGACTGGCTGTTATCTAATGGGCAGAAAAGAACAATATGCCACTGAATGAAGATAAATTTGAACTAATCCACTTTGGAAAAGATGATGCACTGAAACTATCATATTCCCTTCCCTCGGGTTAAACCTTCATGGCATCCAACAACACCAGAGACCTGGGAGTATTTGTTGATAACAACATATGCTGGGCTACTTATATGTGTTCCTGGATTCTTAGAACTTTCCAGTTGAGAGATATTTACATTATTATCTTTCTCTTCTCTACTTTTGCCTGATCCCACCTTGAATACTGTTGTCCACTGTGGTCTAACCACACAAAACAAAGTTTTATGAAAATTGAAGCACCTCAACGGTCAATAACAAAAAAGATAGATGGCATGACAGGCCTTGACTATTGGGGTCAACTAGAAAAGCTCAAACTCTACTCTCTCCAATGCTGCTGTGATGTGGAAAATATTCCACTGCATGATGTGGAAAATATTCCAGCAGCAGATGCTGGCATCATCTTCAAAATACACCTCACATCTCATAACAACATTACAGCACAATTATTTCACCTCAACTGGTCCTGTTCTCTTTAACATCACACCAAAACACATAAGAACAGAAACAGATCTTATAAAATTCAAAATGTTTTTGGACAAATTCTTCCAAGAAATTCTGGATAAACCCCCTACCCCTGGATATGTCTCTGAAAACAACTCTCTACTTGTGTGGGTCATGGTGGCCAAATCATGATTTGAAAGACTTCACCAGGTGGTGCTATCAAGTTAGACATGGCCTGGACCAATACTGGCTGAAACCTATCAAAGTTATATATTGTGTACACAGTGTGTACATATTGTGAATATATTATGCAGTCATCTAAATAGTGGGACAACTACAATGATGTGGAAGTATTTTAGAAGCCTTGACAAAATATATTTCAATGTACTTTACCATCTTCCACTTTTATATCACATCTCCTATTACAGTTGACTCCAACGAAAGGTTGGGCAATGGTAATTTTGGCCAACAGTGTCACATTACCAGATCTTCTAACATAGCCAGTAGCTGCTCTCTGCCTTATCATAGGTTTTAGCAGGAAATAGTTAAATTCTTCTGGTGAGCTAACTTTTATCAGTAGTTGCTATCTGTATATTTGGTATGTGTAAACATTATGTAGTTATGTAGATGTACAGTACTGTAAATATATGTAGTAGTAGTAGTAGTGATAGTAGTAGTAGTAGTAGTAGTAGCAGCAGTAGTAGTAGTAGTAAACCAGAGTATAGAAACCTATATCAACACATATGAAGCCTTCTTGAGCTCTTGTTTGAATTTTTCAATAGAAATTCTCTCAGGTCCAACTTTGTCAATGTTACAAGACATTATGAGTTTACAAACTAACAAGAGAGCCTCTAAGTGGTTCTTTGACCTACTAGAAATAACAACCAAACCTCCAGAAAACCACGCCATACTGTCTTAAATAAAGATAGGCCATCAGATAATGTAAAACATTGGGGGTGGTCAAAGCTGAAATGCCTTTGATCATAAGTCTTGCTTGATCAGGATTGATCTGGAGTTAAAATAACAACTACAATTTCCTATTTGTTTAGTTAACATTTGGTGTCCATTCTCTCAAGCTTACACCCATATGGTAATTTTTGTTATTTTGTATCATTATTCAATCCCATTGTTACCCAGATATGTCCATGCCTCATTTGCAATACAAATCGTCAGTTGAAATCTTCAGGATTTTGTACTTTAACTGCAAGTCAGTAACCCTGAAAAGCAGATCTATGACCAAAGATGTTCTGGTCTATGTTTTCTCAAACAGTGTAACTAGGACAACATTTCCTAATATGTTTTCTTTTTTAAAGATTGCAGGTTGCGATTCAAGGGAAATTTGGCAGCTATTTCCAGCAGTTCCAGGGAACATATAGAGGCTTTCTCAGACTCATCTTCAGTTGGAAAAATAGCTGGTAATTTGGTTAGTGAAGGCACACAGCCAAGTAGTTAGGATGCAGGGTTTATTATCATAATGTTTTGAGTTTTGAGTTATGTAATTGGTGGAATGTTGTGTTGAGCAAACACTTTCATATTGCTCCAGTCCAGTCAGCTGAAAATGAGTACCAACAGCATCTTGGGGGTTGACCCTGCAATGGACTGGCATCCTGTCTTGTACTCCAAGTCCCTTAATACAAATAAAACTGAGATAAGCTCTGCACTTGGGACAGATTTTAATCTTTAACCTTTTAAGATAAAAATATAATTGTAGTGCAGGGCAAATTGAAATTTTGGACGATTTTCTTATTTATTTATTTTTTTAGTTATTTAATTTTAGTATTTAGTCAGGGAGGAAGGGACAGTACCCATTTTCAAGGCTTCAAAGACTGGTGGGAGAAAAGAAGGTATCCTTAAACTGAAGACTTCGTGTGAGATGTTTCCCACTGAGTGGACTCTGCTGAAGATATCCAAGGGTCAGGTGTTGGTGTTAAACTGGGCAATGGATTTAGTTTACCACATAAGTAGGCCACAACAGAATTTGATCAAATACAATCAATAGGAAAAAAATACCACAAAGCTTTTCATCAAATGCTCTAATAATTCTGCTAATCTCTCTCCTGTGACTGGTTCTTCATTTTATCAATTCTAAAAGGATCAAAGACAATCTTAACCTCAGAGAGCAGTGAGCTGGAACAGATACCACAGCTTTTTGTTCTCTGCTTTAACAACTCTGCCAATTTACTGCCTTACATTTAAAGTAACTATGGTATTAACCTAGTTGCTTAAATATTTGACTATAGAATTCTATCAAATATCTGAAATCCCAACAGTCATCAAGAATTATATTTTGTTTATTGTTTGTCAAATTAAACTGAAAAACTGTAAACATATCCTTTATTGACATAGCTCTAATTTCAAGACTTACACAAACTATAGAAACATGAATCTGATTCCTGACAAAATTTCTAATGAATCAATTTTTGAACAATTTAAAGAGATTAACTAAAATTATTAATTATTTCATTATTAAGATGATATTTGTACTTTGTAACAATTTAACAAAAGCATTTTATATCAAATTATGTTGGAAGATTTTAATTTAAATAGGAAGCCTTTAAAATGGGTGATACTTTTTCATAGAAATAGAGGCGGGTTGGTATCAAAAGGGTTAAGGTGACATAGAAACACTATCTACATTAAATGTTTAGTGCCAGTTTAACTATTATTTTACTAGATGTTATCTGAGTTATTTATTCTTTAAACCAATAATTCCCAAACGTTTTCTCATAGAATTCTTAACAATTTTCTAAATCTCTTGAAATCTATTCCTATATTTTAGGCACAGCCCCCCTACCACCATAATTTTAATAAGACATTTATTGAAACAAAAATTGTTTTAAAGAGAATTTATTCAGCATGGAAAGCAGATGTTGAATGATGATGTGTGTGTGTGTGTGTGTGTGTGTGTGTGTGTGTGTGTGTGTGTGTGTGTGTGTGTGTGTGCGTGCGTGCGTGCGTGCGTGCGTGCGTGCGTGCGTGCGTGCGTGCGTGCGTGCGTGCGTGCGTGCGTGCGTGCGTGCGTGCGTGCGTGCGTGCGTGCGTGCGTGCGTGCTTAAAACGTCAATGGAAATAACAAAGCAAACAACACAGTACAATGAAGAAATATAATAGTTTAATGTTTGAAATAATAGGAAAAGAGTCTTAATGTTTCAGGCACTAGTCCTTCATCAGAAGATAGAATGAGAAATAAAAGATGAAATAGAAAGATAGAGTGAGAAGAGGAAGGTACGGAAAAAAAACAAAAAAAAACACATGTCTGTCCTCAGTCATCCATGCATAGTAGTGAGACCTAGGCGGTGTGTGCAGAGGACCTGCAAAGATGGGAAAGAAATGAAGCTGACAAGTTTCGATAGATGAATCATCATTATCATCATCATCATTTCATTTTACGTCCGCTTTTCCCTGCTTGCAAGGGTAGGACGGGAACTGATTCTGGCTTGATTTCTACAGCTGGATGCCCTTCCTAACACCAACCTCATTTACAGTGAGTGCTGGGTGCTTTTTTGCCGTGGCACCTCCACGACTACTTTGCAGTGGAATGATATGGATCCCAGTCCCTATCATCTCATTTCTACAGCTGAGTAAACTGAAGTAATGTGAAATAAAGTGTCTTGCTCAAGGAAACAACACATCACCCAGTCTGAGAATTGAACTCACAACCCAATGCTCTAACCACTAAGCTATGTGCCTCCACTAAGCTATGGCAAAGTTAAATGAATTGAGAGAGAACCTGGACAAAAAAGGGATCAGATGCAGTGTGCAGGAGAGGAGATTGCGTTGATATGGACATGTGATGCGTATAACCCATGCTAGCTTGGAAAAATGGACATTAAACGATTATAATGATGGGACTCAATCCAAAACTGAAGTTAACTTTTTAACCACAGTCATTCCTATGGATGTGGTATGAAATATGTGTATTGAGTCTAAGTTGCATTATATTTCCCATGAGTAAATTGCTCACACCCACACTATCGGTAAATAATTGTATTTTCTCTTCAGTCAAAAAAATTCTTCCTTATAAACTATTTCAGTCAAATGAGATGCAATAATATGGGTGTTGAATGGGGGAAGATGAAAATAGAAGTCTAATTTTAGAAATTCATATAAATTATATTTAGTTATATTTTAAGTCTCCAGTGGTTTTAAGTTCTATTTTAATATTTTAAATAAAACTATTTATTTTCTAGATAAGAATCCAGAAATTGTGGGTTTAAGTAATATTGGAGTCAATTACACAAAATATATGAAGACCCTTCAGTTTGTGTCAAAAGACATGACAACTTCTCATCTGCACTTGATAGAACATATGGCCATATGTAAGCAGAATGCGGACACCTCGGCCTGTCTGGGAGGTCAGTTCTGCTTTAGTATTGACTTGATCTATATAGACCCGTCCAACCCTTGATAAGCGGATGTTAAATGTTGTTGACGATGATGATATGAGTCAATGAAGTCATTCAACATAATAGACATAGCTGTTAATAGAAATAGCAGCCAAATCTCTCTAAAATGATACTGTACAGTCTCTAAAACGGAAGGATCCATTGGATAATGGATCTTAGATAATTTATGTCTGGAAGAGGAAAATAGACGATCACAGATGGAATGTCTTCCATCATAAGATGTTTGATTGGGTTTTATCTGAAACTAAACAAATACATCCACAACATAGAGTCTTTCATCATAAGTGTGTATATGAAAGTATATATATTATGTTTACATATAATAAATATACAAGAGTCTTGTTACAAATATTTTTATAAGCTGTGATCGTATCCCAGCTATTTCAATAATAGTGAGAATGCCAGACAGCTGGATGTTTATCTGTCATCAGTGACAACCCATCCAACCCATGTTATTATGGACCACAGAGGTAAAAAGGTGGCAATGATGATAATATATGTATAAAATAATAGAGATGAAAGAAATCCTTGTTACTGTTAAATATGTTTGGAAAATGATAAGAATGATTTTTTTGATTGTTGTTATTTTTTTTATTGATCAAATATTTTACAATGTTTACACCTATACAGGGTAAAATATTTGATTATTAAATAATAACAATGATCAGAAAAGTCATTCTTATCATTTTTCATATATATATATATTTACATTAAAAACAACAGAAGGCCAGACTGGAAAATTTCTTTAGAATTTGAATTCCATGAAACACTATACATATTTCAATCGCCTAGTTACATCATCTGATCATGATGCAAGACTCGGGTGGTTTTATCAGGTGTTAATTGCAGAATTATATAAAACAACAGGATTACGGCGAACACAAACAAAGAATAGAAAATAGAGAACCGATTCGGAGTAGGTTTGCTGTAAAAATAACACCGAATTAGTAAGCCAACCCCAAATCAAATTGATAAATTCATATAGTGTAGAGAGATATGTGAGACTACGTAAATGTGTATATAGACATGTAAATTTACATGTATATCATAATCATCATTTTACATCCATTTTCCATACTGGCATGGGTTAGACGATTTGTCACAGCCCAAGACTAGACATGTCAGAGAGACTTCATCTGATTCATATGTTTCATATTTGGTATGGCTTTGATTAATTAAGGAAAGAGTCAAACTGGATGAGGTGCAGTTTTGATTTGTGTCAGGAATGAGTACAACAGATGGTCCTTTAACTCTTTAGCATTTAAACCAGCCATATCCAGCCAGAATTCTCTCACCTCTTTCTGTTTAAACCAGTTGTAATCAGCTACTCATGCTGATGTTAAGGTATTGTTCTCAAAATAAATAATATCAAAATCTCATAGATTCGAGATTATGTGAGATAATTATGTGAGGTAAAGCCTTTACCGTGAAAATATAATAGTAAATATAGAGTAATGTAAATGCAAAAGGGTTAATGAGAAAATTACAAGAGATGTTCTAGCTTAGTGTACGCTGCTATATCTAGTTTCTGTTGATTTGGTAAAGATTATTATAACACAATATGTTATCTGGTGGTCTTTAATGAAACTGGGTGTAGATAAGTAACTTTGGAGAGCAGTGCAATCCATGTACAGAGGTTCTGTTAGTAAAGTGAGAGTAGGAAATGAATTTAGTAAGGAATTCAGGTGTTCATCAAGGCTCTGCCTTTATCATCGACATCACCATTTAACATTCATTTTTCCATGTTAGCATGGGTTAGACGAGTTGTCCTGTTGTGAGCAATGACAGGTCAGGTGACCATGTCTTGCTCATACAGAACTGACACACTCATGTTTATTAGAGTTTTTCAGGTCATAACAGAGAAGTTTAAGACTGGATGCTCATGGGAACTTTTGTATGCTGATGACCTAGTTCTTTTAGACAAATTTGTTGAAGAGCTAGAGAAACAGAAATTAGAATCAAAAGGGCTCAGAATATTTTGGTAAGTAGGAAAGAGGATAGGTCTCTGATTCCTTCATAGAAGTGATTGTGCTTGATGTGGAGAAAAAAGGAATAGGTAAGAAGTTCATACAATGCACACAATGTAAAATATGGGTACACAAGAAATGTTGTGGGATAACAGGCAGGCTAAAAGAAAAGGTAGAATTTGTATATGGAAAGTAGTAAGAGTCCCAGTGAAATAAACCTTCACCAATCCCAGGAAGTTGATAGCTTCTGTTACTTAGGGGACCTAATTAGCATAGGAGGAGATTGCCTCAAAAGCATAGTGGCTAGAATATGAACACAGTTGGAAAATTTCAAAGAGCTACTACCTCTGTTGACACCAAAAGGTTTCTTTCTATGACTGAAAAGCCAGTTGTATGATGCATGCATCTAAAGTGCAATGTTGCATGGAAGTGAGACATGGGCAACAAATGCAGAGGATATGCAAAAGCTGGAGGGAAATGAAGTGAGCATGCTATGATGGTGAAGCATGGGTGAGTTGAGAAAAAAGTGGATATAAAAGGAATCAAATGCACTGGTATGGACACAAGATTATATTACTCGGTGGAGAAGTGCTAAGAGATCTGAGTGGAAGGAAGCTGCAGTAGAGGAAGACTAAGGAAAGCCTGGGCAGAGATGGTAAAAGTTGATCTCAGGTGGCTGAACTTCACAGAGGGATGAAGGAATGTGACAAGTGGAGGGAAACTACAAGAAAAGACCCACCCAAGCCAAGAAAGCATTGGAAAATGGATGTAGGATGATGATGATATCATCGCTGTACATGGGTACGTGAAATGAATAACAGACCAAAGAGAGAATAATCTAGAACCAAGAAATCTCCATGAAGTACATCTTACATAAAAGATAGAAAGAATCAACTGACAATGAATATAGGTTTTATAAAAGCGTAACCGAAGACCTTAGCCGCATCATTACCATCAGTAAGAGAATGTCCACTAGATCAGGGGTCTCAAACTCAACAACTCAAAAGGGCTATTACGTTCTGTGAGAGAGAGACAGTGGGCCAAAAGGGAGATGGCGAGGGGGTGATTCCCACTAGGAATAATGATAATATGCAATACAACTGATAGATTGCTATTTATTTATCCCCCACCCCCATGAAAATGAATGCTCATACAATAAATGGGATGTGGGAATTAATACAAATTTTCTGTTTCTTATTTCCTTTAATTCTGTTTTTACTTTTGGTAAATTCCCTGGGGAGAAACATGGGCAGACCCCACTGGATCTTAAAGCTGATTGTCTGTTGTATTAGGTTGGTAGGTCAAGCTTAATACTGACACTGCAAGAGTATGGGAGGGGAAAGGGGAAAATTATCAAGTTTAAGGAAAATATTATTCATGAAAATTGTTCTGCTACAGACCATAGAAAGTAGTTTGTAGGCCACATGTGATCCTGGGGCTGCTTGTTTGAGACTCCCTGCTCTAGATACTACATTACCATGAGGCATGATGTGGCTGGCAAACAGAAAAATCTGGAATAGAGTAAGAAAGAAAGAAAACAACACTATAAAATCCATTGGAATATTGGAGGAATATATAAGTAAAGAGAGCAACCAAGTTAACACAAAACCAACCTGATATTTTTGTTTAGGACCAGAAAAGCCTGCTTTGTTGTGAATCAGCTACATGCTTGACATCACTGTTACGAGAAGAATAGCCTCTTTTACTACTTCCAGTCATTAGACTAGGACCATGCAGGAGCACAGCATTGCCAAGGATATAGTCAATTATAACAACACGAGTACTTATTTTTTCAAATCTGGTACTTATTTTATCAATCTAATTGTAGAACAATTAAATTAATAAATGTAAACAAAGATACACGCACACACACGATGGGACTCTACACACTGTCTGTACACCAAATAGTCAATCCTAGACTATAGAAGAAGACCCTTGACCAAGGTACCATGCAGTGGAACTGAACCTAACACCATAAGAATACAGGAGAAAAAAACATCTATGGATCATTGATATAGAACCTTAAAATCCAGGACCTAGAATACATTATCAGCTTTATATCTATTGTTACTGGAGCAGCAAGATATGTACCAACACACCTTGATGGTTAACCTGAAAATAGAACCTGACTCTCCTCTCTTCCTTCTTCGCCCATTTATTCCTGAGAAGGACGTGGTGGCAGTCCTCAAACACTCCTTCCAGCATGACCTGCCAAGCTCATGGATGTTATCCAACCATCTTGCTCAGGGTTTACTGCCGGTTGGTTTTGCCTGTAAAATCTGTCCAACAATTCTTTCCTGAGACATTCTAACCCCATGCCCAAAGTATCGGAGCTGTGATCTTCGAATTTGGAAAAGTAGCAGCTCTACCTGGAGTGACTATCAAGTATCATTACTCCAGAGTAAGAAAGAAAAAAACAACACTATAAAGAAAGCTGTTGGAATATTGGTGGAATATAAAAGTAAAGAAAGCAACCAAGTTAAAACAAAACCAACCTGATATTGTTGTTTAGGAGGGGAGATGGAGCAATGAGTGACATCTGTAGCTCTCAAGAAAACTCACAACCCAGTGATGTTGATATGAAGAGACAAGTAATGGCCACCTCTAAAAAAAAGCTGTGTTCACGGGCTTGAGAAAGTATCAGATTGGTGAGTGGCGCTAATAAGATCCCCAATATGGTGAGAAGTAAGAAAAAGAATCATACCGCATCGACCTTTGCACGGGTTAACAAAGGACTCGTTCAGGCCTTCGGCAGAGGAGCCTGTTTAAAAGATATATTGCAGTCTCCATTTCATGCCGTAAAAGCTGGCAATGGGCTTGCAGCTTGACCCGTGTGGCATGGGATGGACGCATAAAGATTACATATCACGAGACACCAAAGAGGGTTTGGAAGGGAGCAAATCTTGACAATTGGAATTCAACTCCATAATTTATATTCTACAAATTATCACTCTATCTGGAACGTTGCATAAATTATAACGAAGAGAAAAAAATGACTGTTCCTGAGTGAGAGAGAGAGAGAGGAAGATGCATGGACGTAAGCGCACATACATACACAAAGACACAGGTAGATGTTTCATTTAGGACACCACAGTCAGTGACTCTTTTTTCCGCCTTCCCACATCCTGGATGAAGTGAGGGTCACTGCTTCCGTGGCCAATTACCGGCAAACTATTTTTCCAGACTGCGGTGTTTCAGATGTTTGGAGGAGCTGGGCCTCTGACAACGAAGCTATCGCCCTGTGGGGGTTCTTGGTTATTCGAGCACCTTAGCCTCGCTACATTACTTAGTGTTGACTTAATATTTTCTTTCGTTTTGATTCTATATTTTCATGTAAAATATTTATGCAAACACATGCACATAGAAAGGGTGTAGTATCAACACTCAGTCCAGACATATACATAAGAACAGAACAGCCAGGAAGAATCAATAAATAAAAAACCCAAATTATATTTAAAATTGTATATCGTTCTTTGAAATATATTAGTGAAATAGCTGAAAATTTTCGTTCGAACTTTGTCTTTTCAAAGTACAAAATACAAATACAACGTTATGGACTTATCGGTAAACCATTTCTTCCAGCCTGTGGCGTTCGAGACGTTTGATGAAGTTGGGCCGCTGACAGCGAAGTTCTTGTCATCGTTAGCGGCTTACCTTACCGAGGTGTCAGAGGATGCACGTAAGGGTGCTTGGTTGTTTCAGCATCTTAGTTTCGGCACCACCTTCGTTGGCTTGCCTCAATAATTTACGATGTCATTTGTGGTGTGTGACTTAATATTGAATTGAGGGAGTTTTTTGGCTTTGATTGTATATTTTTGTGCATTATATTTATAAGGTTCGCAGCTATAATTAATTGATAATATGTGGCGTAAAACGGTGATAATATAAATGTAATAAAAATTATATATAAAAAAGTAGGAATTCGATCGTTAAACAACACCTTTGTGGTATAGAGAGAACGGTAAAGTTAATACTTTACAAGTAATAGAGAAAATAAATTAAACAAGTTTTCCACTCTAACATTTCTCTCTACATAAAAGAAAGCAAAGCTTTCGCAACTTAAAATTAAAAAAACCTCAACTGATTAACGATGATTCTACGATGTTTTAGTTTTGTAAAAGTGTTAACAATTCTCCGGAACAATAACAATCGATTTCAGGCGCCGATTATATAATATCAATAAAATTGAAAATATGGCAAACAACGCATTTGGGCAACTTATTTCTTTTTTTTTTTTTACTAAGTAAATATTTACTAGATAAGATTCTAAAGAAAGTATAATTACCTAAAATATATTGTCAGTGGTTCACGGCATCCTGCTTGCTAACACGAAGGGAGATAACTCTCAAATTACAAATTTAAAGTGCTCTTGTAGCTTAAAATGAACTATCGTATTCTTCTGTGCACCCCTTTTTTTTACCAGAAAAATGCCATTTAGTTATAGTGAACACTGCACATTCCTAAAATATCCATTTAGTTATAGTGAACACCGCACATTCCTAAAACAAAAACAAGGGAAAAATGCGCGGTATACACGGAAGAATACGGTATTAAACCGCCGAGAGGAAGATAACAAAAAGGCCGGGATTAATCGAGATCTTCCAATTCGTACCTGACGTTGTCGAGACCCCAAGTGTCCTTGGTCCCCGAACTATTGTTTTCCTCTGTAAAATTGGAAAGACAACAGCCAGCCTGTAGAAGGAGCCCTGTGAGATAGGGTGGCTATTGCTGACAACGGCAATACATTCACCATTATGTTCTCTCAGACTGGGGTGTACAATCTGTCCCTCCGTCCCCACTTTCCCTTTTCTTTTTTTGTATATTTCAACAATTGAATTTAGTTGGTTAATTTAGGATTGAATGACAAATACATGTTTATATTGTTAAGACACTCTCAACTGAAGTACGGCATAAGAAAGACTAGAATGTGGAATTAACTAACGCGTCTTCATGTTACCACCAATATCATGACACGTTACACCATCGTCACAGCAATTTTGTGGAAATAGCAGCCAAATTTCCCTCAAATCACTGCTTACTGTTTTAAACAATGAAGCATTATACAATGTAGTCCAACATACTTCTAATAAGGAAAGGTTAGTCACGACTAGAATGCTTTTAATCATAGATCTACTTGATCAAGGTTGATCTGTGGCTAAATAACGACGTTGAACCAATTCGGAAGGTTCTATGGTGTAGTTCACCCTGCTAGAAATAGCAGCCAAACATATCTTAAATGACACTCCACCCACTTAAAATTAACACATTGAGTAATATGGCCTCGAGCACATTTTGACTGAGGAAAAATAGAATTATCATGGTTGGAATGCTTTTGACCATAGGACTGTTCAATCAAGACTAACCTGAGGGCTGAATAACAAAGTTTTATGCATTAACTCTATGTAGTTGTTCAACGCTATGATTTCACAAGATGATAACAAAATGGTTATCTGTGATTAAAATCTTTGTGCAGAGTTTTAGCAGAAATTTATCTTTTTTATCAGTGGGTTTTCTTTAATTTGTTTTTGTCTTGTGTGTTATTTCTGTTTACTTTTGCACATTCACACATATATATAAATTCATGTGAATTATGTATCTGGATGATATAAAAGTTACAAAGATAATTTGTAACTTCAATAGTGATAACATAAAAATGAACGCATTTGTCATATAATTTCTATGAAACACACTCTGTAGACATCATGGAGAAACGGGGTAAAATTTGGGTTGAGTCAAAATGTTTCTAGCTATCTGCCTAAATATATAAACACACATACAGTCACACATGCACATTACACAAATAAACACACAAATACACATATACAGTTATTTTAGTTAATAAAAAACATGATTTGACCAATCCATCCCCCCATTCACTATTGCTCTGTCAAATATTCTCACCATAACTGTCCCCAACATTCAATCAATCCAGGATCATGTGAATCTTCTTAATCATAACTTTTTAGGGAATGTTTTCATTATCCCAGTACCACCATTCCCCTCCCACTCACCACCCATCAAATTCCATTTCATTTGTCATAACCCCATGACATACTTGCTCACTCTTCAACTACCTGTCATACACCCATGACATCATACTTATTATTATTGTTATTTCCCCTATTCTATTCCTTCATAGGGTAGCGAGGACTGTTCAGTCAAGTCAATGACCGACAATCTCTTTATTGGTGGTGTTACCATAAAATGCACTCTGTAAAGGTGGTTGGTGTTAAGAATGTCTTCCAGCCATAGAAACTTTGCCAAAAATGGTTGAGATGACCTTTCAATAATGACAAGACAACCTCTCTATTGCTGGAAGCATGAAATATATCCTGTAAGGTGGTTGGTGATAAGAAGGAAATCCTGCCATAGAAACCATGCTAAAAAAGGGTTGAAATGATGACTTTTCTGTTTGAGTCAAGGGCACAACCGCTTGGTGTTGATGAC
The DNA here is from genome assembly GCA_964016885.1 of Eledone cirrhosa. Classification (NCBI taxonomy): domain Eukaryota; kingdom Metazoa; phylum Mollusca; class Cephalopoda; order Octopoda; family Eledonidae; genus Eledone; species Eledone cirrhosa. Next base: position 322,769,643 of record OZ024743.1, on the reverse strand, counting down.
ATGATAAAGCATTTCTGGTGGACCCTGCAGAGTGCAGAAACGTGTGAGGTGCAGATCCATGCCCATCTGAGAGATCAGTAGGTTTGGTTAAATATTGACTTGGTTTATAATAAACTAGCCAACCCTTGTTAGCTAGGGAAGTGGACATTAAATGTATATATATATATATATACATATAATAATGTATATATATATTTATTTATGTAAAGTACGGAGCGTTTGTGCATAAACACACACTGTATTATTGCAGTATTGTGTTAGCTCAATGTACATGAGACAGAGCTGTTATATGCAAAAGAAACCAAAGAACGCTTACATACTCAGTCTTTATTCACTTACAATGTTTCATCCTCACCTTTTGGCAGGAATCATCAGAGCCTAATAAATACAGTGTTGAGTATAAGCTCTACAAAAACTTAGTCACACGAACAATCAGAATAAAGAAAGGGGGATTGGAGATAGCTAACAAAGAGGTTCATGCTGGGGTTACTAAGCATCACTGCAAAATACCAAGGCACAATTGGATTCAACGAGATGAAGATACAGTAGATGGCACTCAAAAATACAGAATGTAAAAGCAAAAAGTTTAAAAGCATCAAAAAGTACATAAAAAATACATTAAAAAATATACAGGCAAATGTTAAAACATAATATAAATTATAATAAAGTAATGAAAAAATAAAATGAAATAAAATAAAGTAAAATAATTAAAAACAATTAATAAAATATAATGAAAAATAATATAATAGAAAATAAAAAAAAAATAATAAAACAAATAAAAAATAAAAATAAATTAAAATAAAATAAAATAATATAAAAAATATATTAAAATAATAATAAATGATAATAAAATAATAAAATAAT
>OZ024743.1:322743779-322763779 GCA_964016885.1 Eledone cirrhosa | reverse complement strand
GTCTGTGTCCCTCTTCTTTTCGTCTTTCCTTATCAGCGTCACTACGCCCCGGCTCACAGAACTGGGAATACTCCCGTTTTGCTGCCAGTTGCAGTAGAGCGCTTCGAGGAGATTGGAGAACAAGTCTGGCATATTTACGTAAGGCTCGTAGGGCAGACCATCCAAACCGGGTGACTTGCGCCTCATGCGACCGACAAGGGCATCCTGAATCTCGGCTGAAGTAATTGGCCTTTCGCAGCACCCAGCGTCATCCGTCGAGAGTTGCGGCAAGCCATCGAGGTAGGGACTGAAGTCCACCACCATCTCTGACCCGCCACTTCCCCCAAACAACCGAGCAAAATGTTGGCGAAAGGCCTCACACATCCTCTAGGAATCGCTCAGCTCGTGCCCGTCTCGGTCCGTCAAAGACTGAATTGTGGTTTTATTTCCACGCTGCGCCTCTGCCACGCGGGCCCATCGAACAGCTTTGGTTCCCTCGTTTCTCAGAGCATGCGCCTTAGCTCTGACAATGCAACCTTTGTGTTTCGCATTGAAGAAATGGTCTAATGCCATTCTCGCTGCTAGCACATCAGTTGCAATGCCACTACCAATAGCGTCGTCCAACTTATCTACCAACTCTCCCTCCTTTCTATTTTTCTCTAATGCTACTTCTTTGCTAAACTCTATCGACATTACTCTAATCTCTCTTTTGAGAGCCCCCCACCATCTATTGTTGATGACTCCCCCTGTCAATTTTTTCTTAACTAAATTGTTGACCTGGTCCCTGTAAGCCTTATGTGCCGGAAATGACATGTTTAGCTTCTAGTAACCAGGTCCTACCCTACGTGTCTTATCTAGGTCGACCATACAGATCACAAACTTGTGATCTGAATAGGCGACCATTTCAAAACGTGGACAGCTTACACTATTTCTGTCTATTTACCTAATGAATATCCTGTCTATATACGATCTAGATGACCCTATGCGGTTAGCCCAGGTCCACACTGGCGCATTAGGGAAATCTAGTTGGTACCTGTCAGACAGTTAGAACAGCCTGATCAGGTTCTTGAGGCTTTTGTACCCCCCGCTCCTATCGGATACTCCCACACAGTCCCAACGCGCATCGAAGATGCCGTTCCAGTCCCCCGCTAACAGTAAAGGGCGAGACGTACCCAGAAAGGCTTCCAGGCGTCTAAAGAAGTCCGGCTGTCCTGCCCCAGTAGGAGCATAGACGGCCACCAGTCTAAAGGCACCACCTTCTTTATTGTTCACGTCCAGGACCACCAACTTCCCGTCCGGGTCCCGGAAGATCGACCTTACCTCGAGATCCAGGCCTTTCCTAAACAGCACTGCCACCCCGCCTCCCATTCCCGGCTGGCTAACAGATGCAAAGATCTGATAGTCGTCGAAAATGGGGGCTAGTGCGCGCGTGTCGGAAATCCTGGTCTCACTGACTGCAATTACATCCATTTCTATAGACCTGAGGTCGTTGAGCAGGTGACCCTGCTTCCAGGACGATCCCAGGCCTCGAACATTTAAACATCCTACTCTTAATACGGCCATGTTGGCAGGTTAAACAGAGAGAGAGGAAGGTTTACTTACCTTCCGGGCTCTTGTGAAGGTCAGGTTGTTCGACCTCCATAGTTAGTGGGATTTCTTTTGGGAACTCCTTTAAAAGTCTTGAAGTGGGTTTTACGCTCGGGGTTCCCACATCCCGAGGAAAGCTGTCTCGTATTTCTTTGAATATGTTGAGTGACATTCGCACCAGAACCAAATCTTCCTGCACGCGAAATGTGCTCGATTTAAAAATTTCCCCTTCTTTTTGTATATTTTCAATTCGTGCTACGAGGGCTATCAGTTCCTTGTTGGCCCTCCTGACGAGCACGAAGTTTTGTATGTTTTGTTGGTGTGATTTTATTTGTTTGCGTGGCTGTGGTGGTGATGGTTTTGGTGGTGTTGTTTCGGTTGTATCTGTGTTTTGTTGTGAGTGCGGTGTCTGTGGTTTCAGATGTTTGTGTGTATATTTGTTCTTGCGTCTGTTTCAGTTGTTTGCGTTTGGGGGATTCTGGTGATGGTGATGGTGGTGTTGATGTTGGTGTTATTGGAGAGATGTTTGCGTGGGTGGTGTCTGCGTTTTTTATTGTGGGTGCTTTTGTGCTTTGTTGAGTTTTTTTTTCTTTTTGTGTTTCCTTTTTTGTATTTTGGGGGATTTTGAATTTCCCTCATCTTCACTACTGGTAGATGAGGGGTCTGTGTCTGTAAGTGTGTCTGTATGTATGTTTATGGTTTTATTGGTGTGTGTATTTTTGGGGGGTGGGGGAGTTTGACAGCTTTCCTCGTTTCCCCCCTGGGTGGTCAATGTTGGTGGCGGTCTTTCTATTGGTGGTTTTGCCGGTGCTGGTGTTGGTTGTGGTCCTCGCCCCGGCGTCGGCAGCAGTGGAGCCTTTCGACCCCTTGCCTCTTTCAGCAGTTGAGGGCGGAAGGCTCGCAAATGGGTTTTTTCCCCACAAACAAAACACTGTGAATGACAGTCCCATTCTGAAGGCGGATGTGGTCCGGGATTGTCTTCACATTCTCGGGCCTGATCTGGTGAAGGATCTCCAGGTCAACCCCGGACCAGTCCTCTCTGGCCATTCTGGTCACTTCTATAGGGACTGTATCCGCCCCCTCCACAATCACACATCCCAGAAGCCACCACATGTCAAGTCTTGGTGGGATCCTGGGAATGCGGAGACGGGCCGTTCTTTTTCCCATGTGGGAGGGGTACATTATGACCTTGCTGGTTTTGCAAGGAGTCATAGCATGTTTCATAGCGAGGGCTTCTGACTTGAACAACACCGAAACGGTGCCGTACTGTCTGCCCCTCTCTATGTACTGGGTGTCTTCTCTGATGCACCTCAGCGCGACTTCGACATCTTCTTATGGGATTAAAGCTGCCCTTTTGGTTTGTGCTGAGATGCATCTATAATGCGCTCCACTGCCTCAATAGTTTCTACCAGGACAGTTAAGTTGGCCCAAGTTTGCTCTTGCTTGATGAGCTTCCATGCCTGGGCCAACTTTTCATCTTTGTTTGAGAGGTCCATGTTGAAGCATGGCCTCTTTTTTGCTGCTGCCGCAGCGAAAGTGTTCTTCTTGTTTTCGTTGGGGGTGTTGTTGACGTTGTTCTTGTTGGTGTTGTTGTTAGCACTGTCGCTGTTATCATTGTTGTCTTTGTTGCCACCGTTGTTCTCGGTGCAGTTGGTATTGTTGCTGTTGGTGTTGTCGCTATTTGTTTTCATGTTAGTGGTGTTGATATTGTTGTTGTATTTGTTATTTTTTTTTTTGTTATCTGTATTTTCGTTGTCGCTGTTACTGTCATTTTTTTCAAAATTTGAGTTCTTATTGGTATCATTGGTGTCTTTGTTTACCTTGTTTGTGGTGGTGTTTGTGTTATCAATGTGTGTTAATTTCGCTGTAGCACTCCTCTCAATTTCTAGGTCGTTGTCGCACGACAGCCGACATATCGATGGAGGGCGTGGCTCAGCCATATTTTTTTTTTTTTTTTTGTAAATTTTTTAACATGTAAAAAAAAGTTCAAATATTTGGGCCAAAAGGCCCAAATATTATACTTTCCCCTTCACGGGGCAAAGTCTAAAGGCTTATATCCCTTACACAACAAGAAATATTTAACAACAAATAATTTTAACAGGCAAATAAAGCGACTTACTGTGAGCGAGCAAAATACGCCCGCTTAGACCAATAATAATAATAATAATTTAAGGCAGTGGAATGGCAGTATCGGTAGAGGGTCGGACGCCATGCTTTGAAGCATAGAGTTACCTCCCTTTAAGATCTAATAATAATAATAATAAGTAAGTTTTTGAATTTTACTTATTTAAAACTAGAATAATTTTACTTATTTTAAAATAGAATAATTCTTATTACAAATGAAATATAAGATTACAGTTTTGACTCTCAGCAAGCGACAATGCATCACATTACGGCATAGGGCCCCAATATTTAATATTTAATTTTGGATCAGAAATGTTATAGTCGAAAAAGAGAAAAATGGCTAAGTGGACAGACAGGCAAATAATTTCACCACCAACACCACCACCGCCACACCAAAAACTCTAGTCAAGTTACCTCAACTTCTATTTCTACTTCAACTTCAACACCATCACTACAGTACTACGATCACATCACCACCACCACTGCCTCATTATTGCTACCGCCGCTATTCTCTCCCACTACCTCCTGCTAAGACAGGCATCGTAGTATTCCCACTAAATGAGGAAGGCATCAAAAGATATAAATAGACTGATTTGATGACCCGGTCAAAAAATCAAAAAATCAAAAATCAAAATAGCACAGCAGCAACGAAAAACGTAAAGAAAAGAAAAAAGAAAAGAAAAACAGACAGACAAGCAACAAAACTAAGTCAGACATTCAAACATTACATTACAATGAAACTTATGCTTATTTTTTGGGGTTTTTACCTATTTGTTTGTCTGTTTATTTATGTTCTTCTACAGCATGATAGTGCCATGCTAAAATCACTGGGGGTGATCAAATTCCCGGAGGTGATGAAATCACCGGTGGTTATGTAACCAGACATTCACCAATCCTTGATAAGAGTGTTTAAATGTCGAACCTAAACAGTTCGAATAACGGTGAAGTGGAGACTGGAATGTCATGTGACAGACTCTCACTCAGCAGGTGCTCCCTGGCTCAGCAACAGGGACCTGGCTGTCAACCAAATACTGCTGGTGTCAGAGGAAGAAAAAGAAGGAAAGGGACCAGAACCAACTGGACGAAAGAATTGAATAGAACTATTATGCAATGTTACCTGAAGAGTAACCCCAAGGAAAAAGGCTATAGGAAACGGATGCATAACATCTGGAACGAGATTGGTCTATTTAAATTAGATGAACAAAAATTGGCTGGGCAGGCTTGGGTAATAAGAACTAATGGGTGGATAAGCGAGCTGGAACTGGAGGAACTGAGCAGAGAGATTAGGTTGGAAATGGAGACTGGAGTATGCCAGGCAAACGAGCCAGTGGGAAATGAAGGTGAAGAGGTTGAGAGAACGGAGGAACCATCCGAAGCAGACAATGATCTGAATGCTGAAATAAATAATACCTGGAACAAAGATACGGCCATTGAGGAGATGAATGCTGACGAGCTAGGACAAGATTTGGTTTATATCCTAAACTTAGTGGTAGATGAAATGAACAATGATAGTGGGAAACCTATGAACCTAAGATTTGTAGACAGGAAAAAGTTAAAAGAAACAACAGCTAAGGTAAACAAAGTCATCCCATACTTGAGGCGAGGAGCCTTCACCAGTGCAACAATATCCTCAAAGCAACAGCAAATGCGGTGAGGAAATTACTTGGCATAAAAGCGAGAGGAAAAAACAAACAAGAAAGATCATAACCTTGGTGGAAGAAAGGACTGAATGGTCAAATCAGGGAAATGAGAAATGACATTGGAAAGCTTGAGTCCCTACTGAATGGGACACTAAAAAACATAGACACTAAAAATAGACTGGAAATAAAGTACAAAACTAGGAGGAAAAAGCTAAATATTATCATAGAGGAACTGAAGCAACGCATTGTAGCAAAGAGTGCAAAAATTAGGTGATACGAGAGCAGAGTCAGTCAGTATAGACAGAACTGCATGTTTGACAACAACCAGAAGATGTTGTTTGGACAGCTTAAAGGGAAAGAAAGAGCCAACGACTTGATCCCTGAGGCGAAACAAACTAAGACATTCTGAAGAGGAATATGGGAGCAGGATGTTAAACATAATGACGAGGCAGTGTGGATTGAAACAGTACAAAAGGAGATTAGTGAACAGGCACACCAACAAACTGATTTGAGTATCACAGTTGAAACTCTTAAGGGGCAGGCCAAAAAACTAACGAACTGGAAATCACCAGGCCCAGATGGTGTGCAGGGGTATCTTCCAGGGAGATAGCCTGTCCCCTCTGTTGTTTGTCCTTGCCCTGATACCCTTGACCATTATGCTGCGAAAAGTGAGAGCAGGATACAAGTTGGGAAGGGGAGAGCTTACCATCAATCACCTCCTCTTCATGGACGATCTTAAGCTCTTCGGGAAAAGTGAGAAGGAGTTGGATGTGCTTGTTGACACTGTCCGTATTTTCAGCAGTGATATATGTATGCAGTTTGGTATTGGTAAATGTGGAGTCATTGTGATGAAGAGGGGTAGGTTGAGCAGAAGTAACGGGATCCAGATACCAACAGGTGAGATGATAAAGGAAATTGACACTGAAGAAAGATACAAGTATTTGGGTGTTCTGGAGGCTGATGACATCAAGAACAAAAAAATGAAGGAATTGATAAGATCTGAATACATTCGGAGAGTAAGGAGCGTATTAAAGTCACATCTGAACAGTAGGAATGCCATAAGTGCAGTAAATTCCCGAGCTGTGTCTATTATTAAGTACAGTGCAGGAATTCTGAGATGGAATGTTGCTGAACAAAAAGAAATGGATAGGAAGACTAGGAAGCTATTGACTATCTACAACATGTTTCACAAGAGGAGTGATGTCGATAGACTCTACTTAAGGAGATCTGAAGGTGGAAGAGGTCTTATCAGCATAGAGGACTGTGTTCAGATGGAGAAAAACCACCTACACAAATACGTGACTGATAGTAAGGAGCTAATGCTCAGAATTGTACTGAAGGAGAGGACAATAGACCAGGAGATGTCCAAGGAGGAAATAACAACAAGGAGAAAGAGCAGCCTTCATGAAAAATCCCTTCATAGTACCTTCTTTGAGAAAACTGAATTCAGAGATCCACAGACATGGAACTGGTTGAAAAGAGGAGACCTTAAAAAGGCTACAGAAGGAATGCTAATAGTTGCGCAAGAGCAGGCCCTCAAAACGAAGTGGCTGAAACACCATATTTACAAGGAGGAGGCTAGCCCACTGTGCAGGATCTATGGAGAGAGAGAGGAGACTGTGGCTCACATTGTATCCGAGTGTAAACACCTAGCCCAGACTCACTATAAAGGCTGGAGACATGATGTGATGGGCAGGGTGATCCACTGGCACCTATGCAAAGTAAACAATTTACCACATTCTGAGAAGTGGTATGAGCATAAGCCAGAGTCGGTGATAGAAAACGATCAGGTGAAGGTGCTGTGGGATTTTAGGATACAGACGGACAGGAAACTGGAACACAATAGACCTGACCTGGTGGTTTTGGACAAAGAAAAAAAGATGGTGCCTGATTGTGGATGTGGCCTGCCCATTCGACACGAGAGTGCAAGAGAAGGAGAGGGAGAAAATTAACCGATACCAGGACTTAAAGTGGGAGGTAAAAAGGATTTGGAACTGCCATGAAATCAAAGTGGTCCCGATTGTCATAGGCGCACTAGGTACTATCTCAAAAAGTTTCCAGGGATGGTTAAAGAAAATTGGCCCCGCCTCGCTTTTTGGAACGCTTCAAAAGGCATGCTTGCTGGGAACAGCGCAAGAACCCTCCGATACGTCCTGGATATCTGAGGCTGCAGGTAGTCGCTTGATATTCATTTCAACAAACTTTCCAGTTAACTAACATCAATGACTGAGACTCAAAGAACAATAATACACTATTAATAATTATTAATTAATGCAATCGTGCAATGCCTGTGTGTGACGAATTTTTTAAAGGGAGGAAAGACTGTGCACTGAGCCAATCCCACTCTCTGAGCGACAGTAGCTATAACCCGAAAGGAAGAAAAGATCAACATCATCGGTAACTACCGAGCCGCAGGTTTTATGTTGGAGTTAACCCAGTTTCCTGAGATGCCTTCTCCTAGAAGAATGCTCTGACAAGGGCTAGGGGTTGTTCATTCGTAGTGGTTTAACTGCGCGATCAGGTATCCAGCCCGATTATTTCTGTCTCCGCGCATAAAAAAATCCCAAAAAACTCACTTATTGACACTTATACGTATGACATACACACACGCGCCCACACACACATACATACGCGCGCACACCAACACCCATACATACAAACAAATACACACACGCTACTCACTTACACACACACATATATATATATATATTTTACCGTCATTACTGATACAAGATTACAAGATTATGTCAACTGCTGACTTTCAAGAGTTCGTATAATTGAAGCCGTTCGTGTTACCGTTACATACATACATACATGGTGGCTGCCAACTCGTTTTTGAGTACGGCCACTACTTTATATCCATGTAGGAGAACCCCTACCGATGAGCTGAACAAGTGTGACTTTTTAGTCCAGCCAGCGACTTGAAAACTCTGGTACAAACACTACACTTGTGACAATTATTGACACATAGTGCTGGGCCCATGGTACCATGTGACGACAAGTGCAGAGAGATCTCCAGATATAAAGCAATGCCTGTGCCGTGAAGCTTTTATAGTGAGCAAAGGCACTGCACAAAGCCAGTCCCACTCTCTTAACCAAGGTGATATTTACCAAAAAGAAGAACAAGTCAACATCATTGGATACCATCAGGGTTGCAGGTGTTATATCAGAGTTTTCCTTCTCCTACAATTCTGCCTTGACAAAGGCTAAGGGGTCATCTCTCCCAGTGATTTTGGATGGCCATTGACTTTTAAGAGCTCCTTTGCCCTTTGACAGGTTTTGTTTTTAGTCCTGCAGGATGTCCAAAGTCACCCTCTTCACCAAGAAACCTTGGTGGGGTTGCCAGTTTAGTCGCCAACGACCCGACTATGGGACAGGTTGTACTGGGATACATGTTACCAGTAGCACCAACTGGTGACCTGACATACATACATACATACATACATACATACCTACATATATATATATATATATGTAAAAGTTCTATTTAAATTGTTGGGATACAACAAGCAAATATTTTTATAACTGATATAAAGCACTCAACAAATAATTGGAGTAAAAATACGATATTAACAAATGGAAAATATATTTATAAAACGATATTTATTTCATTATACATATTTCAAGGACATCAAGTTAAATTATGGTGTGCTTTCATCAAATAAAATATAATATAGAGCAGTTTTATAAATAAATATTGACATACCCTTAAAGAATGCAACCATTACTGTCCTTGAAATATATAAAATGAAATAAATATCGTTTTATAAATATAGTTTCCATTTGTTAATATCGTATATATATATATATATTAAATTGTTAAACAATATTCAATGATTATGTCAAAGAATAAGTTTTACAGTAGATTGGAAGCACTCAACGGCAACAAAATTTTCTGGAGTTATTAATATTAAAATATAAGTATTAATAAAATAGATGTTCTTTTGATCAATTACATTTTATTATACATATTTCGGATGTCTACCTTGATTAAATCTTAACCATTTAACATCTCAGGGTATGTCATGTATCATTATATTTTGTCTGATGAGGACGTACAGTTGTACATCCAAAATATGTATAATAAAATTTAATTGATCAAAAGAACATCTATTTTATTAATGGAGGCACATGGCTTAGTGGTTAGAGCATTGGCCTTGTAATCAAAAGGTTGTGAGTTCAATTCTCAGACCGGGTGATGTGTTGTTTCTTTGAGCAAGACACTTTATTTCACATTGCTCCAGTTTACTCAGCTGTAGAAATGAGATCATAGGGACTGGGGTCCCTATCATTCCACTGCAAAAAAGCACCCAGCCCACACTGTAAAGTGGATGTGGAGGTGCCACAGCAAAAAAGCACCCGGCACTCACTGTAAATAAGGTTGGTATTAGGAAGGGCATCCAGCTGTAGAAATCAAGCCAGAATCAGTTCCCTTGCAAGCAGGGAAAAAAGCGAACGTAAAATGAAATGATGATAGAAATGGCTTCTACAGGACTAGAACTGTTTCATTCGGGTGAAATCATCATATACTCTTCTATGTATTGAGTACTTTACTTACTGATTGAACCCGGGATAAACTTATATATAAATATGAGGTGTGTCAGAAAAGTAACAGAACTTAGTGTGTTCTGCGAGCTATAAGTTGGGTAGGGATTGGAACTGAGGATAGTCATCACCAATGATAGAGTTTGTGGGACCCATTTTCTCAACATGGAAGCTATCAAGAGGGCCATGGTGATGGAACTGTAGAGAGCCCTTCCAGGAGTGAATAGAGAATGGCGGAGAAGGATGGGAAAGTGGGTTGGACTTGAGGGAGATTATTTTGAAGGGGAAAACTTCTAGTTTGTAGTTTGGATTTGAAATATTTTCATTTCCAACTCCAGTCTTGTTTCTTTTCTCATATACCTCATATATATATATTGATAATCTGTAGTACTAGGACAGAGAAGACCATAAATGAAAGAAGTACATGGTATGATGCAGAGTGGGTATATTAGTAAAAGTAGAGGAATGACTGTAAATTCAGCAGTTTTGGCTAGTTACCTTGGTACCTAGCCAAAACTGCTAAGTTTGCAGTCATTCCTCTACTTTTACTAATATATCAAAACTGTTGAGCTCATGATTGATCCTCTACCTTTACTTATATATATATATATATATATATATATATATACATACACACACACATATATATATATGATATATATATATAAATGGAAAATAGACGTTAATGATGATGGTGGTGGTGGTGATAATGATAACCCTGATTTTTAGTTCTTAATATATCTTAAAACAATCTATATATTTGATTAATAAAACCTAGGTAAGCAGAGATTTAAATCAATATATATATTTTTTGTTATTTCAATATAAAGGTTAAAACATATTTTATGTTCACATAATATAGGTATTTATATAAGTATATATGATATAGGTATATTATATAAGTATATATAAATCCCGCCGAGGTATATTATATAAGTATATACAAATATATAGGTATATTATATAAGTATATACAAATCCCGCCGAGGTTAACTTTGCCTTTCATCCTTACGGGGTCGATAAAATAAAGTACCAGTAATGTACTGGGTAATTTTCTGGCCTTGTGCCAATAGTAGAAACAATTATATAAGTATATATAAATAGTATATTGGAGCTAAGAGACATGCAAACTCATAATGTAAACCTTAAATTAGAAATGCAACTAAGGAGAAAAATATCTCTGAGAAATAATGTATACATATATTCTATGTAATATACATACACCTTTGATGAATTGTAGTGCATCTGAGCACTGTACACAATAATTTTCATAATTATTATTATATTAGCTGACCTATTGGACTTTCATGAAGCACTAAGGGCATAAAGATAATATAAAGAGTGGTGTGCCCATGCATGGAGATGCTATAAAATAGCTTATAAAATAGAGCGAAGACCCTTAAAGATGGAAAAAGAAGTTGCCTTCTGGGAGATATGAGGCTTGTTTCCTCGTAGTGGCCAATGGCAACTTCTGACTCTAAGGTTTTTTTTATAGCATCTCCATGCATAAACACACCATTCTTTATACTAAATGTATACATGGTTTGAATCTATGACCAATTGAGCAAGGTGTTTTATGCTGTTATATATTGTTTTATCTACTAATAAAATAGCCAGCGATTCATTGAAAAAAAAGCAGATCTATGATCTTTTTCAAGATAATGTACCAGTAACATACTGGGTGAATTTAATCAACAATCTCCTACTATCATGTTGCTGTCTTGTTCTTAAAGAAGAATTGAGAGTAGGGTGTCATAAGATACATACATGACATTTGACTAAATCATGCTACTTTCCTTTTATAATGGGAGGACTCTTCAGCTGTGTCAAAGACATGGCAACTTAACAAGTGCTGGCACCATCATAAAATATACCCAGTATAATCAGTCATGTGGGGGAATGTATTTAAACAATAAGTGAGCTTCCTGGCTGTCACAGAGATCAGTAACTGAAAGTACTACTTGGTCGATGATGAATCCATGCAACCATTGCCATTTTGGCCATAACTACAGTTTACTTCCCTCCTGCTGCAGGGCTGGATTAACAACTAAACATAACCACAACAATGGAAGTGGGAACACCGTTTTATTCAAATCATCATCATCATCATCACCGTTTTACGTCCGTTCTTCCACGCTAGCATGGGTTAGACGGGTTGTCCTGTTGTGGGCAGTGTCTGGTCGGCTGACCATGCCTTGCTCATACAGGAACTGATCTGGCTTGATTTCTACAGCTGGATGCCCTTCCTAACACCAACCTCATTTACAGTGAGTGCTGGGTGCTTTTTCGTGGCGCCTACACGTCCACTTTACAGTGTGGGCTGGGTGCTTTTTTGCCGTGGCACCTCCACGACCACCTTGCGGTGGGGGGGGGGGGGCATATTGTTTATATGCTTCAGCATGTACCCATGGGAGGTCGGGTACCCTGTATTACTGCGTGACGCCAGAAGTCACGGTCGTGTGTCATTGACTTTGAGAGGTGTAGTTGGGTAAGGTCGGCTTTTATCACCTCATCCCAAGTCATCTTGGGTCTCCCCACTCCGCGGTTTCCATCAACTTCTAGTGCTCTGCACCTTTTTATGCAGCTGTCATCCTTCATACGCATCACATGTCCATACCAGCGTAACCGCCTCTCCTGCACGCAGCATTTGATTCCTCTTATGCTCAGTCTCTCTCTCAATTCATTTATGCTTTGTCGTTCACGTATATTACTGTTACACATCCATCGGAGCATGCAGGCTTCGTTTCTCTCTAATCTACGTAAGTCTTCCACCTTCAGCGCCCAGGTCTCACTACCATGCAACATCGCTGTTCGGATACACGCATCATACAGTCTGCCTTTCATTCTGAGGGAGAAGCCTTTTGCAGCTAGCAGTGGTAGTAGTTCCCTAAACTTCTTCCATCCCGTTCTTACCCTAGTTATTGTACTTTCTGAGCACCCACCTCCGTTGCTAATTCGGTCACCTAGGTAGCAGAAGCTGTCTACTGTTTCTACAGGGCCCTCCCAGAGATTGGTGGTACTTGTTTCCTGTGGCTGTTTGCTTGCTGTTTCAGCACAGCTGCTGCATGTGAATCCTACATTCTTAATTAAGCTTCCTGAGATCCCGCTACATCTCTTGTGTACCCATTGTTTGCATTTGGGGCAAAGAATGGAGTTCCTACCTACACCTTTCCTACATACTGAGCAAGGCCATTTCCCTGAGGGGATCTGGGTTCTGTTTTCACGTCTACTTATAAGGACCTTAGTCTTGTATTTCTAATTTCATAATTTGTTTTTGCATATATTTTTGTGGCCTTAAAAACACTCAATCTGGCTCTGTTCCACTCCTTAACTTTGTATTCTCATAACTTTCTCAATTACTGTATATTTCTTTAATGAAAATGTGCCTTGCAATTCTACTTGTGTACATAGTGTGATGCTGTGAGATATGGGTGGAGAATGTGGAGGATAGGCAAAGGCTACAGAGAAATGAAGCAAGCATGCTTCGATGGATAAGCAATGTGTGAAATACAAAGCATAGATGAGCTGCGAGAAAAGCTGTATATAAGAGGAATTAGATGTAGTATGTGAGAGAGAAGACTGTGCTTATATGGTCATGATATGCATATGGACAATGATCTTTGGGTGAAAAAGTGCCAAGAAATGCCAGTGGAAGGAAGCTACACAGTGAAGTGAAGCCAAGGAAGACTTGAATCTCATAGCTGGGTTAATGAAGGACTGTGATGTGTATAGAGATGCTGTGCTGGAACGGACCCCTCCAACCTATGCAAGCATAGAAAAACCTACAACGATGATGATGATGTTGATCTTGATTAATGATATTCATTAACATGAAATTAAAAGGCATAATAAAAATATTTATGAGTTTCTGCTTATCATATCAAAAGTATTCAGTGAATGGAAACATTAATGAAAATATACAACCAAAGTTTATAAATAATTAAATTAATCTTTTCCTAAATTTTATTAAAAAATGTACCTCTGCAAAATTTCACAACTCACTGCTTTACATGGAACCCTAATGAAAGATTTCTCCGTGGTGGTGGTGATGACAGTCATCATGATTACGACGATGATGATGGTGGTCATGGTGATGATGGGCATAATGATGATGATGGTCATGATGATATCGATGGTCATGTTGAATATGATGAGGATGCTAATGATGGTGATGGTGATAATTCAAACTTCCTTGATGAAAATCTATTACTTTTCATTCAATCTTAAGTTAAACCCTAAATTAAATTAAAATTAAAATTAAATCCTAAAATGCCAGAAATTATCGGTAAACTATTTTTCCTAGCTTGTGACATTCCAGACATTTGGAAGAGCTTGGCTGCTGACAACGAAGTCCTCGTTATTGTGACGGCTCGCCTTACCGAGGTATCAAATGATGCCCGTGAAGGTGTTTGATTATTCCAACACCTTAGCCTCGCTAACACCCGGCCTTACCTAGGTGCCAGGTGATACCTGTGAGAGGGCTTGGTTGTTCCAGCACCTAAGCCTCGCTATCACCTGGCCTTACCCAGGTGTCAGGTGATACCCGTGATGGTACTGTGTTGTTCCAGCACTTTAGCCTCGCTATCACCCGCAGTAACGCCCCCAGTGTGTTGGCTTGCTTCAAAAGTAATTGAGGGAGGCTCCAGGATACCTTGTGATTAGTGACTTGTTGATATACTTAGTGATTAGTGACTTATTGATATACTTAATATTTTTTTTTTTCGTTTTGATTCTATATTTCTTTTTCATATTTATGCTTTTAAACCAACTTTGTGAGCGAAACACATGTATTGAGAATAAACAATTAATACACACAAGTGCGCAGACACACACTCATATACTCTGGCAAATTATTAATCAATTTTTGAGATGAAATGTTCGCAAGTGAAGCTTATCGAGATAGAAACAAATTTTAAAACCAAAGCAACCTTACTACTTAATTAGAAGATTCACACAATTAAGGGAAGTAACTTTCTTTTTGTTTTCAAGGGAGCTAACTCATTGGTTTGAGCATGCCTTAGTAACGTGTAATCAATGGTTGATGGCTGGTAGCGTGGATGTTGTTTGTCTAAGCGACACACCTGCACCATAACATTCTAAACGATACGTGTCCGTGTTTTCGTCTTTGATACGATATTTTGACAATAAACTTTGATATTGTCTTTGGCTATAATCATCTAAAATATGTCAATATGTCATCTGGATTAAGTTATGAAGGATTACGTTGTGCACATAAAGCCAGAGAAGCGGTAAACTTTCATTATATAAGATTTTGTCCCTCTGTGTATGTATAGAAATAGCAGACAATAAAATGAAAATAAATGAAACTGAAAGAGAATGAAATGTGCCTGATTTTCCGTTACAAATCGATAAAATGAAAGATTTGTGAAAAAAAGAAAAAATCCGAATAATTTGGGGGGTTTTTTTTTTTCGAAATCGACTTACTGCTTCACTACAGATCACTAAATCAGACGACGAACAAAACAGAAATGAGTTTCAAGAAAGAAATAATCTTGCCTAAGAGTGCCAAAAGACTTGTATGTTTCATTCAGTTTCATTTTGTTATCGGCTTTTATCTTTTCACTTTAATTGACTTTCAATTTCTTATCTGTTATTTTATTTACCTAAAACGAAACATTCCCAATATGCATGTATTATTTCATATTTGTACATACAAACACACAGAACGGTGCCGCTATGGGGTTGTTCGACCGGTTAAAAATAGCAGCCAAGTCTCCATCAAACCAGATTTCACAACAAAACAACAGCAACAATCGCGGGCGGTCACAGCCAAATATTTTTGATCATAGGTTTGCTCGGAAATTACTGACCCGTAACAACAAATCCATAACGCGCTCGCATGTACACTCTTAGAAACACACACATACACATATATAACAGGTAATATCATATTTTAAATTCGTGAAGAGAAACAATAGTAATAAAGAAACTCTCGGGAGAGCTGGGCAGAAGAAGCTACATTTTCTCCTCCAACCTACCCATATATGTTTCAGACTTTAACTCTAAGAGGTTGCAGCAGCCAAGTCGACTTCTGGGTGCCCTTCTAATATTATAACACCTTTTGACCATTTGGATACCTAAGACTTTTGCACTTAACCCTTTAGCTTTTACATTACTCTATATTTACTATTGTATTTTCATGGTAAAGGCTTTATCTCGCATAATATCGAATCTATGAGATTTTGATATTATTTATTTTGATAACAATACCTTAACATCACTATGAGTGGCTAGTTACAGCCAATTTGAACAGAAAGAGGTGAGAGAATTTTGGCTGGATAGCTAAATGCTAAAGGGTTAAACCTATGGTGATCACTTTTGTTGGCTCTCTTGGATAAATTTTAACTGAAAGTTTTATTGGGACAATGAAGACTAAAACATTTTATAATGAAAATTATTGTGTACAGTGCTCAGGTGCACTACAACTCATCAGAAAATGTAGCCAAAAGTGCATGTATAGTACATAGAATAATTGTTTCTACTTTTGGCACAAGCCCAGCAATTATCCCAGTGCATTACTGGTGCTTTATTTTATCGACCCCGTAAGGATGAAAGCCAAAGTTAACCTCGGTGGGATTTGAACTCAGACCGTAAAGGGCCGTAACTCCATGCAGTAAAGCATGGCGTCCAACCCTGTCATGATATATATACACACACACACATACACACACCGCACACATGCACACACACATACGTGTGCGTGTATATGGAGGGGGAATATCAGGTATAGTGTTGGCGAATTTCGGGAAGCATTGAAGTTTTGAAGAATGCAATGTCCCGACAGGTAATAATTGATGCAGGTAGTTTGTTCCATGCTCCAATGCTGAGTATGAAAAATTATTTCTGAAAGTTATGGGAGCTGTGCTGTTTTCTGATTTTGTAAGCATGTCCACAGGTATTTGACACATGGAATTCAAAAAGGTGCCCAGGTTTGTTGTTGGTATGCTGGTCGATAATCTTGTAGGTCTCTGCCAAGTCATTTGCCAGACGTCGAAGTTTCAATGTATCCATGTTCAGGGAAGCTAGGTGTTCAAAAGTATGGTAGATGCCTGATGGAGGGTATTCATTTGGCCAGGCATTGTAGCTTTAATGTATCCATGCCCAGGGAAGCAAGGCATTCAGAGTACAGTAGATGCAAGACATCAGTAAATAAGGAAATATCCATAAATCAGAACAGTTCTTACATCATCCTTGATTTTACATCTGTTGTTCTACGCATGCATGGGTTGGACAGGTCCTTTTCAGTATAGAATCTCTTCACTTGTCGCGTTCCTTCATCATCTCTTCTATGAGACTCAGCAATTTGAGATCAGCTCTCACCATCTCTACCCAGATGTTCCTTGGTCTACTACCTCTACAGAGGCTTCCTCCTACTGAGATTTCTTGGCACTTCTTCACCCAGGAATCATCATTCATGTACATTACATGTCCATACCAATGCAGTCTCCTCTTCGGCACACAACTTCTGATTCCTCTTAAACCTAGTTTTTCTCTGGGTGAAAATATATCATAAAATACATAAAGACAGTGCTGATGGTGTTTATTGTGGTGGTTGTGGTAGTTGTGGTGGTTGTGGGGGTGATGGTGGTTATTGTGGTGGTGGTTTTTGGTAGTGATGGTGGAAGCAGTGGCAGTGTTGCTGATAGTGTAGCTCTAAGTACACTTGGGTCCTAAATAATAGTGAGGGTTGGAATAATAAGTGGGGGCAGGGGTTCTAGGTTGTCTCCATTGATTAAAAAAAAACAGAATTAGTTGGTTAGTTTACATATTGACACTCCAACTCATCCTATCTACTTTATAATGTATGGGATTTCTAGTAATCTACTTTTTTGCCATGTATAATGTTTTTTAATGTATAGAGAAAATTAGTTGTCACAGTAATACTCCCACTTTAAATAAAATTTTGACGGAGATTGATTAGCAAAATTTAATAAGGGGGTGGTGGAAAAAGAGCGTGGGTGGAGTAGGGGTGGCAGGTCTGAAAAATTAATAAGCAGGGTGGGGTGGGGGGCATTATTTGCGACCCGAGAGGACTTTGACATAAGTACTACTTCATCTTGAGGAGATCTATCTCAGATTACCAGCAGACATATAATGATTTCAGTCTACCATTTTGAAATGTAGTGTCCCACTAGTTGCTGTTGTATTCTTTAGCCCCAGGTCATTCTTCATTCAGCAGACATATAATGATTTTCACTTTAGACACAAGCTCAATACGTTTTGGGGAGGGAGGGAATGTCACTTAAATTGACCCTTGATATTTGACTGCTATTTTATTTTATTGACCCTGGAAGTAAGAACGGCAACATTGAACTTGGCTGGATTTGAACTCAGAACTCAAAACAAAAAGAGCCAGAAGAAATACTTCTAAATATTTCTCTGATGCTCTAATGATTCTGCCAATCCACTGCTCTGAGTATATATCCAAAGATGTTCTAGATTTGATCATCTTTTGTCCTTTTCTAAACACAGTGAATCTAAGACTATATTATGCAGTATGTCATTTTTAAAATGACTGTAGAGTCTACTTTGAGGAAGGTTCGGCTTCTATTTCTACTAGATGAGTAACAATGTAAAACCTTATTCATTGATCCCACAGAGGAATGATGTGGTGAAGGGAGATATTGATCACACCAGTATTCCACAGAGGATGCTCCTCCCTGTCCTATCATTCCTTCCCCATAGAGCAGAGAAGGTTCTCCCATTAGGATAAGGACAAACCTGGCACCCTGCTGTAGAAACCATGTCTATAAAAAGGGGGGAAGGACGGGAGGAAGACTCTTCAGTTGTGTCAAAGACATGATAGCCTCCTAGTGTTGGTAATCTACATGATAAACATACCCAGTACACACTGTAAAGTGGTTGATAGGAAGGGCATCCAGTTGTAGAAAGCTTGCTAAACAAAGGGTTGAGAGGACCCTTCTGTTGTGTCAAGAACACAACAGTTTCCCTAGTCTTGGTGATCTACACAATTGAAACATCCAGTAAAATGGTTGGTGTTAAAAAGGGCATCCAGCCATAAAAAAAGCTTGCCAAAGAAAGGGTTGAGAGGACCCTTCAGTTATGTCAAAGACATGACAACCTCCCTTGTGCACTCAATAGAATGTAAGACCATACATAAGTGAGATACAGACCCCTGAACCCATCTAGGTGGTCAGTAACTTCAGTACTGACTTGGTCTATGCAGACTCCTCCAACCCTTGCTAGCAGGGAAAGTGGATGTTAAAACGATGATGAGGATGATGAGGAATGATGTGGGGGAGTGGTATATTGATAACTATTCCATGGAGGAATGGTGTGGGGTAGTTTGATAGTGATAACAATGTTCCATGGAGGAATGGTGTGGGAAAGTAGGATAACAAGCTGTAAATGTATCAATGTTTTTCGAGAAATTCCATTAGAATTCTCTTTTATTTGCAGGAAGAAATCCAAACAACTCAAAGACGGAAGAATCTTCTTATTCTCATCCTCCACTACCTTACAGAACAAGGGTCAGTACATACATCTCATTTATTTATTTATCCTTTCATTGCCATATTTATAATGAAAGACATTGCTTAGGATTTTCAAATCATTTAAAAATTAATCAAGAATCTGTAGGATTTAGAGAATATGACAAACTTTCTAATTATTAAGCTCGTGTTTGGAACATAACAAAGGTTCTTACATAAAATGATGGTGGATGTTTGCTGGTAAAATATAAACACTTTAAAATAAACAGCTTCGTATCATAGAACCAGTAACACAGAAGAAAGGGCTGTTTCAGGTGGCTTGCTATCAAAAGGCTTAAACTTCCTTGAAATATAATTACTAGACCCTGTTATACATGGTTTGAAACCTTTAGTATTATTTGCAGATACCGTATCCTGATGACTATGGACACCTACATCACCATTGCCACCACCACTACCACAACAACAACAACAATCACTACCACCATCATCATCATCCTTCAACATCTACTTTCCCTGCTAGCAAAGGTTGGATGGGTCTTCACAGACTGAGTCAGTACTGCATCTTGCTTACATATGGTCTCATGTTCTATTGATTGCATTTTATTGTGGCACCAGTACAAGAAGGGTTATCACGTCTTTGACACAACTG
>OZ024743.1:322676279-322741279 GCA_964016885.1 Eledone cirrhosa | reverse complement strand
CGAAATTTGCTATCTACAAAATGATAAATCCAATCGAGTGTAAAACTGAGCTGGAAAATAACAAAAGTAATGAAAGTAGTAATATATACAATAACTTTGAGTATAGAAATAACAGCTATAATAGTAATATTCATAACAATAACAACAGCAGGAGAGAGAGAAATAGTAATAATAATAATGGTAATAATATTAACAATAGACAGAACAACAACAACAACCACAATAATAATATTGGAAACATTAACGACAGACACAACAACAACAACAACCACAGTTGTAATAATGGAAATAATACGAGTAGCAACATTAATGATAGACACAACAACAAAAACAACCACCACCACCACCACAACAACAACAATAACAACAAAAACAAGAAACATAATAAAAGTAACAACCACAATGGTAGAAATAACAGTAACAACAACAACAATAACAATAGAGAAAACAACAACAATACATCTAACAATCATAACAATAATAATAATGTTAATGGTAGGAACAACAACAACCATAATAACAATAATAGCAACACACACAACTATGACGATAGATATAATTGTTTCTACTTTTGGCACACGGCCAGCAATTATCCCAGTGCATTACTGGTACTTTATTTTATTGACCCCGTAAGGATGAAAGGCAAAGTTAACCTCAGCGACAACCCCTTAGAGAAACTATCCTTCAACCCAGCTGACAAAACATATAAGATGAGTAAAATTTATCCTACGAGGTTTGTGTACCACAACAAATAGATGACGAGACCGAGGCACAGTTCACCATAGCTAGAAATAAAATTAGACAAATAGTAGACCGATATACTAAGAGACAGAGCAGACCAGAGGTCCAACAACTTGGAAGGAAACCTGTAGAAGGTTTAGTAAGCCTCAAGCAGCGCACAAGGGATGGTGAGGTAGTGTGTCTACCCACAGATAAGTCTGGTAGGATGTTGATAGACAGCAAGCTGAACTACATGAAGGCTATGCAACCCCACATCACCAACACGAGCGAAACTACACAACAAACACATAAGGAGAGAGAGAAGATCCTCAACGCTCACATGATGATGTGGACCGACATCCTAAAGCTAAGCAGACGCACTGCCAACAACTTCCAGGCGTCTAACAGTGACATACCACCCTTGTATGGGCTCCGCAAAGACCATAAGACAGTCGACAACCTGACGGCAGGACCACCAACAAGACCTGTATGCCGAGTCAATATCGCTAGCAACTACAGGATCTCCTACTTCCTCTCAATGGTTATACGCCCCATAATCAAGATGTCCCCAGATGTATGTGACAGTACAGAGGACCTCCTTAGCAGAATCAATGAGTGCAACAAAAACAAAAACCTATCTAACTGCATAATAGGCAGT
Source organism: Eledone cirrhosa (assembly GCA_964016885.1). Lineage (NCBI taxonomy): Eukaryota > Metazoa > Mollusca > Cephalopoda > Octopoda > Eledonidae > Eledone > Eledone cirrhosa. The sequence continues at coordinate 322,739,901 of OZ024743.1, read as the reverse complement.
ATGGACGTGGTATCACTGTACCCATCCATTAACATTGATTTTGCTGTGGAAAAATGTTTTGAGATGATCAGTGAGAGTGAGGTGGAGTTCTGCGACGTCAACACAGATGAACTGAGCCTCCTACTTAGACTTACTTATGACACCGAGTACCTAAACAGCCATGACTTAGCCGTTTCTGCCACAGTAGACCCATAAGAGGTAGACCCCCCCCCCCACCATAACCTCAATGGCAAAAAAGACTCCCATAGGAAAGGGGATTGGGTGGACCAAAGCCATACAGATCAGGTGAGAAAGATGGTCGCGTATGCAATAGGGGCTAGTATTAAAACTACCCTAAAGGGCCATATATTCAAATTCAATGAAAAGATCTACACCCAAAATGAGGGAGCAGCTGGTGATGTTACCAACCTTTTTTATGGTATGGTGGGAAAGGAGACTCAAAGATCTCCTTGAAGAGAGCTCCAAAGACCTCATCATGTATTCTCGTTACGTAGACGATATTAATATAGTAATAAGGACACCCCCACAAGAGAGTACTAACGAACATGATTTAGAATATAGCACAATGGAAAGCATCCAGCAGATAGCTAACTCCATACACCAGAGTAACACTGTAACTATTGACTACCCTTCCAAACGCCCTAACAATAGACTACCTGTATTAGACACGGTATTCTGGATTAACACTATAGACGAGAGGGCCCAAATTCTCCACTCACACTACGCTAAACCCATGGCCTCCAAATACCTGATACTAAAAAACTCAGCAATGTCCAGTAGTGCTAAGTTTAATATTCTGATCGCAGACTTGGTATGAGTGATGAAGAACGTGTCCCTCATGTGTGACCCAACAGAAATGGAAAGACACATCCAACACTTCATCAAAGAGACAGAATCAGAGTATACAAAGGAGCCACGGAGAAGTATAAGACCCTCATAGAACTGGACATGAAAGGAATTTGCCAATTATACAGGAGCAAATCATGGAATAGCTTAGATAAGACTAAACATAAGATAGGGAAAGCATCCTCATGGTACGACAACCAGAGATACCAGAGTGTCATGTTCGTGGATGCTACCCCTGGAGGGAAATTAGCTAACCAGTGTAGAAAGGCCCTAAGAAAGACCCACTTAAAGATTAAAGTGGTAGAAAAGCCAGGAACTACCATAAAATCCCTGATCAGTAAAACACCCTTTTAAGAAAACCCACTGTACTAATAAGAAATGTGTTATATGTAAAGTAAACCCCCAGATAATTGTAAAACTAGAAATGTAGTCTATAGCATAAGATGTACAGAGGGTACTTGCAGAAACATGACAACGACATACATAGGTGAGACAGCCCGAAGCATAGGAGAAAGAATAGACCAACACTGGGGGAATTAAAAAGACGAAAAAATGGTTCAGTACTATACGAACACGCCAGACAACAACATGACGGTAACATAGACAACATAGAAATTAAAATAATATCTAAACATAGAAATGACCCAGCAGATAGGCAAACTAGAGAGGCAAGTGAAATAGAGCTTAGAAAGCCAAAGCTAAACAGAAAAATGAATGGAATAACAACAACACCCAAACAAACAAACAATACTGACTTAAGAGAAATATAAATAAATAAATAAAAATATACACAAGCACAATAACAACAAACACATATAAACACACACTAATAAATTAAGACAGAATACAATAAGCAAACACACAGTCACCCAAACGCGAATACATACACCAAACACTATACACACACGCAAATGCATGCACAGAGACGAGAACAAAAATAAATTAATAAATAAATAGATAAAATAAAAATGGCATAGACACTACAATACATACAATGTAGCAAAGGAAACATGATAGTAGTACCACTGATGATGTTGCAGGTGTCCAACGAAAGAACTTTGTTAGACTATATATATGTATTTATATCTGTGTTTTTGACCGTTGGTTGGTCAGTCAGTGATAAACATTGATGGCCAAATGAATTAACTATGGAGATATAAAAGATACAGAAGTGAAAACCAACCAAACAGTGAGTGTGTTCTGTTATTTCTGGCAATCTTATTACAACAATATGACCCTCCCCAAGTATAACAATATTTGTTAAGACACACGATTTCATATCAAAAACCTAGCAAAACAAATATATATATATATCATCATCATCATCATCATCTATTAACGTCTATCTTCCACGCTAGCATGGGTTAGATGGAAACATGTGTGTGTGTGTATGTATGTTTACTGAGCAGAATGCATTTTAATATGAACCTTGGATTGGTACTTTATTTTATTGACCCTGAGAGAAATTAAAGGCAAAGTTTACATTGGCTTGATTGGCACTTGAAAGACAGCAGCAAATACCACAAGACAATTTGTTCTATGCCATATAATGACTCTGATTGCTACATAAATACCAGTTAATTCCATAAACTCTCCACCTTTGTTATATATCTGTGAGAACTCTGGCCAACAAAAGAAATGAATCATATTTCAGCTTTAAAAAGCTAAAGGTAGGGCTCATAACTCCTGATAGAGTTGGGCAGGGAGTTGTTCTGAAAAACAGCCTGTTTTGGGGCATCTTAAACCTGGCAGAGTTCATCCTTCTCCAGGTCAGAACAAAACAGATTGGATTGGATCAGGTCTAATTGGACTGGATCAGACCAGATCTGATTGGGTCAAATCAGGCTGGATCAAGCCAGATCAGATTTGACCAGATAGGGTCAGATGAGACAAGATTGGAACAGACCAGATCGTGTCAGACTGGAGCAAACCAGTTGGATTGGATCAAACTGGATCAGATTGCTTTAGACCACATTGAGCCAGATTGGATCAGACCAGATCAGATTGGGATCAGACCAGATTGGATCACCCTGGACCAGATTGGATCAGCTTGGTCCAGATTAGATCAAAATGGGTTGGATTGGGTCAGATCAGACCGGATTGGGTTGGGTCAAATCAGACCGGATTGGGTTGGGTCAGATCGAACTTGGACAGATTAATATCTGTCCACTCTGATCCAATCAAGTCTAATCTGACCCATCTTAATTGGATAGATGAAGAGAAAGTGAGAGAGAGAGAGAGAATGAAAGAATGAAGAGAGAGAGTGTGAGTGAGAGAGAGAAATAAAATTCACAGCTAAAACTATATTTACTTTCTTAGATTTCATTTGTGTCTGTTTATAAAAATGTATTTCTCCAACTTACTCTTGAAAATAATAATGATTTGGAAGGATTTAGTAATATAACTAAGTTTATTATTATTTATCTGGTGTTTGGGATATAACTTTACAAAGGTTCTTACATAAAAATAATTTGGAAGATTTTTAGAGAAATATAATATATACACTTTAAAACCGGCGGCGGCGACGACGGTGGTGGTGGTGGTGGTGGTGGTAATGTTGTTGAGTATGAATATGATGTTGCTGATGATGATGATGATGATGATGGCATGATGATGAAGATGAAATGGCAATGATGTTAACAATGAATACAACAAACTAGCCACACATACAAATTATTACTCACCAATAAAATTTAATAATGAAATAATTACTCACCAGAGTGTTTTTGTCTATCTACTCCTCCTCAGCTATCGAGATTCTGCTGAATGCCTCAGTAAAGAAACCAACATTGATGTCAGTCGTTATGAAGCTTGTGATAACATTGATTTAGAAACTATCCTGATGGACTTCGAAAACTATTACCACCTCAAATTCTCCAAGTACCCGAAACTAACCAAGGCATCTTCATTAAGTGGTTAAGTACTTTTCTTTAATACATTTCTATTTCTATTCTATAATCTCCTGAATTTCATTTATTATCATTACTAGTGCATAACCAATAAACAGAATAAGAGAGTTTCATAATTTACTTTCTTCATCAAACTCTAAAAGAGTGGTTGTTTGTGGTGTCTGTGGGTATATCATCATCATCACTATTTAACGTCCATTTCCATGCTAGCATGGGTTAGACGGGTTGTCCTATTAGACGGGTTGTCCTATTTGCTCATACAGAACCGATTTTGGTTTGGTTTCTGCGACTGGAAGAAAATCGCACGTTGAATTTCACATTCAACATTTATGTGTAATTGTATTATCTGTTAAACAATGGTTGTGGGATGATGATGGGAGTTGAGTTATTCTCTCTTTCAAAACCAAAATCAAACTTTGATTACTTCCCTTGGGTGATCTTGAGTTGCCTCCCTTGCAAATACAATTACTACACATCTTATGGAAAGACAACACCCAAAACAGGTTTAAACACGTGAGCACAAAGCAACAAAGTAGGACTATCAGGGTAATGTAGGTTTATATTTGCGGGACTCTGAACCCCTTCACATAGTTTCTCTCTTATTTTAGAAATCCTTTTCTTGTTTGGTAGTTTGTTCTATTTTTAATACTGGCTTAGTGGTTAGAGCATTGGCCTTGCAATAGAAAGGTTGTGAGTTCAATTCTCAGACCGGGTGATGTGTTGTTTCCTTGAGCAAGACACTTTATTTCACATTGCTCCAGTTTACTCAGCTGTAGAAATGAGATGATAGGGACTGAGGTCCTTATCATTCCACTGTAAAGTGGTCGTGCAGGTGCCACGGCAAAAAAGCACCCAGCACTCACTGTAAATGAGGTTGGTGTTAGGAAGGGCATCCAGCTGTAGAAATCAAGCCAGAATCGGTTCCCGTCCTACCCTTGCAAGCAAGGAAAAAGCGGACGTAAAATGAAACTCTCTGAACTCTTATCAATGTACCTTAATAGTTATTGCTAAACCCATCCATTTAGTCAATGGAAACCCGCAACTATTTCTCGTTATTCTCTCATCTATTTCACTCTCAGGCTATCCCTAACATCTTGGGCCCAACTCTTTTTCTTCTTCTTCTTCTTCTTCTTCTTCTTCTTCTTCTTCTTCTTCTTCTCCTCCTCCTCCTCCTCCTCCACCACCACCACCACCACCACCACCACCCTCCCCATTCTTCTGTGACACTAGAGTCCTTGCCACCCCCCTCCTCGTTATTTCTTTCTTTTTGTCTTTTTCTCTATATTTTCCTATTTTATATTCCATTCTTCTACATCTAAATTCTCCTTTTTTTGTTCCTTTTTCTATTAAGCTGTATTTGGCAGGAATTCGATTAACTATGAAATGTCGAATATTTACAGGTTGGAATCACCTCCAGTAATTAGCATAGTATGTGAAGGTACTTCAAAACTAGTGTGGACATAACGAAAGAGGTCGTGTGGTGGACACATTTGAAAGGGCTGAAGACGAGCACTTACCTCTTCAGTGGTGCCCTGAAAATCCGGGTGGAGAGGGAAGTGTTCTCTTCCCAGAAATTTGTTGAAAGATGGGTGAGAGAGGCAATGGGTCTGCTCTGAGTATGCGCCTGTAGATTGGAGGTTGAAAACTGGGAGAGGGGCACTTACCCTGGTGGTCAGAGTCACCGTGGCTTTTTTAATGGGCTTTCTCCATGAGTGACCCTTGGAAGTCTCCCCCCTATTGGGGAATTTTCCTTTGTTTCCTTTTTTTGTTATTTCTTTTGTTATTGTTTTTTCTTTACATGCAGAAATGCCTATTTGTACCGTCCTGTACCGTCCTTATGTCAACCCTTGTGGTTAATAAAGAAAGCATTATTATTATTATAATTTTTATTATTAACAGCTGCTGAACGCCGTAGAGGGGATAAACACTGTCGAAGGTATAATTGTTTTTGTTTTGTTGTTGTTTTGACTGTACCTAATATTGTAGTAGTTATTGTTGTTCTTATTACTGTAGCAGTTGTTGTTACTGTTGTTGTTACTGTAGCTGTTGTTGTTACTGTAGCTGTTGTTGTTACAGTAGCTGTTGTTGTTACAGTAGCTGTTGTTGTTACTGTAGCTGTTGTTGTTACTGTAGCTGTTGTTGTTACAGTAGCTGTTGTTGTTACAGTAGCTGTTGTTGTTACTGTAGCTGTTGTTGTTACAGTAGCTGTTGTTGTTACTGTAGCTGTTGTTGTTACTGTAGCTGTTGTTGTTACAGTAGCTGTTGTTGTTACTGTAGCTGTTGTTGTTACAGTAGCTGTTGTTGTTACTGTAGCTGTTGTTGTTACAGTAGCTGTTGTTGTTACAGTAGCTGTTGTTGTTACAGTAGCTGTTGTTGTTACTGTAGCTGTTGTTGTTACAGTAGCTGTTGTTGTTACTGTAGCTGTTGTTGTTACTGTAGCTGTTGTTGTTACAGTAGATGTTGTTGTATTTGCTACTGTAGTTTTTGTTGTGATAATGGTGATGAGTATAAAAATGTTATTGTTAATTAATCTCAGTTTTATTAGATCCAGCAAAGACATTCCATTTATGACCATCTTGTCTTTTTTTATTCAGACATGGTGTATATCCAGGATTACATTATCCAGTATGTCCTTCCTTTTTTAAGACAGTAAAATAGAGTTCCAAGGAGATTTAGCTGCTATTTTAAATAGGTTGAATAACCACTTATTGTATTATGTTGATGGTGATGGTGGGGTTCATGTTCATTGTGATCTTGGTGATGGTGGTGGCACTGGAGGAGATGGTGATAGTGATGATAGTGATGGTGGTGGCACTGGAGGAGATGGTGATAGTGATGATAGTGATGGTGGTGGCAGTGGAGGAGATGGTGATAGTGATGATAGTGATGGTGGTGGCAGTGGAGGAGATGGTGATAGTGATGATAGTGATGGTGGTGGCAGTGGAGGAGATGGTGATAGTGATGATAGTGATGGTGGTGGCAGTGGAGGAGATGGTGATAGTGATGATAGTGATGGTGGTGGCACTGGAGGAGATGGTGATAGTGATGATAGTGATGGTGGTGGCAGTGGAGGAGATGGTGATAGTGATGATAGTGATGGTGGTGGCAGTGGAGGAGATGGTGATAGTGATGATAGTGATGGTGGTGGCAGTGGAGGAGATGGTGATAGTGATGATAGTGATGGTGGTGGCAGTGGAGGAGATGGTGATAGTGATGATAGTGATGGTGGTGGCAGTGGAGGAGATGGTGATAGTGATGGTGGTGGCAGTGGAGGAGATGGTGATGGTGATGATAGTGATGGTGGTGGCAGTGGAGGAGATGGTGATGGTGATGATAGTGATGGTGGTGGCACTGGAGGAGATGGTGATAGTGATGATAGTGTTGGTGGTGGCAGTGGAGGAGATGGTGATAGTGATGATAGTGTTGGTGGTGGCAGTGGAGGAGATGGTGATAGTGATGATAGTGATGGTGGTGGCAGTGGAGGAGATGGTGATAGTGATGATAGTGTTGGTGGTGGCAGTGGAGGAGATGGTGATGGTGATGATAGTGATGGTGGTGGCAGTGGAGGAGATGGTGATAGTGATGGTGGTGGCAGTGGAGGAGATGGTGATAGTGATGATAGTGATGGTGGTGGCAGTGGAGGAGATGGTGATAGTGATGATAGTGTTGGTGGTGGCAGTGGAGGAGATGGTGATAGTGATGATAGTGATGGTGGTGGCACTGGAGGAGATGGTGATAGTGATGATAGTGTTGGTGGTGGCAGTGGAGGAGATGGTGATAGTGATGATAGTGATGGTGGTGGCACTGGAGGAGATGGTGATAGTGATGATAGTGATGGTGGTGGCAGTGGAGGAGATGGTGATAGTGATGATAGTGATGGTGGTGGCAGTGGATGAGATGGTGATAGTGATGATAGTGATGGTGGTGGCAGTGGAGGAGATGGTGATAGTGTTGGTGGTGGCAGTGGAGGAGATGGTGATAGTGATGATAGTGATGGTGGTGGCAGTGGAGGAGATGGTGATAGTGATGATAGTGTTGGTGGTGGCAGTGGAGGAGATGGTGATAGTGATGATAGTGATGGTGGTGGCACTGGAGGAGATGGTGATAGTGATGATAGTGATGGTGGTGGCAGTGGAGGAGATGGTGATAGTGATGATAGTGTTGGTGGTGGCAGTGGAGGAGATGGTGATAGTGATGATAGTGATGGTGGTGGCACTGGAGGAGATGGTGATAGTGATGATAGTGTTGGTGGTGGCAGTGGAGGAGATGGTGATAGTGTTGGTGGTGGCAGTGGAGGAGATGGTGATAGTGATGATAGTGATGGTGGTGGCAGTGGAGGAGATGGTGATAGTGATGATAGTGATGGTGGTGGCAGTGGAGGAGATGGTGATAGTGATGATAGTGATGGTGGTGGCAGTGGAGGAGATGGTGATAGTGATGATAGTGTTGGTGGTGGCAGTGGAGGAGATGGTGATAGTGATGATAGTGTTGGTGGTGGCAGTGGAGGAGATGGTGATAGTGTTGGTGGTGGCAGTGGAGGAGATGGTGATAGTGATGATAGTGATGGTGGTGGCAGTGGAGGAGATGGTGATAGTGATGATAGTGATGGTGGTGGCAGTGGAGGAGATGGTGATAGTGATGATAGTGATGGTGGTGGCACTGGAGGAGATGGTGATAGTGATGATAGTGATGGTGGTGGCAGTGGAGGAGATGGTGATAGTGATGATAGTGATGGTGGTGGCACTGGAGGAGATGGTGATAGTGATGATAGTGATGGTGGTGGCACTGGAGGAGATGGTGATAGTGATGATAGTGATGGTGGTGGCAGTGGAGGAGATGGTGATAGTGTTGGTGGTGGCAGTGGAGGAGATGGTGATAGTGATGATAGTGATGGTGGTGGCAGTGGAGGAGATGGTGATAGTGATGATAGTGATGGTGGTGGCACTGGAGGAGATGGTGATAGTGATGATAGTGATGGTGGTGGCAGTGGAGGAGATGGTGATAGTGTTGGTGGTGGCAGTGGAGGAGATGGTGATAGTGATGATAGTGATGGTGGTGGCAGTGGAGGAGATGGTGATAGTGATGGTGGTGGCAGTGGAGGAGATGGTGATAGTGATGATAGTGATGGTGGTGGCAGTGGAGGAGATGGTGATAGTGATGATAGTGATGGTGGTGGCACTGGAGGAGATGGTGATAGTGATGATAGTGATGGTGGTGGCAGTGGAGGAGATGGTGATAGTGTTGGTGGTGGCAGTGGAGGAGATGGTGATAGTGATGATAGTGATGGTGGTGGCACTGGAGGAGATGGTGATAGTGATGATAGTGATGGTGGTGGCACTGGAGGAGATGGTGATAGTGATGATAGTGATGGTGGTGGCAGTGGAGGAGATGGTGATAGTGATGATAGTGATGGTGGTCGCACTGGAGGAGATGGTGATAGTGATGATAGTGATGGTGGTGGCAGTGGAGGAGATGGTGATAGTGATGATAGTGATGGTGGTGGCACTGGAGGAGATGGTGATAGTGATGGTGGTGGCAGTGGAGGAGATGGTGATGGTGATGATAGTGATGGTGGTGGCAGTGGAGGAGATGGTGATGGTGATGATAGTGATGGTGGTGGCACTGGAGGAGATGGTGATAGTGATGATAGTGATGGTGGTGGCAGTGGAGGAGATGGTGATTGTGATGATAGTGATGGTGGTGGCAGTGGAGGAGATGGTGATAGTGATGATAGTGATGGTGGTGGCAGTGGAGGAGATGGTGATGGTGATGATAGTGATGGTGGTGGCACTGGAGGAGATGGTGATAGTGATGATAGTGATGGTGGTGGCAGTGGAGGAGATGGTGATAGTGATGATAGTGATGGTGGTGGCACTGGAGGAGATGGTGATAGTGATGATAGTGATGGTGGTGGCACTGGAGGAGATGGTGATGGTGGTGGCAGTGGAGGAGATGGTGATGGTGATGATAGTGATGGTGGTGGCAGTGGAGGAGATGGTGATGGTGATGATAGTGATGGTGGTGGCAGTGGAGGAGATGGTGATGGTGATGATAGTGATGGTGGTGGCACTGGAGGAGATGGTGATAGTGATGATAGTGATGGTGGTGGCAGTGGAGGAGATGGTGATGGTGATGATAGTGATGGTGGTGGCACTGGAGGAGATGGTGATAGTGATGATAGTGATGGTGGTGGCAGTGGAGGAGATGGTGATAGTGATGATAGTGATGGTGGTGGCACTGGAGGAGATGGTGATAGTGATGATAGTGATGGTGGTGGCACTGGAGGAGATGGTGATAGTGATGATAGTGATGGTGGTGGCAGTGGAGGAGATGGTGATGGTGATGATAGTGATGGTGGTGGCACTGGAGGAGATGGTGATAGTGATGATAGTGATGGTGGTGGCACTGGAGGAGATGGTGATAGTGATGGTGGTGGCAGTGGAGGAGATGGTGATAGTGATGATAGTGATGGTGGTGGCAGTGGAGGAGATGGTGATAGTGATGATAGTGATGGTGGTGGCAGTGGAGGAGATGGTGATAGTGATGATAGTGTTGGTGGTGGCAGTGGAGGAGATGGTGATAGTGATGATAGTGATGGTGGTGGCAGTGGAGGAGATGGTGATAGTGATGATAGTGTTGGTGGTGGCAGTGGAGGAGATGGTGATAGTGATGATAGTGATGGTGGTGGCAGTGGAGGAGATGGTGATAGTGATGATAGTGATGGTGGTGGCAGTGGAGGAGATGGTGATTGTGATGATAGTGATGGTGGTGGCAGTGGAGGAGATGGTGATGGTGATGATAGTGATGGTGGTGGCACTGGAGGAGATGGTGATAGTGATGATAGTGATGGTGGTGGCAGTGGAGGAGATGGTGATGGTGATGATAGTGATGGTGGTGGCACTGGAGGAGATGGTGATAGTGATGATAGTGATGGTGGTGGCAGTGGAGGAGATGGTGATAGTGATGATAGTGATGGTGGTGGCAGTGGAGGAGATGGTGATAGTGATGATAGTGATGGTGGTGGCACTGGAGGAGATGGTGATAGTGATGATAGTGATGGTGGTGGCAGTGGAGGAGATGGTGATAGTGATGATAGTGTTGGTGGTGGCAGTGGAGGAGATGGTGATGGTAGTGGTGATAGTGATGGTGGTGGCAGTGGAGGAGATGGTGATGGTAGTGGTGATAGTGATGGTGGTGGCACTGGAGGAGATGGTGATAGTGATGATAGTGATGGTGGTGGCAGTGGAGGAGATGGTGATAGTGATGATAGTGTTGGTGGTGGCAGTGGAGGAGATGGTGATAGTGATGATAGTGATGGTGGTGGCAGTGGAGGAGATGGTGATAGTGATGATAGTGTTGGTGGTGGCAGTGGAGGAGATGGTGATAGTGATGATAGTGATGGTGGTGGCAGTGGAGGAGATGGTGATAGTGATGATAGTGATGGTAGTGGCAGTGGATGAGATGGTGATAGTGATGATAGTGTTGGTGGTGGCAGTGGAGGAGATGGTGATAGTGATGACAGTGATGGTGGTGGCAGTGGAGGAGATGGTGATGGTAGTGGTGATAGTGGCAGAGGAGATGGTGATAGTAGTGGTGATAGTGATGATAATTATTGATGTTGGTGGTGGTATTAGTGGTGTTGGTGGTGATAATGATGATGATGGTGGTGGTAATAGTGGTGTTCGTGATAGTGATGTTAATGATGATGATGGCGGAGGTAATAGTGGTGTTGGTGGTGATAGTGATGATAATGATGATGATGGTGGTGATAGTGACGATAATGATAATGATAGTAGTGGTGATGGTGATAGTAGAATTGTGTCAGGGACCAGGTTGCAAGGTGTGTGATGAAAATTTTAAGGTCACAAAATAAATAAAAACTGATAAGTGGATGTAACAGTTTTTGTCTGTTCTTTAACTCTCAACATCCTTTACCACCTAAAACTGCATTAGCAAGGTATTTGTGAAAAGTACAAAACAGCATCACATTAAAAATTAAAGATTTTTTTATATTGTTATATTTTGGGAGGGTCATGTTGTTTTAATATTGCCAGAAAAATATAGTAAAACACACTGTTTGGTTTTTGCTTCAGTATATTTTTATATGTGAAGGCATGTGGCTGAGTGGTTAGAGAATTGGATTTGCAATCGTGAGGTTGTGATTTCAATTCCCAGACCAGGCGATGCGTTATGTCCTTGAGCAAGACACTTTATTTCACGTTGCGCCTTCTGCCTGGACTTGCGACTGACAGATAGTATTAGCAATTGGAAAGACCAACAGAAACATTGTTTCCTCGGTCAGATTTGATGAGCTCCACCCCACTTGTTAAGCGAATGAGGTCTGGGATCTTGTCGATCGACTGTCAATATTTTTATATTTCTATTTTTTTATAGTTTACTGCAAATTGCCACAAATATATCTCCACTAGTATACTATAAACATTTGAATTATCAAACCTGTTGTTAGGTATTTTCTACTAGGTCATTACAAGATATCAAGAGTTATGTAGTTAAAACAACTCTTTCACAATGTTATTGTTATATGTATTTCTATTAGGGTGGTGGATTGGCAGTATCGGTAGAGCATCAGGATAACATGCTTTGTAGCATGGAGTTTATAGCCCTTTATGTTCTGAGTTCAAATTCCGCTGAAGTTAGCTTTGTCTTTCATCCTTACAGGGTTGATAAAATAAAGTACCAGTAATGCATTGGGGTCGATCTAATTGACTTTCCTCTCCCCCAAAATTGTTGACCTTGTGCCTAAATCAGAAACTGTTATATGTATTTCTATAAAAAATTGTGTTTTATGTTTCTAGTGCTAACAGCAGATCATCCACAAATCTAATAAATGGACTGCCACAGATAATTGGTAGCTCTCAACGTCATTTATCACCTCCTCCTGCATCAAGACTAAAATCATCGACACATCAGACGAAGAAAAATGTTAAGATGACCCAAGTAAGAAAATGACATGTTTTCATCTTAACTCTTCCCTTACCATCTACCCGAAACAGCATCTATTGAAGTGTTGAAATTTAAATTCATACATTTACTTGAATTATGTACTGAAATGACATTATCATGTGATATATGTACTGAAATGATTTTATCACATGATATATGCACTGAAATGTCATTGTCACATGATATATAGGCTGAAATGACATTATCATATGAAATATGAGTTGAAATATCATTAACACATAGAATAGGGACTGAAATATTATTATATGAAAGATAAAACAAAATATGAATATGTAAAAATATGTATTATATTACGTGTACTGTATAGAAGTTGGTGTTAGAAATAACATCCAAAGTAATACCAAAAATAAAGCATATGAGCAAGACATAGCCCCTAACTCATCTAGGATGGCAGTTACTCTGAATAGGAGCTATCAATCCATTCAATCAAACCCATGTTTGCAAAGGTGACATATAAAATGTAAAACTTTCATAATTTTTGATTATTTTAATCATTAAATTACAAAGGTAGAATGTATTCTACCACAATTAATTGTGTTTATTTTTCTCTGTAAAGTAATATTTTATTTAAAAATACTCAAATATATTTCTAGGATAAAATTACATAAAAATCATAAAGAATTTAATATTTAATCAAACATATAGAAAAAGTAATATTAGACAGGACAATAAATGCTATAAATAGTTTCTAACATAGACACAAGGCGAGAAAAATAGTGGAGTAGGGGAAAATCGAATACACCATTACCTGACTGGTACTTTATTTTATCAACCTTGGAAAAATGAAAGGTTAAGTTAAGCTCAGAAGGATTTGAACAGCCCCCCCCCCCCCCCCCCCCCCCTCAACCCACTACAACCACCATTAAATGATGATGATGATTACTATATATCTACTATGCTGTTTTCATTTACTAAAGCCCGTTGCTGAATCCACAAAGCTAAGTTCAGAAGATAGAGCTCACCTCCAGCTCATTGCTACAACTGTCCCTTCTAAACCAGAATCCAACAAAGAAACTGTACCAACCAAGGACAGACAACTCCAAGTGAGTAACATTAATCCTTCTTATCCTTCTTTCTATTTTCTAATTCTTCCTCATTTTCTCTCATTTTTTAACTTTTTTTGTATGTTTTTTTTCTACTTTGGCTTCACATCCTTGTGTTTTATCCCACTGTGTGGTGCATTGGGAATCTCAGGCAAGTGTCTTCTTCTGTAACATCATCATCATCATTTCATTTTACGTCCGCTTTTCCCTGCTTGCAAGGGTGGGACAGCAAATCAAATCTTTATGAGTGAATTTGGTAGGCAAAAACTGTAAGAAAACCATTTGTATATCATCATCACCGTTTAATGTCCATTTTTCACACTAGCATGGGTTAGACTAGTTGTCCCATTTGTGAGACAAGCTAGGTCAGATGACCACGTCTTGCTCATTCAAAACTCATTTTGGCTTGGTTTCTTTGGCTGGATGCCCTTCCTAATGCCAACCACAATTACAGTGTGGGCTGGGTGCTTTTTGTCATGACACCTACATGACTACCATACAGTGTGGACTGCACTTTTTGTTGTGTCACCACATTACAGTGTGGGTTGGGTGCTCTCTGTCATGTCGCCATCATGATCACTTTACAATATATATATATATATATATACGGGTACAAGCTGAAGCTGAAGCATATAGATGATGATGATGATATATGGTAGATATGTGTGTAACTATAGTTATAGGCAGTTTGTTGGTTAAAGCACTCAATGCTGTTATGAGGTTCCATCTTGTGCAGGGTTTATACTTCCATCTACTCCAGGGTTAAGGCAGCTGTAACATGCAGAGTGTAAATACAAGTAAGCAGGAACAAAGTTAAGGTTGCACTATAAATGAACTTTAATGTGTTCTGCACCTACAAACACATATCTGATGAGATGTCAGTGCAGAGTCAGACCCCGACCATTATGATCAAATGCTGAGTTGATTGCTATTGAAACAATTGTCATATACAATAAAGTTTGTTTATGGTACAACCTTGATTCCATTCCTGTTTACATGTATATATATTTTATCGTAGATGTTATCCAATCATGCTGCTCGTGGTCTACCCTTGGGTCTCCTGCCTGTTGCCCATAAAAATATGGCTTTTCTTATATCTGTTAAACCATTACCTAGTTTTTTATAACTTAAAAAAAAAAAAATTAACACATTTATTAATTTTTTGTCGTTTTTTTTCCTTTCTTTTTGACTGATTTCAATTATTGATAAGATTATTGATTTCCGATCATTACTGAATGGAGCAACAAAGATGAATATTGATGATACCTTTGAAGCTTCACCTGTAAGTGTTTAAGTCTTGTTTTTTATTGTTTCTAGTTTCATGTTTTAATTTCCCCGCATATACCAGGGTTTATACAGAAGGAGAGAACTACTACTACTACTACTACTACTACTACTACTACTACTACTACTACTACTACTACTACCATCAAAATACACAAAAAAAGAAGAAAAGAAATATATGGTTTACAGCACCCTACTTCCTAGAATCAAAGACTAACATAGGTAAAACATTCTTAGAGTTATTAGATAAAAATATCTCTCCTGAACATAGATATAGGAACATTTTCAACAGGCTGTTGGTGAAGATCAGCCAGAATATTCTGGATAAATCATGCCTTTATAGGAAAGGAACAAAGAGGTGTTCACTTTGCTTAACCAAAATGTTTAGAATATTGCAGGACCCGAAGTCCTCTAAGAAATATCTAAATACAGAAAATGAATTTTTCAGAAGATGCCCCCCACCATATACAATGAGCCTCCCGTGTCATCATATGTGGGGACATGTGTGTGTGCCCGGGTGTGTTCGTGTGTGTGAGTGTATATGTACACATACATGTGTATATATATATATGTATAACTGGCACACACATGCATTGCTTCCCCTTACATCATAAACACCAAATGTACTATCACATTATTTCCCCCCTTACATCTGACAAGATCTCATATATGAAATAATGTTCAGCCATCTTTGTTTTGCCTGAAGATAAATAAACTAACAGGCATAGAATATCTATGTCCTATCCTGGTTGAAGTTTGAAACCTTAGGTAGCATACATTTGTGTTGAGATCTTATTCATATAATATACACACACACATCATCATCATCATCATCATCATTTTACACACACACACACACACACACATATATATATATATATATATATATATATACACACACACAATATCTATATCTATATATATTTGCTAATTGCTTGCAGCAAGACCGTCTGTTAAAGCCAATTGGTGGCTACATGGGTTACAACAATGAGTGGAGAGATTTGGCACAACTAATCAGTCGGGTAAGTCTACTTTTACTTCTTCAGGCACTTCTTCTATAGTCTAGAATTTTGCTTGAAATATAAATTTTTTACTCTTAACATCCTATAATAATTTATCAGCAAATATCGAAAAACTGGTTTATTAATTCAAACGTTTGCAGCATCTTTATTAGCAGACAGATCATTGTGAAGATTTGCAGTAAATTAATGACTTTAAATTTTATGTCTAAACACACACACACTATATCTATATATATAAAACAAAGAATGTCTGTGTATCTGTTTCCCTAAAACTCGAGAACTACCCAACCTTTTTTTTTCAAACTTTACACATGTAATACTTATGGTCCTATTGAGTGTTCTGAACAAAAAGAATTTCAAATGTTCAATGCCCTAGGGACTGCATTAGGCGATTTAGAGATCTCTTTCTCTTTCTCTTAGTCTTTCTCTTTTTAAATAGATACATAGATATGACGTCGCACCTTCATAATATCTGTCTGTATGCCTAACTGTCTGCATTACGTCATTATGACGCGATCAGTGTGTGTGTGTATATATGTATATATAGTGTGTGTGTATATATACATATTCTTATGCCAGGGAACGTCTTCACAAACCAAAGTATTGTCTTCCTGTTTTCCTTCGGTTGCAACGTTTTTCGAAATATTTACATCTGTGTTCACAGATTGATTTTTTTTAGTTTCAGAAGATCCCATTAAGGTTGAAAGCAGCGATTCTTTGCTTAAACATTAATATGTTATTTTAATATAGATATTCGTGTACAGATATTTTTGCATAAACAAAATATAAACAAACAAGGCTGGCGATTACATAATCACATGCATCACTGACAGATATTTTTGCATACACAAAAACAAAATATAAACAAACAAGGCCAACGATTACATCAGTTAGTCTTAGTGTACTTCATACTGCTTTTAGGTAGAAGATCCCGTTAATGGTGAAAGCAGCGATTCATTTTCTGCGTTCACAGATTGATTTTTTTTAGTTTCAGAAGATCCCATTAAGTGTGAAAGCAGTGATTCTTTGCTTAAACTTTAATCTGTTATTTTAATATATATATTCGTGTACAGATATTTTGCATACACAATAACAAAATATAAACAAACGTATTTATTTCACGAGGCTCGATAAGGATAAATATATATCAAATATATAAGAACCCTAGAGCAAATTCCGAGAAACGCCGGGCCATTCTGCTAGTATTATATAAATGGAGAAATACTTAAATTTTTATAAACAGACACAAATGAAATCTACCACATCATAGAAAGGAAATACATTTTAAACTATTAATTTCATGCTCCCTCTCACCCACAATCACTCTCATCCTCATTCTCTCTCTTCATCTCTCTCTTTAAGTCCTCATCTATCAGATCGGGCTGATATTAATCTATCTAATCCAGACCACTCTCACTCAGCCTAATATGGTCTGATCTGACCTGACCCATTTTGATCCAATCCAGACCATTTTGTTCCAGTCCAAGTTGACCTGATTTGGCCCAATCTGGTACAAAGCAATCAAATTTGATCCACTCTGATCCAATCAGATTTGATCTGATCCGGTCTGATCCGATCCAGTTTGATCCGATCTTGTCTGGTCCAATCCAGTTTGATCTGATCTGGTCTGATCCGAACTGGTTTGATCCGATTGAGTTTGATCTGATCTGGTTTCATCCAATCCTGTCTGATCTGATCCAATTTCATCCAGTCCAGTTTGATCTGATCTGGTTTGATTCGATCCTGTTTGAACCTATCTAATTTGGATTAATCTGGTTTGATCCAATTCAGTTTGATCCAATCTGGTCAGGTTTGATCCAATCCAGTCTGATCTGGTTTGGCCTGATCTGGTCTAATCAGATATATATATATATATATCCTTCGAATGAAACAGTTCTAGTCCTGTAGAAGCCATTTCTATATTAAATAAATAAATAAATATATATATATCATCATCATCATCATTTTACGTCCGCTTTTCCCTGCTTGCAAGGGTGGGACGGGAACTGATTCTGGCTTGATTTCTACAGCTGGATGCCCTTCCTAACACCAACCTCATTTACAGTGAGTGCTGGGTGCTTTTTTTCTGTGGCTCCTGCACGTCCACTTTATAGTGTGGGCTGGGTGCTTTTTTGCCGTGGCACCTCCACAACCACTTTGCAGTGGAATGATAGGGACCCCAGACCTATCATCTCAGCTGAGTAAACTGGAGCAATGTGAAATAAAGTGTTTTGCTCAAGGAAACAACACATCACCCAGTCTGAGAATTGAACTCACAACCTTTTGATTGCAAGGCCAATGCTCTAACCACTAAGCCAAGTGCCTCCATATATATATATATTTGGTCGTGGAGGCGCCATGGAAAAAAGCACCCAGCACTCACTGTAAATGAGGTTGGTGTTAGGAAGGGCATCCAGCTGTAGAAATCAAGCCAGAATCAGTTCCCGTCACACCTTGCAAGCAGGGAAAAGCGGACGTAAAATGAAATGATGATGAAATGAAATGATGATATATATATATCATCATCATCATCATCATTTCATTTTTCGTCCATTTTTTCCCTGCTTGCAAGGGTGTGACGGGAACTGATTCTGGCTTGATTTCTACAGCTGGATGCCCTTCCTAACACCAACCTCATTTACAGTGAGTGCTGGGTGCTTTTTTGCCGTGACACCTCCACGACCACTTTGCAGTGGAATGATAGGGATCCCAGTCCCTATCATCTCATTTCTACAGCTGAGTAAACTGGAGCAATGTGAAATAAAGTGTCTTGCTCAAATAAAGGGAGGTTTCACATTAAGGTATTTATTGATTATACACAGTTATGACCGTTTCACAGATGGGTGGCTCGGGATCTATGTGAATGTTATAGATCTGACTCCAGCTCAATCTGCTCATCAGACTTGTTAATCAAGCAAAACCAAAATCGTATATATACACTCTGTCTAGAATAGAGTGATGATTTTTGTACCTTCCTCAGTAGACCATGAATCTACTAAACCACTTATTATATATGTGTATATATATATATATATATATACTTAGCTAGAAGGGAAGCAGAGGATAGAAAATTCAAGCATGCTTTGCAACGGGAGGACCAGAAACAGGAGGTGTTCAAGATTGTGAGGCAGTGTGTCAGAGAGAATTGTTATGTCATTGGAGAGAAGTGTATCTGGAATGATAATGGTGAGCTTGCCCTCACAAGTGCCGAGAAGAAAGCTGCATGGAAGAGCCATTATGAAAGATTACTAAACGAGGAGAATGCATGGGAAAAAGAGACCTTACCCCAAGTGGACCCTATAGAGGGGCCAGCAGTACAAGTCAGCAGCAGCATAGTAAATAAGGCAATCAAAGATATGAAGACAGGGAAGGCAACCGGTCCATCAGTATAGCTGCTGAGATACTGAAGGCATCTGGGTCGGTAGGTCACAACATAACCACACAAATTGTTAACCAGGTAATACTAGAGGGTATCATGCCAAAGGATTGGCGCAGCAGCATCATTGTCAACTGCTACAAAAGTAAAGGTGATGCACCAGATAGAGGAAACTATAGAGGTATAAAGCTGATGGACCAGGTCATGAGAGTAACAGAAAGAGTTATAGCACAGTTGATTAGGGACCGGGTGAAACTAGATGAGATGCAATTTGAGTTTGTACCAGGAAAAGGCACCACTGATGCCCTCTTCCTTGTGAGGCAGTTACAGGAAAAGTACCTAGCTAAAAGTAAGCCGCTCTACCTGGCTTTTGTTGATCTGGAAAAAGCCTTCGACAGAGTCCTCCATGCTATAATCTGGTGGGCTCTTAGAAAATTAGGAGTAGATGAATGGCTTGTGAAAGTAGATGAATGGCTTGTGAAAGCCATGTATAGAGGAGCAGTCAGCAAAGTTAGAGTTAGAAATGAATATAGCGAGGAATTTAGCATACAGGTCGGTGTTGACCAGGGCTCTGTGCTTAGCCCTCTCCTGTTCATTATAGTTTTGCAGGCAATAACAGAAGAGTTTAAGACCGGATGCCCATGGGAACTCCTGTATGTGGATGATCTCGCACTTATAGCTGAATCCATGGTGGAACTAGAGAAGAAATTCCAAACATGGAAGCAGGGACTAGTAAGAAAGGGTTTCAAAGTCAACCTGACAAAGACTAAGGTTCTTGTAAGTAGACGAGAAAACAGAACCCAGATTCCCTCAGGGAAATAGCCTTGCTCAGTATGTAGGAAAGGTGTAGGTAGGAACTCCATCCTCTGCCCCAAATGCAAACAATGGGTACAGAAAAGATGTAGTCGGATCTCAGGAAGTTTAACTAAGAATGTAGCAGTTGCGCTGAGACAGCAAGCAGCAAACGACCACAGGAAACAAGCAAACTGGGAGGGCTCTGTAGAAACAGTAGACAGCTTCTGCTACCTAGGTGACATAATTAGCAGCGGAGGTGGGTGTTCAGAAAGTACAATAACTAGGGTAAGACCGGGATGGAAGAAGTTCAGGGAGCTACTGCCACTGCTAGCTGCAAAAGGCTTTTCCCTCAAAATGAAAGGCAGACTGTATGATGCGTGTATACAAACAGCAATGTTACATGGGCGCTGTCTGTAGAAGACTTGCACAGATTAGAAAGAAACGAAGACTGCATGCTCCGATGGATGCGTAATAGTAATATACGTGAACGGCAAAATATAAATGAATTGAGAGAGAGACTGAACATAAGAGGAATCAAATATTGTGTGCAGGAGAGGAGGTTACGTTGGTATTGACATGTGATGCATATGGAGGATGACAGCTGCATAAAAAGGTGCAGAGAACTAGAAGTCGATGGAAGCTGCAGAGTGGGGAGACCCAAGAAGACCTGGGATGAGGTGATAAAGACCGACCTTACCCAATTGCACCTCTCAAGAGCAATGACACACGACCGTGACCTCTGGCGTCATGCAGTAATACAGAAGACCTGACCCCCCACAGGAACAAGCCGAAGCTGAAGCATATAGACAATATGCCCCACACCCTCCCGCTGAAAAGTGGTCGTGGAGGTGCCACAGCAAAAAAAAAACACCCAGCCCACACTGTAAAGTGGACGAGTAGGCACCACGGAAAAAAGCACCCAGCACTCACTGTAAATGAGGTTGGTGTTAGGAAGGGCATTCAGCTGTAGAAATCAAGCCAGAATCAGTTCCTGTATGAGCAAGACAAGGTCAGCCGACCGGACACTGCCTACAACAGGACAACCCGTCTAACCCATGCTAGTGGGGAAGAATGGACGTAAAATGATGATGATGATGATGATGATGATGATGATATATATATATATATATATATATATAACGAAGGAAATGTGGTAAGGAACCAGGTGGACCATAACGCACCAAAGTACTCAATACTTGAGGTAGTAGAGTGGGTAATAGGAACCAGTAAGACCCCGACAGCTGAGCTCAAGCCGTTTCGACGGCTAATTCTGGAGTCCAGAATTAGCCGTCGAAACGGCTTGAGCTCAGCTGTCGGGGTCTTACTGGTTCCTATATATATATATATATATATATATATATATATATATATATATATAGGAGAGAATACATGAAAAGAATATGCTTTTTCATTACAGGGTATACAGGGAACAACGCAAGTCCTTTACTCTGTTGCTTCATTTGATATGTATATATCACTGTTTAATGTCAATTTTCCACACTAGCATGGGTTAGACAAGTTGTCCGATTGTAATACAAGTCAGATCAGGTCACTGTGCCTTGCTCATACAAAACTGTTTCAGGCTTAGTTTCTACAGCTGGATGCCCTTCCTAACACGAATCACATTTACAGTGTTGACTGGATGCTTTTATCAAGGCACCAAAATGACCTACTGGCAGGTTGAACCTGATATTTTTTCATTGTGTCACTAGCATCATGACTATCTTACAAATGGTAGATTTCATAATTTATTTAATTACACAATTGCTATGAAGCATATTTCCGTGGTGAAATGATTACGTCAAGATATCATGACATAACCATTTAGTTTGTCTACATTAAAACTAATATGTATGGTCCCCTTCTTATGGATCTTTTTTAACTAAAGCTTTACTGTCATCAGAACCAAATCATAGTCACTGTTGGCACCTTCACCAGCAAATGTCCTAGACTTGGCCTTATTGATACAAGACTTGAACTTCTGAGGTGCGAGGATGAAGTCAATTTGGTTGTGAGTCCTGCTACTGGGTGTATGCCATGTTGTTCTATGTGAGGTTTTATGTGGGAACAGTGTGGTGGTGAGGGTCAGTTTATGGTGCTAGCAAATTCTAAGAGTCAGCATCCACGATAGTTTGTTTCTTTAATCCCAAATCGTTCCACTGTCCCAGACTATTGGTCAAATGTTCCTAGGCCTACTTTAGCACTCCAGTCTCCTAAAAAGATGAGGAAGTCTTTTTTTAGGAGCTGTCCTTATGATTTTTCTGCAGGTCTTTATAGAACTCTTCAACAGCATCATCGTAATAATCTTGTATAGACTTGTATGATAGTAATATTCTGTGGTCTTGCAGCTACATGCATGGTGATGAGTCTACTGGATACTACAGTACAGCTGATGACTGAGCTCTCTCTGGTTTTGTTAATGATGAAACTCACTCCATGTTTAATCCTTTAATGTTCAAACCGGCCAGAATTCTCTACCTCTTTCTGTTGAAACTGGCTGTAACTGGTCGCTCAAACTGATGTTAAGGGATTTTTCTCAAAATAAATACTTTCAAAATCTCATAGATTTGATATTATGTGAGATAATTATGCGAGGTAAAGCCTGTATGAAAAAACAATAGTGTATATGGAACACAAATACAATAGTATATATATAGAGTAATGTGAATGCTAAAGGGTTAAGCTTTGTGTCACCTCCACTGTACCACAATTTGTAGCCTTCATTTGTAGTCATCTCACTAAATCAAGTCCACCTGACTTTAGCCAACCATAGGATATGCCATGTGTATCTGACAAGTTTATGTTGAAGTTCTTTTGTCCTTCCACAACCATATAGTGTGTGGATGTTCCATGTCTCAAAGACAGTATATTCTTTAGAAAGGTTGATGGTTCTCAATGTGGATGTCATGATCATTGTTACACACATGCACACACACACACACACACACACACACACACACACACACACACACACACACACACACACACACACACACACACACACACACACACACACACACCATCATCATCATCATCATCATCATTTTACGTCAGCTTTTCCCTGCTTGCAAGGGTATATATATCATCATCATCATCATTTTACGTCCGCTTTTCCCTGCTTGCAAGGGTGGGACGGGTCCTATTCAGCACAGCATCTCTCCACTTGTCACGGTCCTTCGTCATCTCCTCTGTGAGCTTTAGTTGTCTGAGGTTTGCTCTCACCACCTCTGCCCATGTGTTTTGTTCTCTTCCTCTACTGCATCTTCCTTCAACTAGCATTTCTTGGCACTTCTTCACCCAGTGGTCATCCTCCATGCGCATCACATGTCCATACCATCTCAGTCTTCTCTCCCACACTCCACGACTTATCCCTCTTATACACAGTTTCTCTCTCAACTCGTCTATGCTTGGTCTTTCACGCACATTGACATTGCACATCCTACGGAGCATGCTTACTTCATTTCTCTCCAGCCATTGCATATCCTCTGCAGCATCGCACATCTCACACAGGCATCATATAACCAGCCTTTGATACGCAGGGAGAAACCCTTCTTTGTCAACAGAGGAAGCAGCTCCCTAAACTTCTTCCAAACCATCCTTATTCTAGATACTATGGCCTTAGAACCCCCTCCCATGCTAATTTGATTACCTAGGTACTGGAAGCTATCAACGACTTCTATAGAACCCACCTGCATTTGAAAAATGTGTCTATCACTGCGATTACTACTGTCAAATTTCCCTGTACATCTACTGCATATGTATTTTTCCCTACCTGTTAGTTTGCCTGCTATCCCACTACATCTCTTGTGTACCCAAGATCTGCATTGTGTACATTTTATAGAATTTATGCCAGTTCCTTTTCTACATATCGAACATGGTCATTTCCCTGATGGAATCAGAGTATTGTCCTCTTTTCTACTTATCAACACTTTTGTCTTAGCTAGGTTCACTCTCAATCCTCTTGATTCCAACTGCTGTTTCCATAGGCAGAATTTATTCTCTAGCTCTTCTACTGATTCTGCTATAAGAACCAGATCGTCAGCATAGAGAAGTTCCCATCTTAAACTCCTCTGGAAGACTACAATGAACAAGAGTGGGCTGAGGACTGAATCCTGATGTACTCCTACTTGTATCTGAAATTCCTCACTAAACTCCATTCCTACTCTCACTTTACTGATAGCACCTCTGTACATAGCTTGCACTGTCCTCACAAGCCATTCCTCTACACCTAGTTTCACCAGATAACAGATCGGGGTATCCTATTAAAGGCCTTCTCTAGGTCAACAAAATCTAAGTATTGTAGCTTATTCTTCTCTAAGAACCTCTCTTGTAGTTGTCTCACTAAGAAGAGGGCATCTGTTGTTCTTTTCCCAGGCACAAAACCAAACTGCATCTCATATAATTTGACCCTTTCTCTAATTAGTACCGCTAATATTCTCTCTGCCACTTTCATAACCTGATCCATCAGCTTTATGCCTCTATAATTGCTCCTCTCCAGAGCATCCCCTTTACCTTTGTAGAAATTTATGAGAATACTGATGCACCAGTCTTTGGATATGACACCGCCATATATAGCTTGATTGATGATGTGTGCAACCAGTTTAGTGCCTACTTCTGATGCCTTCAGCATCTCAGCAACTGTCCCCGACGGTTCAGTGGCCTTACTATATTTCATTTCCTTAATTGCCTCTTGGACCCTATATTTGTCAATCTCAATATATATCATCATCATCATCATCGTTTAACGTCCGTGTTCCATGCTTGCATGGGTTTGGACGGAGGGTTTTCCCACTTGAGGCAAGAGTGGTTATCTTGCTCGCATAGGACTATCTGGCAGGTTTTCTACAGCTGGATGCCCTTCCTAACACCAACCACATTTACAGTGTGGGGCTGGGAGGTTTTTACCGTGTTGCCTACACGGCCACATTACAGCGTGAACTGTGTGTTTTTTTTATATATATATATATATATATATATATATATATATATATATATATATATAGGAACGAGTAGGACCCCGACGGCTGAGCTCAAGCCGTTTCGACGGCTAGAATTAGCCGTCGAAACGGCTTGAGCTCAGCCGTCGGGGTCCTACTCGTTCCTATTACCCACTCTACTACCCTAAATATTGAGTACTTTGGTGCGTTATGGTCCACCTGGTTCCTTACCACATTTCCTTTGTTATATATATATATATATATATATATATATACACAGAGAGAGAGAGAGAGAGAGAGAGAGGGAGAGAGAGAGATAAATATGCAGGTAGGTAGCTAGGTAGGCAAGCAGACAGACAGACAAACAGATAGATAAATAGATATGTTTCTTTATTAGCCACAGGGGCACAAAAGAAGGGG
Source organism: Eledone cirrhosa (assembly GCA_964016885.1). Taxonomy (NCBI): domain Eukaryota; kingdom Metazoa; phylum Mollusca; class Cephalopoda; order Octopoda; family Eledonidae; genus Eledone; species Eledone cirrhosa. The sequence continues at coordinate 322,714,284 of OZ024743.1, read as the reverse complement.
ACAAATACAAAGGGGGAAGTTTACATACAATAAAAACGTGTAAAATGTTATCACAAATGGAATTTAAAAAGTTAGTCGATTTTCCCCAATAGGGGGAGACAGTTTATATGGGTAACACATACCCCCGAAAAAATGTGCGACCCTCGTCTCCAGGAGTACGAAGAGTTTGTACTCCTTTCCTCTCCTCCTCCTTTTCCTCAACCTACAGGCTGATATAGAGAGAAGGCCCATTCACTCGGGCCATTCTCGCCACTTTCACCCACCTTTCATAAAACTTGCTGGGGTACAGCACCTCTCTCTCCATCCTGATTCTTCTTCCAAAGTGGTATTTGAAAAAAAGAATCAGTTGTTGGCCGGAGAGAAAGGTGTCTGACCTCAGCCCTTTCAACCTTGTCCACCATACAACCTCTTTTGCCATAGCTATCACACAAAGGAAAACCGCCTCTCCTTCGTTTTTGAAGGTGGGTGGCGGTTTGATCATGACAATGGACTCGGTGGTCAACTGGATTGGTCCCACTCACGACAATAGTCGTTCTACATAGCCCCACAGGTCAGTGACGCCCGGGCAGTGTATGAATGCGTGCGCGACGGTTTCTTCGTCTCGCACGCACCTCGGACAGATCTTTTTTGCAGGGTCCCTGCCCGGGCGCCCATGTCTGTAGAGCTTGTCTCGAACTGGTAGAGCTCCTCGGTAGCACTGCCAGGCCAGGGACTTTTGGAAGTTGTCCATCGGTCCCGGGCGGAAGGTCCTACCGAACAGACTGGCCAGTTCATCTTCCTCCACTGATCGCCGGGTCCGCCTGCCAGAGGGCTGTGAGCACCTGAGCACATTCGATGTGCCAGTCGCCCATTTTCCTCGGTCTTTGCTTGACTCAGGACTGCAGCTCGGTCAGCGAGACGAGTCGTGGGAAGGCTCGCCTCACGAACGGGCCCCACACCGGTTGTCCGGTGAGGAATACGTAGAGATGCCGCAGCCTGAGCGCCTGTTTGCGCATCGTCAACCACGGCATCCCCAGCCCTCCGTTAGAAGGGTGTTGGCAGCAGATGGATCTTCTCACCAAAGGAGCCCGCCTCTTCCAAAGGAATCGGAAGAGCGCGCGTTCCATTTTGGCGAGCGTTTTGGCTGGACAAGGCACGATGGTCAAGCGGTAGTAGATGGCGGACGCTATAAAAGTGTTCGCCACCTCCGCTCGACCTTTCAAGGATAGTTTGCATTCGGCCCACTTCTGGGTGAGTGCAAACACCTTGGCCGTCACTTCGTTCCAGTTCTTCTCCACCTGGAGGTCCGGACCAAACCAGACCCCGAACAGCTTTACCGGTCCTTCCGTCCAGCGTCCGACGACGCCATCGGAAGGCATCAGTTTGCCTCTCCACGATCCGAGTTGTAAACCGATGGACTTGTCCCGGTTCAGCTTCGCTCCTGTGAAACTTTCGTATTCCTTCAGTAAGGTGGCGACTTCCTCGATTTGCGAGGCGCTCGACACCATTACTGTCACGTCGTTGGCGTAGGCCGACGCTGCTTTCCGCAGTCCCGGTTCCAGAGGGATGCCCTGCAATAGCTCCAACTTCCGCAGTAGTGGCTCGAGAGTCAGTACGTACAGAAGGGAGGAGAGAGGGCATCCCTGTCGAATGGATCGCGTAATATGGAACGGCTCCGAGAGGTAGCCGTTCACCTTGACCCTTGAGCAGATGTTGCCGTTGTGCATTGCAGCAATCCAGCCCCTGAACACGGGTCCGAAGCCTGCCGCCTCGAGCACCGCATCCAGGTAACGATGGTCAACCCTATCGAAAGCCTTAGACTGATCCAAGTTGATCAGGGCCCCACCGAAGCCAGGTTTACACCCTACCCTCTCTATGATGTATCGCATGAGGTGGAGGTTGTTGTGTATGGACCTGGTCGAGATTGCGCATGTCTGCGCTTCTCCCACCAGGTTCTCGACGACAAGCACCAGCCTCTTTGCCAACACCTTGGCCAAAATCTGTAACTCTGTGTTTAGCAGAGTTATGGGCCGGAAGTTGCCTATGTCATCCCCCTTATTCTCGTCCTTCCTGATTAGTGTGACCATGCCCCCGGTTACAGAACTGGGAATTCTCCCGTTCTGTTGCCAGTTGCAGTAGACCGCTTCCAGGAGACCGGAGAATAAGTCCGGCATTGCTACGTAAAATTCGTAGGGTAGACCGTCGAGACCTGGAGATTTGCGTTTGCCACATTGGCTCAGCGCGTCCCCTAACTCAGCGGCTGAAATCGGCTTTTTGCAGAACTTTGCCTCGCTATCCGAGAGTCGCGGTAGGCCGTCGAGGTATGGACCGAAGATAAATAGATAGATGTGCATATATATAAAGTCCAACCTATACCAACCTGGAAAGTGGATGTAAAATGATGATGATATAAAGTTAACTTCAGCTGGATTTTAACTCAGAGTACAAAGAGCTGGAGTAAATACATAAGATATTCTATTAAATATCTCTACCACCAATGTTTCTGAGTCCCTGCCCCCACTCCTGAATATTTCTGAGTCCACCCCCAAATATCTCTGATTCTTCCCTCCAATATGTCTAAGTCCCCTGCCACCAATATTTCTAAGTCACACTCCACCCAATATCTTTGTGCCTGTTCCTAACATGTTCTGTTGTCTCTTTAATCTGTCTAAGTGTACTTTGTTGTTTTGTGTTCCATAAACAGGAGATTTATGTCCATAACCCAAATCTTGGATGGAATGATATTATTGGTTTAGATGAAGCCAAGAGATTAGTGAAGGAAGCTGTAGTGTATCCAATAAAGGTAAGTATGTTGTTGTTGTTGTTTAGCCTTCAGTCTGTTTTTGTTATTATTTCTCCTACTCTTTTTGTTTTGTTGTCGTCAAAAGCAGAGCTCTTTGGTCACATAAATCATAATCATCTTCATCGTCATCTGGTTTAAAGTCTTCTTTACTCGTCACAAACATTGGACATTTTGGTAGCCTCTTTCAAATCATCTCTCCTGGGTGTTCGTTCCAGGGAGAAGTTTTAGTCCAGGTTCTAGGCTTTCAGATCATTCCTGATTATCTCTTCTCAGGTGATATGTAAACATATCCACAAAAAGGTCTTTCTTAAAACATGTGTGGGTAAAAGAAAGAGGGGTAGGCCACTGAGGTGCTGGTGGGACTATGACTATAAATGATCTGTTTTAAATCTATAAGAACTAAACAAAGCCACATAAAATAGGAAACATTGAAAGCAACTAAGTCATCATAGTGTGCAATCTGTTGCAGGTGGAGACTGACATAGATGATAATGATGTTGTTGTGGTATTGTTGGTGATGTTGTTGAGAAAGTTTACAATAGTCATAGAGGCACTTGCTAAGCTAGGTGTTCCAAAAAGCATCCGCTGGCCACTTTTTCTTGTCCATAGGGATATTTTATTCTATATTCTAAGCTATTATTTATAGCAATTGATTGTTGTTGTGGTTTATTTCTGGGTTTGGGATTCCTACATTTTCTAAATATAAAATTATATTTCAAAAATCTTAAATACCAACCAAACTTGTAATTTTAAAGTCTTAGTAACTATGTTTCATTTATTGATTTCAGAAGTTATTAATAATCATGCATAGTTTACATTATTTATATTTATAGGCTAAAATATATAATGTTAGTATGTATTGTCTTGTAAATCCTGGTCCAGTTGTAGGAGTGACATAGTGACATACAGTAGTATTTCTTGGGCATTTTTGTTTAAACCTGGCAGAGCCCATCCTCTCTCCAGGTCTGAAAACAGCAAATTTGTTCCAAAAGAGGGGTGAGAGTGATAGAGAGGGCGTCAGAAAGAGTTATAGAAGAACAATTGACTCCAGTGTTGGACTGGTACTATATTTATTAACCTTGTAAGGATGAAAGACAAAGTTGAACTCAGTGGTATTTGAACTCAGAGCACAGAGAGTTGGAATGAATACTGCAAAGCATTCTATCTGACATTCTAATGGCTTTGCCACCACCTTAAAATATATAATACATTTAATATAAATATATAATACCTTTCTTGATACATTTTCTTTTTTACTTTATGCATAAAGTATGCTAAAATATTGCTATTTTCTCTAAATAGATACAAGCATGATGGTGTGGCTCAGAAATTTGCTCCATAGCCACATAATTTTAATTTTAACTCCATTTGTATCAAACCACACAATTCATAGACAGATATAATAAGTGGATTAAATCAGCCTTTATAGGTTTCTGGATACTATTTTCTGATCAAATTTCAATGAAATCTTCTCTCTCTCTCTCTCTCTCTCTCTCTCTCTCTCTCTCTCTCTCTCTCTCTCTCTCTCACACACACACACACAAACACACATTTTATGAAGAATAGATAGGTAGGTTGATAGATAGATAGATGGATAAATAGATAAATTTTTTATTAGCCACAAGGACACAAAAGAAGGGGACAAATACAAATGGGGAGTTTACATACAGGTATATGAAAATAAAACTATTAATACAATAACAAATAACAATTGAAATCCCCAATAGGGGGGAGGTGTTACACGGGTTGTACACACCCCGAAAAAATGTACAACCCTCATCTCCAGAAGCACCAAGAGTGAGTACTCCCTTCCTCTCTTCCTCTTTTTCATCAACCTACAGGCTTATATAGAGAGAAGGCCCAACCACTCGGGCCATCTTTGCCACATTCACCCACCTTTTATAAAATTTGCTGGGGTACAGCACCTCTCTCTTCATCCTGATTCTTCTTCCAAAATGATATTTGAAAAAACGAATCAGTTGCTCGCTGGAGAGAAAGGTGTCTGACCTCAGCCCTTTTAACCTCGTCCACCATATAACCTCTTTCACCATAGCCATAACCAGATAGATGGATAAATAGATAGATTTCTTTATTAGCCACAAGGGCGCAACAAGAAAGGGGACAATACAAAGACATGCCGGGGATTTTACATACAGTCGTGTAAAAAATATAAAAACAAACAATTTCAACAATCGAAATCCCCAATAGGGGGGAGGCGCCACAAATGGGTTGTTTAATACCCCGTCGATAGAACAACCCTCAACTCAAGGAGCGTGTTGTGCAAGTGCTCCTTTCTTCCTTTTGCTCAGATAGATGGATAAATAGATAGATAGATAGATAGATAGATGAATGACAGATAGGTAGGTAGGTTGATAGACAGATGGATCAATGGATGGATGCATGGACGAAGGGATGGACATTTATGTATTTATTTATTTATTTATATATTTATTTATATATTTATCTGTATGTTTCAGTACCCATCCTTGTTTAAAGGAATCTTGTCTCCATGGAAAGGTTTATTACTGTATGGACCTCCAGGTAAAGTAACGATCTCACTTGTCATTACTGATAAAACTAACAATTCCTAATATGTTGTTGTTTAATCCCAGGTCAGCTCTGGTCCAGTAGACCTATCATTAAAGGCAGTCTAGTTTTTATTTTCCTGACATGATATATGTAGAAAGGATAACATTTATTGTATGTCATTATTTAACCTTTTTCATACAAAATCAACTGAAACTAAACTGTCTATTTTAAAGTATTTATATTAATCTAAAATACTTCCATCATAATATTACACAAAAAACCATTAAGTTTTGTTCCAAACACCAGCTTAATAATGAGAAAGTTTGTTATAGTAGTAAATCCACCTAAATTCTTGATTACATTTAAAATTATTCAAACATTATAGACAGTGTTTTTCATTAGAAATATCGTAATGAAAGGGTTAAGAATGTAGGGTATAATTTGAGGGAGATTTGGTTACTGTTTCTAGCATATAAAGTGACTACATAGAGACTCCCTTGCTTGCTGAATTTCTTCATGGTTGATGTTTAGCTCCAGGTCACTCCTAATCAAGCAAACCTTTATGTTGAAAGGCATACTAGCTGTGACCGCCTCATCTTTTATTCATACATATCAAGAATATATTATTCAGTATAGCCCTTTCTAAGTAGATAGCATGTGATTGTTTTACTGGTTAGTGAGAGAGGAAAAACTCAGTCCTCATGACCAGTTTTAGGGCTTCTGAGAATGGTAGTAGGAAGAAAGGTATATTTAACTCAGAGATGTGACCTCTAAAGACACTCAAGGATCTTGGATATGAGTGAGCTCCTCAAGTGAGCTCATCTAACAAATGGTTGGTGTTAACCCTTTTCATACCAAACTATCCCAAAGCACCCTGGATTTATGATATAAAATGTTTATTTTTATATTAAATTCTTTCTTCATTATAGACATTTTTAGACATTTTTATAGAATATTTTCTAAATATCAGCAATAATAGTTTCTGATTTAGATGCTAGGCCAACCATTTTGGGGTGGAGGGGAAGTTGATAAAATTGACCCAGTGGATTATTGGTACTTTATTTTATCGACCCTGTAAGGATGAAAGGAAAAATTAATCTCAGCGAAATTTGAACTCAGAATGTAAAGGGACATAACTATATGCTGGAAAGCTTGTTATCCGGTGCTCTACTGATACTGGCAATCTACTCTCCTAAATATTATATTATAATGAAAAAAAATTATTTATTAAATTACTCCAAATTTTTAGATATTTTAAAAAGTAACTGAAACATAGGCAGTGTATTTCATTAGAAATAGAGTAATGAAAGGGTTAAACTAGGTGTTGGATTAGTTTACCACCTAAGTAGGCTCGGGGGTAATTTAAATTTATAGTGGTGAGGGCCAGAAAAATACAGCTAGTATTGAGGCTCTTGGATAATTTAAATTCATAGTGGTTAGGACTAGAACAAATACAGCTAGGCACTTGTCCTCTCTTTTAATCACTCCACCAATTTATTACATGTCCATAAACTGTAGCATTAGATCAATTTGATCACTTTCAATTTCAGATTAAGTTTTACTATTCATGTTGATTATGATGATGATGATGATGATAATGATGAATATCAATATTTCAGGAACTGGTAAGACATTGCTGGCTAAAGCTGTAGCTACAGAATGTAACACAACATTCTTTAACATATCTGCTTCCAGTATAGTGAGCAAGTGGCGAGGGGATTCTGAGAAACTTGTCAGAGTAAGTCTCCTTACATTCTTCTTACATATTTTTTATACTACTTTCTCTCATTGAACTGTGGTCATGCTGGGGCAAAGTGTTGCTTTCAAGGGTTTCAGTAAATTATAACTTTCTCTCATGGAACTGTGGCCATGCTGGGGTAAGGGTTTCTGTGAATAATAACATTCTCTATATATATTATTTTACTACTTTATCTCATTGAACTGTGACTATGCTGAGGAAGAGCTTTGCTTTCAATGCTTTCAGTGAATTTTATCATACTCTCTCTATATTATTTTACTGCTATCTCTCATTGAACTGTGGCCATGCTGGGGCACAGCTTTGCCATTAAGGGTTTCAGTGAATTATATTGACCCTTAGACATAGTCAGATCCTCTCTATTTATTAATTTCTGTTTATTGAATGGTGGAGTTCACCCAATAATTGCAGCCCCTTTTAGTAAGTAACATCCCTTCAGTCATATAACCCTTTGGATAACCTGGCGAAAATAAATTCTAGTTCAATGAAACAAAGCCACCCATTTTAAAGAGTCCCTATTTAAACTAAAGTCCTCCAACATAATTTTACATAAGAACTATATGTTGAGTTTCTATTTTAGTCATGAAATAATTAATCATTTTCATAAATTTCTGAAAATTCTTCATTCATCATCATCATCATCATTTCATTTTACGTCCGCTTTTTCCCTGCTTGCCAGGGTGGGACGGGAACTGATTCTGGCTTGATTTCTACAGCTGGATGCCCTTCCTAACACCAACCTCATTTACAGTGGAATGATATGGACTCCAGTCCCTATCATCTCATTTCTACAGCTGAGTAAACTGGAGCAATGTGAAATAAAGTGTCTTGTTCAATAAAGTGTCTTGCTCACATCACCCGGTCTGAGAATTGAACTCACAACCTTTCGATTGCAAGGCCAATGCCACTAAGCCATGTACCTTCATTAATTAATTGAAATAGTGTATTTCATTAGAAACCTACCATGCTGTTGCTAAATTGGATGACTGGTCCCTCTGGAGGTTTTATGGAGGGTGCAGACCCTCTTTCTTCCATGTATTGAATGACTGGTCCTTCTGTAAGGTCTTTTTGAATTCTATCAATTCAACAGTCTATGATAATGGCATTTCCATGCTTCTGGTCCTCTGCAGGGAGATGTTGTTGTTGTTGCTGTTGTAGTGCAACCCTAGATTGACCTTTATCTGACAGACTTATGATTAAAGGCATTCCAGACATAAATACACATGGTATAAGTGGAATTGGGAACAGAGATCAATAATTGATTTTGTCTCTGATCTCTTTGATTCTGTGCTGGATGTTTGTGTTAAGAGAGGGGCTGATCTGTCAACTGATCACCATCTAGTTATCTGTAACCTGAGACTACCTAAGGCCAAGAAAACCAACAAAACTTGCTGGTTCAGCTTGATCTAAGATAAAGTGGGAAGCTTTGGTAGATAAGGAAGTCAGGACCAAGTATGCGGACACTCATCATCATCATCATCGTTTAACATCCATCTTCCACGTTAGCATGGGTTAGACGGTTTTGTTCCATTTGATGCAGGATTGGTTATGAACCGTGTCTCACTCGTATGGAACTGTCTCTGGCAGGTTTTTTATGGCTGGATGCCCTTCCTAATGCCAACCACATTTACAGTGTGGACTGGGAGCCTTTTTACCATGTCTCCTACATGACCACTTTACAGTGTGGACTGGGTGCTTTTTGTTGTGTCACCGACACAGTGGACAGAAATGGGAGGATGGGATAGGGTGTGTGGGGTGGGGTGTATATTGGATTAAGAGGTGCCTACTGACTGTAGGTTTATATGCAAGGGAAGGTGGGTCTTCTGTACAACTGCATAGCGCCAAAGATCTCGATCCAGTGAGGTGTAAACTAGGACATCTAAATTCAGAGAACTCCCGGAGTAAACTAAGGATGTTGAAACAGTAGAGATTGTTTAAATTGGAAGTTTCTGCTTCAGCTGTTAAATGTTGCAGACAAAAGTAGCTTAGTGTGGCACCAGGTGGCAGGAGGACCCTTTGGTTCAATCGGGAAGTTAAAGATGCCATCTCAGAAAGTAGAAGGCTTACAAAGCTTGGTTTGAAAATAGTCCTGCTTCTTACACTTGCAGAACAAACAGGCACAAAATGTTGTATCAGAGACAGTAATGGCATCCAAAGTTAAAACATGGGAGGACGTTAGGGTTAAGATGGAATTTGACCAGATCAGCAAATAAAGTATTCTGGCAGATCGTCCACTAACTTTGTCATATGAACTTGCCCTCCACACCTGCTATCAGGAACACATCTGGGGGTTCGCCTCTCTTCAGAGAGGTGCATCCTCGGGAGGTGGAGAGAATACTTTGCTGATCTCCTAAACCCATACACAATGGCATCATCTGATGTACATGAGGTACAAGAAAATAGTCATAGCTGGAATAGCTTCATTACAGATCTATTTCATCAGTTGATCTCGAATTAAACAACAACATCAACTTAATGGTATGTAGACTTGGCTTTGGTCAGTTAAATGTTTTAATTATTGAACCAACAAGATGGTCGTGGATGGAATACCTTCAGTGAGAGAGCCAATGTAGCTGGTCACCATGCTAAAAATACCAACTAAATTACACACTACTACAGGAAGGATACATATGAATAATGTATCCTAGATACATTATGGCATAAAAAAGATGGGATTGTCACAGCTGGAACAACTTTTTATTATAACTCTACTGAGTCAGAATTGACCCTTGACTAAATAAAACCAGCATCACATGACATGGACTGTTGACCTCATGGTTATTTTTCAAGAAACCCTTCTACTCAGTCACGTCTGGACACAATACATATTTTACTACACAAATCAATAGAGCATAGGATAAGATGTCTTGCAGTATTTGCTCTGATGCTCTGAGTTCAAATCCCACCAAGATCAACTTTAAGCTCCACTCTCGGGTGGTGGATTGGCAGATTTGCTAAAATGATGTGCCCCAGTCTTGGGTGGTGGATTAGCAGATTTGCTAAAACGTTGTGCCCCAGTTTTGGGTGGTGGATTGGCAGATTTGCTAAAACGCTGTGTCCCAGTCTTGAGTGGTGGATTGGCAGACTTATTAAAGATTTGGATGAGATATTTGTGGTACTTGTTTAAGCTTCTTGCATTCTGAGTTCAAATCCTGCCATGGACTACCATGGTAGACATAATCCTTTGTTCAGCTTAACACCATCACCTGATTCTAGTTGTATCCACTAAGTTGCAAACTTTCAGGCTATGACTCCAGTTTGAACATAACTTTTTCTCTCTCATCCACCTGTCATAGAAGCATTGAAAAAGGTCAAGGGCATTGACCTTTTTCCCTGACTAAACAGTACCCCGCTCTGCAAAAAAACAAAAAAACAAGCCAATAATGTGACAGTATAATTAGTAATTAAATCACTGCTAAAGATAATGTATATTATGAAAATTATTGCTGATGGATTTCCCAACTTTCTTATAACATTTATATCTTTCAATTTCACCTGTATCTTTTACTTTCTATTGCAGGTTTTATTTGAGTTGGCTCGGTTCCATGCACCATCAACAATCTTTCTTGATGAACTGGACTCACTGATGAGTCAACGTGGCTCAAATGGTCAAGGAATGTAAGTTCTGGATATGAAAATATTTGAAAATATTACACCTTTAGCATTTCAAGGCAGTTTATTCAATACTACGCCACCAGCATCACTATCATCTTACATCCACTGTCGACGTTGGTATGGGTTGGATGGGTTTGTATAGTCTATGGTCTAAGTTAATCTTTATTCAGAGCTGCTACTTTACTAGACAGTTGGAGTATTATGTCTCAATTTAAGAGAATGACAAAGTTTGGATGAACTGAGAGAAAAACTGAGTATAAGCAGAATCAGATGTAGTGTGCAGGAGAGGAGATTGTTAGTATGGACATGTGATGTTCATGGATGATGATTACTGGGTGAAAAGGTGCCAATCGACTTTCCCCTCCCCGAAATTGTTGGCTTTGTGGCTAAATCAGAAATCAATATAATAACTATGAAACCATTAATTGAAGATGTGACAATATTGCTGCTGTTTATTACAGGGAACATGAAGGTAGCAGAAGGATGAAGACAGAGTTGTTAGTACAAATGGATGGCTTAGCTAAGACTGATGATCTGGTCTTTCTTCTCACTGCATCAAATCTTCCCTGGTCAGTTACTCTTTATTAATTTATTAAAAAAAACACGAAGTGATATATTATAAAGCTATGATATATGCCTGGATAATGTTGGATAATGCTCTCTGGTGTGCAGAACTCCAGGCACAAGCTGATTCATGGTCCAAGCAAACAGAACAGAGAAAGCCCAGAGAATAGGGAGGGAGATTTATTGAAATAACCATTCTAACTCAGAGGGTTAACTTGGCCCTGATAGCCATGAAAGCTGAAGCAAACAACTATTTTTATGGTACAGGATGCATATGATTAACCAAAAACTAATCCTATACTATCTATAAGAGAATATATATTTCTAGTCTTGCTCTTAACCCTTTCATAGGCGTATTTCTAATGGAATATACCAACTATGTATGTCTATTAATTTTGAAATAATCAAGCACTTGGGAAGATTTAATAATTAACCTTTTCATGGCATGGCTTTTTTTTTATTTATTGCAAAAAAAGGCTATAGAGTAGTGGTTCTCAATCGAAGTCCATATGGTCTCTGGGCATCCATATAGTCTCTGGGCATCCATATAAGAATTTTTTGGGTCCTCACAAAAAAAAAAAGTAAATTGGGGGTCCACAGTAGTATTTTAATGGGCCATGAAAAACTTTTGCTTTAAAGAAAATATATGAAAACTTAGAGAGAGAAAACAAAAAGTAAAGATGAAGTATAGATAAATTCATACATCTATATATATCATTATAAAAAAGTGAATGAAATATATCCATACACACATAAGTGTACATTAAAATACATCAAAACTTCTGTACTGAATGTAAGATTACATAATTCATTGAGTATCCTATTAAATTTAATAAAAAATTAAAACAAAATACCTGATAACGATCAATATATTTTCCTCATATGTATTCTCCACAAAATCAGAATACATTTCACCAAATAACAGCGAAATTAGATATTTTGAAAAGGATCATCAGTGAGGGAATTCCAAAATCATCTAATCTCTCCAATACTGGGTTGAATGTGACTAAATGCACATGGTATCAATATATGAATTTAGTACATGCAATGACATACACACACTTATTTATACATATATATATATATATATATAAATACACACAAATGCAAGAATATTGTTTCCAGTTTCAATCTCCTCTATAAAGTGATCTCCCTGGAGCCATGACAAAAGAACCTGGCCCACACTATAGTGGTCATGTAGGTGTCATGACAAAAAGCACCCAGTCCACGCTGTAAAGTGGTCATGTAGGCGACATGGCAAAAAGTACCCAGCACACACTGTAAATGTGGTTGGCATTAGGAAGGTCATCCAGCCATAGAAATCAAGCCAGAAAGCCAAAATCAGTTCTGTATTAGCAAATCATGGTCCCCAACCTGATCCCTCACAAAGGGATAGACTGTCCTACCCATGCTAGCATGGAAGATGGATGTTAAATGACGATGATGATGATGATGATGATGATATATATATATATATATATATATATATATATATTGATTTTCCTCCTTTGTCTTAAGTTCAAACTGAACAAAAGAAAATAGAATTTTTTAAACATCGAATGGCTGTGGGGGTCCACCAGAGTAAAATAGGGTTCATAAGGGACCATAGATAAAAAAAGATTGAGAACCACTGCTAAAGAGTAATTATCAAAAACAATAGAAAAACAATATGCCGCAAATGATATTGAACAACCAAATAGCTGTCACTGTGAGGTTTTAAGATTCACAGATGTTTGTAAAATTTACAAGTCAGGCAACATATTGTAAATCAGAGAACCAATTAAAATTTAACTAATTATTCTAATTAGATGATTAGTTAATCTATATGAATGGTAAAGTGCAAAGTTCTGACTTCTTGCAGGGTTTATCATCCACCAGATTCTCTGAAACTATCAAAATTGTTCAGTTTCTGCTGAATAATTATGCCAAAAATAACTAATGAGGATGGTCAATACTATTACTATGATTACTACTGTTATCATCATTCATGTCATTCATTATTTCAGAAAAATCAAAGAAATTATTTTCATTTTAGGGAGCTGGACAATGCTATGTTACGGCGTTTAGAGAAACGTATCCTTGTTGGTTTACCAATGGAAGAGGCCCGTAAGGCAATGTTTAACCTGTTTCTGCCAAAAGTTGTCATTTCAGAAAAAGGAGGACCTAAACTTTGTACAGATTTAGACTATGATATATTGGCACAGGTAACAGGGAGATGTTTCTTTTTTTCTTGCTTTAGCTAATAATTATTTGTGCATTGTGATATATATATATATATATATATATATATATATATATATATATATATATATATATATATACAAAAGGCAAACAGAAATAACAAAGCAGTACAGTGAAGAAATATTGCTTGATATAGTAGGAAAAGAGTCTTAACGTTTCGGATACTAGTTCTTCATCAGAAAATAGAATGAAAAATTAAAGAAGAAATAGAAAGATAGAGGAGAGTGGGTAGTAGCAGAAACAGTGAGAAAAACAGTGAGAAAAAAACAGGTCTATTCACATCACCACCTCTTGGTTTATATATATATATATATATGATTATCATCATCAAAACCTTTTTAAACCTATTTTCCATTCTTGCATGTGTTTGATGGCTTGTCATATTATGGTGTTAGCCAGGACAGGTTAGGTAAAAATTTGTTTGGGGTTTGGTTTCTATGGTTGAATGCCCTCCTTAACACTAACCACATTATAGCCTGTACTGGGAGGTTTTTTTTGTGGCACTACCACTTTACAGGGTTGACTCATATTTTTTTATCATAACACTAGAACAATCACCTAATAGGGTGGATTGGTTTTTTTTTATTGAGGTACCAGCATCATTATATGTGGTTAGCATTGGAAAAGGCTTCTAGCTGTAGATACTAAGCTAGAAACAGTTCTGTATGAGCAAGACACACCTGATCTGACTTGACTCACAATGAGATAACTTGTCTAACCCATGCTAGCATGGAAAAATGGATGGTAAATAGATGACTATATAATGATATATATATTGAGTATCATCAGTAGTCTTGTTAATTGTTACAAAGGTAAAGGGGATGCTCTGGAGAGGAGCAATTATAGAGGCATAAAACTGATGGATCAAGTTTTGAAAGTGACAGAAAGAGTGCTAGCACAATTAATTATAGAAAGAGTCAAATTTGATGAGATGCAGTTTGGTTTTGTGCCTGGGAAAAGTACAACAGATGCCCTCTTCTTAGTGAGGCAACTACAAGAGAGGTTCTTAGAGAAGAATAAGCCACTATATTTAGCTTTTGTTGACCTAGAGAAGGTTTTTGATAGAGTACCATGATTTGTCATTTGGTGGTCCCTAAGGAAACTAGGTGTAGAGGAATAGCTTGTGAAGACAGTGCAAGCTATGTGCAGAGGAGTTGCTAGTAAAGTGAGAGTAGGAATGGGGTTTAGTGAGGAATTCCAGATACAAGTAGGAGTTCATCAGGGTTTCGTCCTCAGTCCACTCTTATTCATTGTAGTCCTCCAAGCTATAACAGAGGAGTTTAAGACTGGCTGCCTATGGGAACTTCTCTATGCTGATCTGGTACTTATAGCAGAATCAGTAGAGGATCTAGAGAATAAATTCTGGCTGTGGAAACAGCAGTTGGAATCAAGGGGATTGAGAGTGAACCTAGCAAAGAATAATGTGTTGATAAGTAGGAAAGAGGACAATACTCCGATTCCATCAGGGAAATGGCCTTGCTCGATATGTAGAAAAGGGGTTGGCATAAACTCTATAGAATGTACACAATGCAGATCTTTGGTACACAAGAGGTGTAGTAGGATAGCAGGCAAACTAACATGAAAGGAAAAGTTCATATGTAGTAGATGTTTAGGGAAAATTCATAGTAAAAGTGTCAGTGATAGGCACATTTTTCAAATGCAGGTAGGATCTATAGAGGTGGTTGATAGCTTCCGATATCCAGGTGATCAGATTAGCACGGGAGGAGGATGCTCCGAGGCCATAGTATCTAGAATAAGGATAGGATGGAAGAAGTTTAGGGAGCTGCTTCTTCTGTTGACAATAAAGGGTTCTCCCTACGAACGAAAGGTCGGTTGTATGATGCCTGTGTGAGATGCGCAATGCTGCATGGTAGTGAGACATGGGCAGCAACTGTGGAGGATATGCGAAGGGTGGAGAGAAATGAAGTAAGTATGCTCCGATGGATGTGCAATGTCAACGTGTGTGAACGACCAAGCATGGACGAGTTGAGAGGGAAACTGTGTATAAGAGGGATAAACTGTAGTGTGTGGGAGAGAAGACAGCATTGGTATGGCCATGTGATGCGCATGGAAGATGACTGCTGGGTGAAGAAGTGCCAAGAAATCCCGGTGGAAGGAGGACACAGTAGAGGAAGACCATGAAAAACATGGGCAGAGATGGTGAGAGCTGACCTCAGATCACTGAAGCTTACAGAGGAGATAACAAAGGACCATGATGAATGGAGAGATGCTGTGCTGAAGAGGACCCGTCCCACTCTTATAATCAGGGAAAAGCGGACGTAAAATGATGATGATGATGATGATGATGATGATAATACTATCTATCTATATAATACTAAAAGTCTGTGATTGCTTGCTTGTCTGTAATGTAATACAGCCAAAAGGGTGTATAATAGGGAAATACTTTGAAAGGAAGTTGACTCTGAAATGGGAATACAAATGGAATAAAACAAGTTTCGCGTAAATCGGACCACAGGTTCCCGAGATATGGGGTTTTTCTGGGTACCTTCATAAACAAAAAGAGAGAAAGATAGAGAGGAAGAGATAGTGGTGGTGACAGAGTAGATTGAAAGAGAGACATAGAGAGAAGGAGAGGAGACAAAGAAGGAGAATGGAAGAGAGCTAGTGGTGGTGTTGTGTGTATATATATATATATATATATATATATATATATATATATATATATGTAGGAGGTGAGTTTTATTGTAGCAGAATAAAGCAATGCAAATATCGGATAAGTAGGACTCAACAGTTTGTAGGACTGGAGTATAAATAATATAAGATCAAAAGATGGTTAAAAGAGTTCCAAGTATTTTATTATGCGCATTTCAAAAACAAATATCATCATGGGATGATATCTGCGTTCTCATCAGATAAAATAGGGAGACATGATATGAAGCTTAAAAAACACTTGTGAATAGTGAAGTTTTAAATCAACATATGAAAAATAAATTAAGATGATGTATGAGATTTGGAAAAAGTGAGGGGAGGTTTTCGAAAAGAGAAAGAAATAAGAGTAAAGGATGGTGGGGGAGGAGTATAAGAAGGAAGAATGAGAGAGGAGGAGAGATGGGTGATAGAGAGAGAGAGATAGCCTTTACAACTGAGAAAAAATATTGTCTCACAGAGAAATTAAAAAGCCGTTGGAAGATAATAGATAATTTAAAAGATTTTGAAATTAAAAGTTAATGAGGTTTATGCATGAAGAAAAAAGGAATTAAGAATAGTATTAGATTAAGGTTTGTATATTGAAGGGTTTAATAATTTGTGCGAAGAAAAGAATTTATTAATATGTATTATTAAAATTAAAATCATCATCATCATCATCATCATCGTTTAACGTCCATATTCCACGCTTGCATGGGTTTGGACGGGAGTTTTCCCACTTGAGGCAAGAGTGGTTGTCTTGCTCGCATAGGACTGTCTGGCAGGTTTTCTACGGCTGGATGCCCTTCCTAACACCAACCACATTTACAGTGAGGAACTGGGAGGTTTTTACTGTGTTACCTACAGGGCCACATTATAGCGTGGACTGTGTGTTTTTTTGTCGTGACACCTACACGACCTCATTTGTTTCGGGCTGGATGTTGTGGTACCAACATAACTTTACATTGAAAGGGGTGGTGTGAATGAGGTGGGGGTAGTGGGACGGTGGTGTATTTTGTTAGAGGTGCCTACTGACTGTAGTAGGTTTCACTTTGTACTTAGGTAATGCGGGTCTTCTCTATTACTGTGTAGCGCCAAAGATCTCGGTCCAGTGACATTGTCTTGGAGAGGTGTAAGTGTGTGAGGTCGGAATTTATCAAGTCGACACAGGTTTTTCTGGGTCTGCCTACTCCGTGGCTACCGT
This sequence comes from Eledone cirrhosa, assembly GCA_964016885.1. Classification (NCBI taxonomy): domain Eukaryota; kingdom Metazoa; phylum Mollusca; class Cephalopoda; order Octopoda; family Eledonidae; genus Eledone; species Eledone cirrhosa. The sequence continues at coordinate 322,696,947 of OZ024743.1, read as the reverse complement.
CTATTTTTATTGCCCTGCACTTTTTTATACAGCTGTTGTCTTTCATGCACATCACGTGACCATACCAACGTAGTCTTCTCTCGAGTAAAGAACATCTGATCCCTCTTATTTCTAATTTCTCCCTTAGTTCGTGTTCATGTATATTACTATTACACATCCAGCAGATCATGCAAGCTTCGTTTCTCTCCAGTCTGCGTATATCCTCTGCACACAATGCCCAGGTCTCACTGCCATGTAACATTGCTGTTCGTATGCAGGCATCATACAGCCTGCCTTTCATTTTTAGAGAGAAACCTTTAGCGGCCAATAGTATAAGCTTTCTGAACTTTTTCCATCCCGTTCTGACTCTAGCTACTGTACTTTCAGAGCACCCTCCCCCACTGCTGATTTTATCACCCAGGTAATGGAAGCTGTCCACTATTTCTATAGAACCATCTGTGCAATGGAATGGGTTAGTATTCTGTGGGCACTTGCTGCTACTTATTGCACCAGAGCACCGGCCACATATAAAATCTATATTCTTAGTTAGCTTACCTGTGATCCCACTACATCTTTTATGTACCCATACTTTGCATTTGGGACATAAAATGGAGTTTCTACCTACTCCTTTCCTACATACTGAGCATAGCCATTTCCCAGATGGGACCGGTGCCCTATTTTCCTTCTTACAAACTAGAATTTTAGTCTTAGACAAGTTAACTTTAAGGCCTTTTGATTCTAGGCCATGCTTCCATGTTTCGAATTTCTTCTCTAGTTCAGCCATTGATTCAGCTATGAGCGTTAGATCATCTGCATATAGCCTGAAGGGTAATAATAAATAGTAGGGGGCTAAGGACGGAGCCCTGATGAACACCAACTTTTACGCTAAACTCTTCACTATATTCGTTGTTAATTCTAACCTTGCTGACTGTTTCTTTATACATGGCTTGTATAGCTCTCACAAGCCATTCATCAACACCTAGTTTTCTAAGGGCCCACTAGTTAATCGAGCGGGGTACTCTGTCAAAGGCTTTCTCCAAGTCAACAAAAGCTAAGTATAGGGGTTTACTTTTAGCTAGGTACTTCTCCTGTAGTTGTCGTACAATGAAAAGAGCGTCTGTTGTACTTTTTCCTGACACAAACCCGAACTGCATTTCGTCTAGATCAATTCGCTCTCTGATTAGTTGCGCTATTACTTTTTCTGTGACCTTCATGACCTGGTCAATTAATTTAATGCCTCTATAGTTTCCCCTATCTAGGGCATCACCTTTACCCTTGTAGCAGTTAATGATGATGCTGCTGCGCTAGTCCTTCGGAACGACCCCATTCTGTATGACTTGGTTTACTCTCCGGGTGACCATAGTGTGTCCCACCGTTCCAGATGCTTTCAGCATTTTGGCAACTATTTCCGAAGGCCCAGCCGCCTTGCCCGTCTTCATGTCTTTGATCGCCTTACTTATTATACTACCATCAACTAGCACTGCTGGTCCCTCTATTGGGTCAATGTGGGGGAGACTGTCTTTCTCCCAATTATTCTCATTTAGTAGCCTTTCGTAGTGACGCTTCCAAGCTACCTTCTTATCAGCGTCAGTGATGGCGAGTACGCCATCATCATTTAGTACACACTTCTCCCCAACAATATCACGGTTTTCCTTGACACATTGCCTAGCAATCCTGAACACCTCACGTTTTTGGTCCTCGCGTTGTAGAACATGCTTGAACTTTCTTTCCTCTGCTTCCCTTCTTGCGAATTACACTTGTCTCCTAGCTTCCCTCCTGGCCACTTGATAGTCTTCTCTACTTCCCCCATCCCGCCATGCTTTCCAAGCCTGCTTTTTGGCCTTGATTGACCTCTCCACCTTACTGTTCCACCACCAAGTTACCCTCCTCCTGCCTATAGGACTGCTTCAGCCACAGGTTTCATCTGTCGCCTTCAGCAGGTTAGCTTTCAGGAAATCCCACTGTTCCTCTATAGTGTACGACTCTAATTGCTCTTCCTTACTATCAAAAGCATTAAGTAATATGCTTTTAAATTCATGACTGGCTGTGGGGTCCTTTAATTTCCATATTTTTCTCCTGAGGATAGTCCTCTTCTGTTGTCGAATACGTCTCGTCCTGACTATGAGGTCGCTAATTATGAGTCTATGTTGAGACGTGCATTCTTCATGGGGGACGGATTTAGTGTTTACAACAGACACTCTGTCACGTCTCCTGGTAAGGATATAATCTACCTGGTTTGTGTGTTCCCCCGATCTATAGGTGATCAAGTGATTGTCTCGTTTTTTGAAGTTAGTGTTACAGATAGTTAGGTTATTTGCGTCACAGAATTCCAGGATTCTGGAGTCTTCCTCATTTCTAGTACCAAACCCATAGCCTCCATGGATTCCGTCATAGCCGTCACAATGTTGTCCAACGTGACCATTTAGGTCGCCAGCAATAATTATATAGTCACTGTCGGTTATTTGGGAGGTAGTGAGCATCAGTGTCTCATAGAATCTGTCTTTTATAGTGCCGGGCAGTCCGGATTGGGGTGCGTACGCAGATATTACTGTCACCGTAGTTCTATTGAGGACAAGTCTTATTTTAATTATTCTGTCGTTCACTCTATTTACGTCTATTATCTTATCTGCCCACTTTTCTGCTACCATGATTCCTACTCCACCCAGCCCATTGTCATTTCCCACCCAGAAAAGCTTATAGCATCGTTCTTTACCCATGATGAATTTAGCAGACCCACTCCTCCACCTGGTCTCTTGAATACAACACACATCGAACTCCTTACGTTCAAGCATTTCTACAACCTCGTTAGAGCGACCCTTTAAGGTGCCTACATTCATGGTACCAACTCTGAAGTTTTGGATTGCGTTTGGAGGGTGGGAGCGGTGGGGCGCGGGGGTGGGTGGGGGAGATGGGGTTATGTTAGCCATCCGCGGCCGAAACAAAGAGGAGGAGTCCTTGCATTCTCGTCCATGAGGTGAATTTGTCTTTATCTTTGGCATTGTCACTGAGCGTCCAGATTTTTCTTTTCAACTCTTCAGAATTCCGTAGTCCATCCATCCTAAATAAATATTAATGATATTAAGGATATAATGGGAAAAGAAGGAGAAGAATAAATTAGTTATGAATTTAGAGGAATTAGTTAGGGTTTAAGTTTGTTTTTATGTAATGTAATATGTGTACGTAAATAGTATGTTTAAAATGAGCGCGGAAGGAAAGAAGAAAAAAGAATGTTTAAGGAAGAAAATATCTAACATCAAAAAGTATATATGTTTACGAAATATTTTCTAATGGTAATAATATAATATATTAAAGGAATTAGTTAGGGTTTAAGTTTGTTTTTATGTATTGTAATATGTAAAAGTCAAATTAAGTAGTTGGTTTAAAATGACAATGAAAAGATAGAAGAGATAAGAAAAATTTAAGGAAGAAAAAAATCTAATGTCAAAAGTTTATATGTTTACGAAGGACTTCTAATGGTAATATTATAATGTATTAAAAAAATAATTTTTTTGGCCAATGATATGAGGAAAATGGAAGAATGGATAATGTTGTGGTGAGTAATAATATGAATTGAGAAGTAGTTGGGAAGAAAAAGTACAGATTAGAGGTTAGAAATTAAAAAGAAAAAAGGAAAGGAAAATGATAAAGAGGAATGACATAGAATGAGTAAATTGTATTATATAATATATAATACTGAAATAAGGTAGAAAGATGGGTATATTTGTAAAAGATATATAAGCCTTTGAGAAAAAGGATTTTAAACTAGTAAGGTATTGAGATATTAGCTGTATACTTTATGGAATGTTATATGGAATTTATGCAAGCAGAGAGAAAATAAATCTGTGCGTCTATTTATTATAGAATTGAAATTAGATATAATGGTAAATTTCTCGGCTAGGCAGAGATTACATGTTCTGGATAGGGAAGAATTCAGGTAAGGAAAGGCGGAACAAACCTTCCTCCAAGAGATGTTATAGTTAATATTTTTGTCTTTCAATGACCATATGAGTTCCGAGAGTTTTTACTATCTTAAACTACAACTTAGTTAACCTTAATATTATTAAGAACAATATATGTGATCTCTTTAAGCACCATAACCTTAAAATTGAATTTGATAACAACGTCAAACTAGCTAACTTCTTGGATATATCCCTTAATCTTGACACTGGCCTATATTGCCCTTACCATAAAAACAATGAGAATATAAATTATGTTAATTTTATGTTAATCTAGCTTTGAAGGAGGTGGAAGTGGAACCAAAATAGGTAAAAGAATTAGTATCTTACCTTACATTTATAGACTAAGTTTTTATCAAGACAATGGTTATTAAGAGGACATTTAGTTTTAATAGGGCATGCTGAAGGCATCTGGGTCTGTAGGTCACACTATAACCACACGTATCGTTAACCAGGTAATACTAGAGGGGGCCATACCAAAAGATTGGTGCAGTAGCATCATTGTCAACTGCTACAAAGGTAAAGGCGATGCACTAGATAGAGGAAACTATAGAGGTATAAAGTTGATGGACCAGGTCATGAAAGTAACAGAAAGAGTTATAGCACAGCTGATTAGGGACCGGGTGAATATAGACGAGATGCAATTTGGGTTTGTTCCAGGGAAAGGCACCACTGATGCGCTCTTCCTTGTGAGGCAATTACAGGAAAAGTACCTAGCTAAAAGTAAGCCACTCTACTTGGCATTTGTCGACCTTGAGAAAGCCTTTGACAGAGTTCCACGTGCAGTAATCTGGTGGGCTCTTAGAAAACTAGGAGTAGATGAATGGCTTGTGAAAGCGGTACAAGCCATGTATAGGGGAGCAGTCAGCAAAGTTAGGATTGGCAATGAGTATAGCGAGGAATTTAGCGTACAGGTTGGGGTCCACCAGGGCTCTGTTCTTAGCCCTCTCCTGTTCATCATAGTCCTGCAGGCAATAACGGAGGAGTTTAAGACCGGATGCCCATGGGAACTCCTGTATGCTGATGACCTCGCACTCATAGCTGAATCTATGGTAGAACTAGAGAATAAATTCCAAACCTGGAAGCAGGGACTAGAGAGAAAGGGCCTCAAAGTCAACATGACAAAGACTAAGGTCCTTATAAGTAGACGAGAAAACAGAACCCAGATCCCCTCAGGGAAATGGCCTTGCTCAGTATGTAGGAAAGGTGTAGGTAGGAACTCCATTCTTTGCCCCAAATGCAAACAATGGGTACACAAGAGATGTAGCGGGATCTCAGGAAGCTTAATTAAGAATGTAGGATTCACATGCAGCAGCTGTGCTGAAACAGCAAGCAAACAGCCACAGGAAACAAGTACCACCAATCTCTGGGAGGGCCCTGTAGAAACAGTAGACAGCTTCTGCTACCTAGGTGACCGAATTAGCAACGGAGGTGGGTGCTCAGAAAGTACAATAACTAGGGTAAGAACGGGATGGAAGAAGTTTAGGGAACTACTACCACTGCTAGCTGCAAAAGGCTTCTCCCTCAGAATGAAAGGCAGACTGTATGATGCGTGTATCCGAACAGCGATGTTGCATGGTAGTGAGACCTGGGCGCTGAAGGTGGAAGACTTACGTAGATTAGAGAGAAACGAAGCCTGCATGCTCCGATGGATGTGTAACAGTAATATACGTGAACGACAAAGCATAAATGAATTGAGAGAGAGACTGAGCATAAGAGGAATCAAATGCTGCGTGCAGGAGAGGCGGTTACGCTGGTATGGACATGTGATGCGTATGAAGGATGACAGCTGCATAAAAAGGTGCAGAGCACTAGAAGTTGATGGAAACCGCGGAGTGGGGAGACCCAAGATGACTTGGGATGAGGTGATAAAAGCCGACCTTACCCAACTACACCTCTCAAAGTCAATGACACACGACCGTGACTTCTGGCGTCACGCAGTAATACAGGGTACCCGACCTCCCATGGGTACATGCTGAAGCATATAAACAATATGCCCCCCCCCCCCCCCCCCACCGCAAGGTGGTCGTGGAGGTGCCACGGCAAAAAAGCACCCAGCCCACACTGTAAAGTGGACGTGTAGGCGCCACGAAAAAGCACCCAGCACTCACTGTAAATGAGGTTGGTGTTAGGAAGGGCATCCAGCTGTAGAAATCAAGCCAGATCAGTTCCTGTATGAGCAAGGCATGGTCAGCCGACCAGACACTGCCCACAACAGGACAACCCGTCTAACCCATGCTAGCGTGGAAGAACGGACGTAAAACGGTGATGATGATGATGATGAGGGCAATTACGATTAGAGAAATTAACAGAGTTATTAACAAGTGACCTAGTATTATTTATAGAAGGAATTGGATTGGAGAAGTTATTTACGATAGGAACAATAGTTTCCTGATTTAGATTGGTGTTATGAACATTCAATGAAGTTACGTTTGACGTATTTAAAATTTACAGAATCTAGCGTTAACAATGACGTCGGGTATACTACTGCTATTATTATGACGCTCAGTGTTGGAAGGATGTGATTTATTATTTAATATTTTATTGTTGTATTTAGAGATAATGTTAGAGATGTTGGAAGTGGTGGAATAAGAAAATTTTGTATGTTTGTTAAAGATTTTACTATAGATATGTGAGGGAGGGAAGCATTTATCTAAGGCCCTAAAGAATAGTTTAGGAATATTATTATTAATAGATATAGAAAAAGGATTAACTTTGCCTTTCATCCTTACTTTGAATAAATAATGAATGAATATTACATAATTTATCTACTAAATTCCGTTGCTGTTGATTAAATATATTTTATTGCTTATTTAAAGATTCATTTCTTTAAAATTTTCAAATGTCAACACTTCCGGATAGCGATCGCTTAAATAAACATTCATATATTTCCGTCACTAATTTTCTCCTAATGCAGTTTATATATAATATCGCCTTTTTTTAATGTATCATGGATTACGTTACTGATTACATAAGACAATGTAACGCAGTCTTCGTTCAATTTCTGTGTATATTGTCAATTACGATTTTATTTGATGTATCATATCTACATGTATATATACCTGCATATAATATAAATATACACACTACACATGTTAGCAGAAAACCTGCTAGTATTTTTAGTGATATATATATATACATATACATATATATATGAAATGTTTCCTGTTAACTCTCTCAGAAAACTGAAGGATATTCTGGTTCTGATATTAAACTTGTCTGTAAGGAAGCTGCCATGAGACCAATGAGGAAAATATTTGACCTCTTAGAGAATAATACGACAGGTTAGTGGCTATTGTTTCTAATATTTATCAGTATCATTATTGTTGTTTAGTTATAGTTTAAACTTTGTTGTTGGTATTGTATTGTTCATGCTTTTTGGCTAGTGTTGTGTCATGTTTTTAATGCAGTGTTGTTGATGTGTTGCTAATCCAGTATTGTTAATATATTGCTAGTGTTGGTTGCTAATGTTATGCTGGTATTGTGTTGGTGTTGTCTATGTTGATGTTGTCTATGATGTGTTGTTAATGTTGTGGTGGTGTTGTTAGGTTGTCTATGTTGATATTGTCTATAGTGTGCTGTTTGGTTGTTAATGTTGGATTGTCTATGTTAATGTTGTCTATAGTGTGTTGTTGTATTACTATTATTGGGTTATTAAATCCAAGGGTATAGTAGAAGACTCTTGTCAAAGTGTCTTCACTGTAGAATTGAACCTAAACCCATGTGATTGTAAAGCAATCTTCTTAACCACACAGTGATGCCTGCATCTATTTATATTATTATTATGACAGACTTCTGATATTTACTAACATTCTATTACATTCTGAGTTTAAATCCCATTGAGGCTGATGAGGCTTTTCATCCATCTAGGGTCAATAAAATAAAATACCATTCAAGTACTAAGGTGGGTAGAATCAATTTATACACCTTCCCTAAAGCCACAATTTGGTGCTTCACAGACGTGAATAGACAAGAGCTGGTTGACTCTAGATTGATGAGTGTAGCATTTTGCTTAACTGTTCAAAATGAGTGTTGGGTTAGAGACAGTGGTAGACTGCCTACCTCAACGGTTTACCTGACTTTCAGTGAGAGATGTGAAATGCTGTGATAGTGTGACAACAGTAGCTAAGTTACAGGAGGCAATGTGTGGCTGTGCAGGTTGCAGATAAATAACCCAGTTTGGGTGGTCATCCCTATGAGTTTTACGATTATAAGTCAGACTTGTTTGGTGACATCTTGGCAGACATCTACTGCAACTGGCAGCAGAATGGGAGAATCCCCAGTTCTGTGAATCAAGGAGTGACAGTGCTACTCAGGAAAGACGTGAAGAAAGGAGATGTAATGGATAATTTCTGGCCTATAACTTTGCTGAACACATAGTTTAAGATTAAGTTGTTAGAAAAGCAGTTGGCACTTGTTGTCAAGAATTTGATCGGGGAAGTATAGACATACATAATGCTGAACAGATCTCTCCACAACAATCTCCACCTCATGAGATACATCATAAAGAGGGGATAGAGTAAACCTGGCTTGGTGTGGCTTTGATCAATATGGATCAATCAAAAACCTTTGAAAGGGTTGACCATAGCTACTTAATGACTGTTCATAGAGTGGCTAGTTTTGGTTCCACTATCAGGAGCTGGATCACAGCAAAACACAGCAGCAGCACCTACTCAGTGTAAAAGTAAACAGCCACCTCACAGAGCTGTTTCATATTGAGTGCTTGGTTTGTGAGGGATCTCCTCTCTCACCACTTCTGTATGTGCTAGTTCTCTAACCACTGTTGTGGAAGATAGAACTATTGAGGGGCATCCCTTTTGAATTGGAATGCAAGAGAGCAGGGTTGGCATATGCAAACACCACAGATTTGGAGGTGGTCAGCAGGGCTCTAAAGGAATATGAAATGGTGGCAGGGGCCAAATATTTGTTGGGGGGATAGATTATAGGGTAAAATAAAAATGCTTGTTGTTGTTTACTAGTAAATCTATTTAATCTTTGCTCTTTCCATAAACCTTAAGGTCATCCATGAAGAATAGAATTTAGGCAGATACTTCCCCAAGCCATACCCAATACATGATCTTTTTAGAAAATCTTTGTTAAAAGTATCATGTACACTCAAAACAATAATTGTTTCTACTTTTGGCACAAGGCCAGCAATTATCCAGTAGATTACTGGTACTTTATCCTATCGACCCCGTAAGGATGAAAGGCAAAGTTAACTTCGGCAGGATTTGAACTCAGAATGGCAAGGGCCGTAACTCTATGCGTCAAAGTATGGCGTCCGACCCTCTACCGATACTGCCAATTCAATAATAATGGTAATAAACTATCTCTGTGATAGATTCTTCTCTTTATTTCAACCACCTCTTCTTCATAATGTAAGTTCACACTTCATTATTATTTTTATTATTATTTGGCAGAAACATTAGCGCATTTGCCCCCCTTCTTTATGTTGTGAGTTTTTTACATGGTCGATAAAATAAAGTACCAGTAATGCACTGGGGGCGTTTAATAACCCCCCCCCCCCCCCCCGAAAAATGTTGGCCTTGTGCCTAAATCAGAAACCATTATTATTTTCTTTTTTACTTGTTTGTTCATTTGTATATTTCTAGATAAAGAATTGGATATACAGCTAGACTCATTAACAACCTATGATGTAGAGATGGCATTGGAACGAACCAAACCTTCTGCAAGAGGCCTTGTCAATCAGTATGCTGCTTGGCAAAAGGAGTTTGAATCCGTATAGAATCTTAACTATTTCACTATAATTTATTGTTTATATATTTATTGGTTGCTTTTTTCTACAGATATTTTTTCCATTAATAAAAAAAATTCAAAAGTTAAAGTTTGTGTAAATAAAATTTGTATCTTTAATGGCATTTGAATCTATGATTGGGGTGCTTAGTGGGGTGGCCTGGTGGATGGAATTAGCTATTTGCTGGATGCTCTCCATGGTGTTAGTCTCTAGTTCCGATTCATTGGTACTCTCTCGTGGGGTAGTTTTTACTACTATATTAACATAATGAGAGTACATGGCTATGGAGTTCTAAGCTAAGTGTTCTTTGAGTCTCCTGTCTCACCACACCATGAACAGATTGGCCTCATCGCCAGTGACATTGATGCCAATGTCACTCCTTCCCTTTGGGCATATATTTTATTATTGAACTTAAACACATGGTCCTTTAGGGTTGTTTTAATACTTGCCCCCACAGAATGTGCAATCATTCTTCTTCTCTGGTTGTGGTTTTCAGGGGCCCATATATATATATATATATATATATATGTAACAAATAGAAGCTTTCGCCATATTTTATTACTAAAGAAATATCTTAAGTAAAAAAAAAATGGCGAAAGCTTCTATTTCTAATTTCAAACCCACACGCTGTTTCAAAAATATACTTACTTGATGTATATATATATCAACATCATTTAATGTCTGTTCTCTCTGCTGTCATGGGTTGAACAGGGTGTCATTACAAATCAAGTCACTATTTAACTGGAACTACTGACCTCTCAGATGGGCTGGAGGTCCATATCTTGCTTACATATGTGCCTACATACACACATTCTCTCTCTCTCTATAGCGTGACCCTGTGTGCATTTTCATGAGACCAGTACTAGGAAAGTTATCACACACTTGACACAACTGAAAGGTCCACTTAAATCTTTATATAGCATGGTTTCTATGTCTGGGTGTGTTTCCTATTTCCAACAACCTGACAGAGTTTACCAGATCTTTTTCAGGGTATGAAGAATTGAGAGGTTGCTGTGTCATGACTGAAGCACTTCTTATTTCTGTGGCATGGTTTCTATAGCTAGAAACCCTTCTTAACACCAACCCCTTTTCAGAGTGTACTGGGTGCGTTTCTTCTTGACACCAGTTGAAGAAAGGTTGTTGCTTAATCTGAAAGATTTTGCCAGATTATGTTAATAAGTTAGACATAGCCTGGGCGAACATTGGTCAAAACCTATCAAAGTTATATATATTATACATACATACACATGCATGCATACATACGTACACACATACATACATATGTACATACATAACTACATACACACATAAATACATACTTGCACAGCATACACACAAAGTTACTGAAGTCGTAAGACGTTCGCAGAATATAAAATTAAGCCATGAAGCCATGAAAATTGTAAATAAAATATTCAAAAATTAATAATAAAATATATAAAAAAATGAAATGATAATATTTATAATTGAACAGTAAACTATTAAACGGAGGGGTTAGGGGAGGAATGTATCCTCTTCCTGGAGACAAGAAGGAGAACAACAACATTATAATAATGCAAAAAAAAAAAAAGTGCAACAACAAAAACAAGAACAACCACCACCACCACAACAACAACAACAACAACAACAACAACAACAACAACAACAACAACAACAACCACAACAACAACAACAATACCACCACCACCAACCACAACACCAACAACAACACCAACCACAACAACAACAACCATAACACCAACAACAACACCAACCACAACAAAACACCAACAACAACACCAACAACAACACCAACCACAACAACAACACCAACCACAACAACACCAACCACAACAACAACACCAACCACAACACCAACAACAAAACCAACCACAACAACAACACCAACAACAACACCAACAACAAAACCAACACCAACAACAACACATCCACAACAACAACACCAACCACAACACCAACACGAACACCAACCACAACAACAACACCAACAACACCAACAACAACACCAACCACAACACCAACAACAACACCAACCACAACACCAACAACAACACCAAAAACAACACCAACAACAACACTAACAACAACACCAACACCAACAACAACACCAACCACAACAACAACACCAACCACAACACCAACCACAACACCAACAACAACACCAACCACAACAACACCAACAACAACATCAACCACAACAACAACACCAACCACAACACCAACAACAACACCAACCACAACAACAACACCAACCACAACACCAACCACAACAACAACACCAACAACAACAACAACAATACCATCCACAACAACAACACCAACAACAACACCAACAACAACACCAACCACAACAACAACAACCACAACACCAACAACAACACCAACCACAACAACACCAACAACAACAACACCAACCACAACACCAACCACAACAACAACACCAACCACAACAACACCAACCACAACACCAACCACAACAACAACACCAACCACAACAACACCAACCACAACACCAACCACAACAACAACACCACCAACAACAACAACAATACCAACCACAACAACAACACCAACAACAACCACAACAACAACACCAACCACAACAACAACACCAACCACAACACCAACAACAACACCAACCACAACAACAAAAACAACACAAACCACAACAACAACAACACCAACCACAACACCAACAACAACACCAACCACAACAACACCAACAACAACAACGCCAACAACAACACCAACCACAACAACAGCACCAACAATAACACTAACAACAACAACCACACCAACCACAACACCAACAACAACACCAACAACAACAACAACAACAACACCAACAACAACACCAACCACAACAGAAACACCAACAACAACACCAACCACATCAAAAACACCAACCACAACACAAACAACAACACCAACAACAACAACAACACCAACAACAACAACACCAACAATAACAACAACACCAACCATAACAACAACACCAACAACAACACCAACCACAACAACAACACCAACCACAATACCAACAACAACACCAACCACAACAACAACAACACCAACAACAACACCAACCACAACAACAACACCAACAACAACACTAACAACAACACCAACAACAACACCAACAACAACACCAACCACAACAACAACACCAACCACAACAACAACACCAACCACAACAACAACAACAACACCAACAACAACACCAACGACACCAACAACAACACCACCACAACACCAACAACAACACCAACCACAACACCAACAACAACACCAAAAACAACACCAACAACAACACTAACAACAACACCAACAACAACACCAACAACAACACCAACCACAACAACAACACCACCAACAACACCAACAACAACACCAACCACAACAACAACATCAACCACAACACCAACAACAACACCAACCACAACACCAACCACAACAACAACACCAACCACAACAACATCAACCACAACGCCAACCATAACAACAACACCACCAACAACAACAACAATACCAACCACAACAACACCAACAACAACACCAACCACAACAAGAACACCAACAACAACACCAACAACACCAACAACAACACCAACAACAACACCAACAACAACACCAACCACAACACCAACCACAACAACAACAACCACAACAACAACACCAAGCACAACAACAACACCAACAACAACACCAACCACAACACCACCAACAACAACAACAACCACAACACCAACCACAACAACAACACCAACCACGACGCCAACAACAACATCAACAACAACACCAACCACAACACCAACAACAACACCAACTACAACACCAACAACAACACCAACCACAACAACAACAACACCAACCACAACAACAACACGAACCACAACACCAACCACAACAACAACACCAACCACAACAACACCAACCACAACACCAACAACAACAACAACCACAACAACAACACCAACCACAACACCAACACCAACAACAACCACAACACCAACCACAACAACAACACCAACAACAACACCAACCGCAAGAACAACACCAACCACAACACCAACAACAACAACACCAACAACAACACCAACAACAACACCAACCACAACACCAACAACAACACCAACCACAACAACACCAACAACAACACCAACAACAACACCAACAACAACACCAACCACAACACCAGCCAAAACAACAACACCAACCACAACAACCCCAACCACAACACCAACCACGACGCCAACAACAACATCAACCACAACACCAACCACAACAACAACATCAACAACAACACCAACCACAACACCAACCACAACAACAACACCAACAACAACACCAACCACGACACCAACATCAACACCAACCACAACAACAACACGAACCACAACCACAACACCAACCACAACACCAACCACAACAACAACACCAACCACAACAACACCAACCACAATACCAACCACAATACCAACAACAACACCTACCACAACAACAACACCAACAACCACAACACCAACCACAACAGCAACACCAACCACAACACCAACAACACCAACCACAACAACCACAACAACAACAACACCAACAACAACCACAACACCAACCACACACCAACAACAACCACACACCAACAACAACACCAACCACCACCACCACAACAACACCAACAACAACCACAACCACAACAACACCAACCACAACAACACCAACCACCACCACAACAACACCAATAAGACCAACAACACCAACCACCACCACCACCACAACAACAACAACAACAGCAACAACAACAAATCCAACCACCACCACAACAACAGCAACAACAACAACAAAACCAACCACGACGCCAACAACAACATCAACAACAACACCAACCACAACACCAACCACAACAACACCAACAACAACACCAACCACAACACCAACCACAACAACACCAACAACAACACCAACAACACCAACAACAACACCAACAACAACACCAACAACAACACCAACCACGACACCAACAACAACACCAACCACAACACCAACAAAATACCAACCACAACAACAACAACACAAACCACAACAACAACACCAACCACAACACATCCACAACAACAACACCAACCACAACAACACCAACCACAACACCAACAACAACACCAACCACAACACCAACAAAATACCAACCACAACACCAACAAAATACCAACCACAACAACAACAACACGAACCACAACAACAACACCAACCACAACACATCCACAACAACAACACCAACCACAACAACACCAACCACAACACCAACAACAACACCAACCACAACACCAACAACAACACCAACCACAACAACAACACCAACCACAATACGAACAACAACACCAACAACAACACCAACCACAACCACAACCACAACAACACCAACAACAACACCAACCACAACAACAACACCAACAACAACACTAACAACAACACCAACAACAACACCAACAACAACACCAACCACAACAACAACACCAACCACAACACCAACAACAACACCAACCACAACAACAACAACAACACCAACAACAACACCAACGACACCAACAACAACACCAACCACAACACCAACAACAACACCAACCACAACACCAACAACAACACCAAAAACAACACCAACAACAACACTAACAACACCACCAACAACAACACCAACAACAACACCAACCACAACAACAACACCAACAACAACACTAACAACAACACCAACAACAACACCAACCACAACAACAACACCAACCACAACACCAACAACAACACCAACCACAACAACAACAACAACACCAACAACAACACCAACGACACCAACAACAACACCAACCACAACACCAACAACAACACCAACCACAACACCAACAACAACACCAAAAACAACACCAACAACAACACTAACAACACCACCAACAACAACACCAACAACAACACCAACCACAACAACAACCACAACAACAACACCAACCACAACACCAACACCAACCACAACAACAACAACACCAACCACAACAACAACACGAACCACAACACCAACCACAACAACAACACCAACCACAACAACACCAACCACAACACCAACAACAACAACAACCACAACAACAACACCAACCACAACACCAACACCAACAACAACCACAACACCAACCACAACAACAACACCAACCACAACACCAACAACAACACCAACCACAACAACACCAACAACAACACCAACAACAACACCAACCACAACACCAACCACAACAACAACACCAACCACAACAACAACCCCAACCACAACACCAACCACGACGCCAACAACAACACCAACAACAACACCAACCACAACAACAACACCAACAACAACACCAACCACGACACCAACAACAACACCAACCACAACACCAACAACAACACCAAGCACAACAACAACAACACGAACCACAACCACAACACCAACCACAACACCAACCACAACAACAACACCAACCACAAAAACACCAACCACAATACCAACCACAACACCAACAACAACACCAACAACCACAACACCAACCACAACAGCAACACCAACCACAACACCAACAACACCAACCACAACAACCACAACAACAACAACACCAACAACAACCACAACACCAACCACACACCAACAACAACCACACACCAACAACAACACCAACCACCACCACCACAACAACACCAACAACAACCACAACCACAACAACACCAACCACAACAACACCAACCACCACCACAACAACACCAATAAGACCAACAACACCAACCACCACCACCACCACAACAACAACAACAACAGCAACAACAACAAATCCAACCACCACCACAACAACAGCAACAACAACAACAAAACCAACCACGACGCCAACAACAACATCAACAACAACACCAACCACAACACCAACCACAACAACACCAACAACAACACCAACCACAACACCAACCACAACAACACCAACAACAACACCAACAACACCAACAACAACACCAACCACAACACCAACAACAACACCAACCACGACACCAACAACAACACCAACCACAACACCAACAAAATACCAACCACAACAACAACAACACAAACCACAACAAGAACACCAACCACAGCACATCCACAACAACAACACCAATCACAACAACACCAACCACAACACCAATAACAACACCAACCACAACACCAACAACAACACCAACCACAACACCAACAAAATACCAACCACAACAACAACAACACGAACCACAACAACAACACCAACCACAACACATCCACAACAACAACACCAACCACAACAACACCAACCACAACACCAACAACAACACCAACCACGACACCAACAACAACACCAACCACAACACCAACAACAACACCAACCACAACACCAACAAAATACCAACCACAACAACAACACGAACCACAACAACAACACGAACCACAACAACAACACGAACCACAACAACAACACGAACCACAACACATCCACAACAACAACACCAACCACAACAACACCAACCACAACACCAACAACAACACCAACCACAACACCAACAACAACACCAACCACAACAACAACACCAACCACAATACCAACAACAACACCAACAACAACACCAACCACAACCACAACCACAACATCACCAACAACAACACCAACCACAACAACAACACCAACAACAACACTAACAACAACACCAACAACAACACCAACAACAACACCAACCACAACAACAACACCAACAACAACACCAACCACAACAACAACAACAACACCAACAACAACACCAACGACACCAACAACAACACCAACCACAACACCAACAACAACACCAACCACAACACCACCAACAACACCAAAAACAACACCAACAACAACACTAACAACACCACCAACAACAACACCAACAACAACACCAACCACAACAACAACACCAACAACAACACCAACCACAACACCAACAACAACACCAACCACAACAACAACAACACCAACAATAACAACAACACGAACCACAACACCAACCACAACAACAACACCCAGCACAACAACACCAACCACAACACCAACAACAACAACAACCACAACAACAACACCAACCACAACACCAACACCAACAACAACCACAACACCAACCACAACAACAACACCAACAACAACACCAACCGCAAGAACAACACCAACCACAACACCAACAACAACAACAACACCAACAACAACACCAACAACAACACCAACCACAACACCAACAACAACACCAACAACAACACCAACCACAACCACAACCACAACCACACCAACAACAACACCAACCACAACAACAACACCAACAACAACACTAACAACAACACCAACAACAACACCAACAACAACACCAACCACAACAACAACACCAACCACAACATCAACAACAACACCAACCACAACACCAACCACAACAACAACACCAACAACAACACCAACCACGCCACCAACAACAACACCAACCACAACACCAACAACAACACCAACCACAACAACAACAACACGAACCACAACCACAACACCAACCACAACACCAACCACAACAACAACACCAACCACAACAACACCAACCACAATACCAACCACAACACCAACAACAACACCTACCACAACAACAACACCAACAACCACAACACCAACCACAACAGCAACACCAACCACAACACCAACAACACCAACCACAACAACCACAACAACAACAACACCAACAACAACCACAACACCAACCACACACCAACAACAACCACACACCAACAACAACACCAACCACCACCACCACAACAACACCAACAACAACCACAACCACAACAACACCAACCACAACAACACCAACCACCACCACAACAACACCAATAACACCAACAACACCAACCACCACCACCACCACAACAACAACAACAACAACAGCAACAACAACAAATCCAACCACCACCACAACAACAGCAACAACAACAACAAAACCAACCACGACGCCAACAACAACATCAACAACAACACCAACCACAACAACACCAACAACAACACCAACCACAACACCAACCACAACAACACCAACAACAACACCAACAACACCAACAACAACACCAACCACAACACCAACAACAACACCAACCACGACACCAACAACAACACCAACCACAACACCAACAAAATACCAACCACAACAACAACACAAACCACAACAACAACACCAACCACAACACATCCACAACAACAACACCAACCACAACAACACCAACCACAACACCAACCACAACACCAACCACAACACCAACCACAACAACAACACCAACCACAACAACACCAACCACAACACCAACAACAACA
This sequence comes from Eledone cirrhosa, assembly GCA_964016885.1. Taxonomy (NCBI): domain Eukaryota; kingdom Metazoa; phylum Mollusca; class Cephalopoda; order Octopoda; family Eledonidae; genus Eledone; species Eledone cirrhosa. Next base: position 322,677,886 of record OZ024743.1, on the reverse strand, counting down.
CCAACCACAAAACCAACAACAACACCAACCACAACACCAACAAAATACCAACCACAACAACAACAACACGAACCACAACAACAACACCAACCACAATACATCCACAACAACAACACCAACCACAACAACACCAACCACAACACCAACAACAACACCAACCACGACACCAACAACAACACCAACCACAACACCAACAACAACACCAACCACAACACCAACAAAATACCAACCACAACAACAACACGAACCACAACAACAACACGAACCACAACAACAACACCAACCACAACACATCCACAACAACAACACCAACCACAACAACACCAACCACAACACCAACAACAACACCAACCACAATACCAACAACAACACCAACAACAACACCAACCACAACCACAACCACAACCACACCAACAACAACACCAACAACAACACCAACAACAACAACAACACCAACCACAACACCAACAACAACACCAACCACAACAACAACAACAACACCAACAACAACACCAACGACACCAACAACAACACCAACCACAACACCAACAACAACACCAACCACAACACCAACAACAACACCAAAAACAACACCAACAACAACACTAACAACACCACCAACAACAACACCAACAACAACACCAACCACAACAACAACACCAACAACAACACCAACAACAACACCAACCACAACAACAACCTCAACCACAACACCAACAACAACACCAACCACAACAACAACACCAACCACAACACCAACAACAACACCAACCACAACACCAACAAAATACCAACCACAACAACAACACGAACCACAACAACAACACGAACCACAACAACAACACCAACCACAACACCAACCACAACAACAACACCAACCACAACAACACCAACCACAACACCAACAACAACACCAACCACAACAACAACACCAACAACCACAACACCAACCACAACAGCAACACCAACCACAACACCAACAACACCAACCACAACAACCACAAAAACAACAACACCAACACCAACAACAACAACCGCAACACCAACCACACACCAACAACAACCACACACCAACAACAACACCAACCACCACCACCACAACAACACCAACAACAACCACAACCACAACAACACCAACCACAACAACACCAACCACCACAACAACACCAACCACCACCACAACAACACCAATATCACCAACAACACCCACCACCACCACCACAACAACAACAACACCAATAACACCAACAACACCAACCACCACCACCACAAAAACAACAACAACAACAGCAACAACAACAAATCCAACCACCACCACAACAACAGCAACAACAACCACATGACCAACCTCAGTAACACAAGAACAACCTCAACAACAACAACCACATGAACAACAGCAACAACAACAACAACCACAACCACAACCACAAGAACAACAACCACAACAACAACCGCAACATCAGCCACAAGAACAACAACCACATAAACAACAGCAACAACAAACAAAACAACAATATCGCTGAAAGGTTTTCTCTGAGTGCAAGAGACTCAAAGACTGTTGAAACGGATGTATTTGAAATGATGACTATCAATTTAATAAGTTATCA
>OZ024743.1:322659087-322676079 GCA_964016885.1 Eledone cirrhosa | reverse complement strand
CCTTATCAATAAAATAGTACTTATAAAGAATGCTATTATTTGTGAAAGAACCGCTAATATTTTGGCTGACTAATAAGAATACTTGCTTGCTAGGCAGACGACCGTATTCTTGGCAGAGTGAATTTGCATGGAGATCGAAAATATTCAACTAAATATTTCCTTGGCATCGTACCGAGACAGATGTCTACATTGCAGTTAATATAACTATAGCGAAGACGGCTAGTGGCCTAGTGGCACGAGTGTTGAACGAGAGAGACAGATGTCTACATTGCAGTTAATATAACTATAGCGAAGACGGCTAGTGGCCTAGTGGCTCGAGTATTGAACGAGAGAGACAGATGTCTACATTGCAGTTAATATAACTATAGCGAAGACGGCTAGTGGCCTAGTGGCACGAGTATTGAACGAGAGAGACAGATGTCTACATTGCAGTTAATATAACTATAGCGAAGACGGCTAGTGGCCTAGTGGCACGAGTGTTGAACGAGAGAGACAGATGTCTACATTGCAGTTAATATAACTATAGCGAAGACGGCTAGTGGCCTAGTGGCTCGAGTATTGAACGAGAGAGACAGATGTCTACATTGCAGTTAATATAACTATAGCGAAGACGGCTAGTGGCCTAGTGGCACGAGTGTTGAACGAGAGAGACAGATGTCTACATTGCAGTTAATATAACTATAGCGAAGACGGCTAGTGGCCTAGTGGCTCGAGTATTGAACGAGAGAGACAGATGTCTACATTGCAGTTAATATAACTATAGCGAAGACGGCTAGTGGCCTAGTGGCACGAGTATTGAACGAGAGAGACAGATGTCTACATTGCAGTTAATATAACTATAGCGAAGACGGCTAGTGGCCTAGTGGCACGAGTGTTGAACGAGAGAGACAGATGTCTACATTGCAGTTAATATAACTATAGCGAAGACGGCTAGTGGCCTAGTGGCTCGAGTATTGAACGAGAGAGACAGATGTCTACATTGCAGTTAATATAACTATAGCGAAGACGGCTAGTGGCCTAGTGGCACGAGTGTTGAACGAGAGAGACAGATGTCTACATTGCAGTTAATATAACTATAGCGAAGACGGCTAGTGGCCTAGTGGCTCGAGTGTTGAACGAGAGAGACAGATGTCTACATTGCAGTTAATATAACTATAGCGAAGACGGCTAGTGGCCTAGTGGCTCGAGTATTGAACGAGAGAGACAGATGTCTATATTGCAGTTAATATAGTAGAGACGCATGACCTCGTGCAGGTCGGCAACCCCCAACCCGCGACGAGTTTTTGTCCGACCCTCCAACAGATTTCAATCTTAGGCTAAGCGATCCCTGAAAAAGGGCTTTGAATTATTCTGGATTAGAATACCGACTAGAGAACGCGTCTAGCCACAAGATTCATTTAGCTGGACGTAACATTTGCGTGACAGTAACAAACAATCAAACTCTGACAGATAGAATAGTCAGACATCGAGGTCAAGGGGACTGTGTATCCGTGTATATACGTGCATATATAATAATTGCGACGTCTAATGTCTGTTTTAAGCCATTTAAGGCTCCTTATGCTGTTGCTTATCCGAGTTCATGGCCTGAAGCGACTGAGAGTACAATACTTCCTCCTGGACAGGACGCCAGTCATTGCTGAACGTAAAATGAAGTGTTTTGCACAAGAACACAACACACAACACACAACCCAGTCCAGGAATCGAACCCACGTCCTTATGATCGTAAGTCCAACACCCTTACGCCTAGGCCACGCACCTCCACAATAATTGCGACATGAACTCCTTAATCATTCAGCCATGCACTATCCACACTGTTTACTCATATTATATTTAACCCGCTACATTAAATAAGTTTGACACCCCTGACATAGAGCTTCGTTCATTGGCTCGTGCCTATCATATGTATTCATGGTCGAAGTTGGTAAGGGGGTATGTGTAGTCTTCTTATATTCATGGTCAACTGGGTGGAGAGTAATATCGATATTCTATCTACGAAGTCGTGTGTGTAGTTGTGGCTCTCACAGTGAACAGGTGTCAGTATTGATTTCAGCTATCGAATATCAGCAATTTCTGCAGGTGACAATAATAAACCACACAACAGAATCATATATTTGTGTGTGTGTGTGTGTGTGTGTGTGTGTGTGTGTGTGTGTGTGTGTGTGTGTGTGTGTGTGTGTGTGTGAGTTGAGTATGCCTGTGTATGTGAGTAAATAGGTGCATATATATATTATATATATATATATATATATATATATATATATATATATATATATATATATATATATATATAATATATATATATATATACGCACTCATAAATTTATGTGTGAGTGTGTGTGCCTATATGTTTGTGTGTGTTGTGTATTTGAGTGAATGGGTGCATGCATATATATATATATATATATAGACACACACAAAAAATATATATATATTTATGTGTGTATGAGAGTGAATGGGTCATGCATATATATATTTATGTATGTTAGTGTATATATGTTTGCGTACTTGTTTTTATCTGAGCGCATAAATGAATAATTATCTTAGGTAGTTGCGTGAGCTTATGTGTGGTTAATTAAATACACACACACACACACACACACATGTACACATATACATGTGCACACACACACACACACACAATTCTACATACAGCTTCAACTGTGTGATACTCCCTTTATCGTTTGTTAACTAGCGTTCTCAACGATTTCGGCCCCTCCAGACAATATCGCTCCCCACTCCAAGTGGTGCCAAACAGAATTGATGCTTGCTGGGTATGTCCGAGTTGTTTTGTTCCATGATACAACATAGGTTTCCCTTTTGTTATCCCATAGCCACCATAAACACACTGGGTGCTGTTTAACTCTTTAAATCCTTTACGAATCACTATATGAACTCACGTTCCTTCTTCCCATTGCTAGTCTTTCTCTTAAATGTTTCTGCCATATCTATAATGATTTCTAATTTCAGCTCAAGGCCGGCAATTTATAGGGAGTGGAAAGTCGACTCCAGTACTTAACTGATACTTTATCAACCGCAGAAGAATGAAAAGCAAAGTTGACCATGATGGGATTTGATTTCAGAACGTAATTAAATGCCGTAAATCATTTTATCCAGCGCCCTAACGGTTCTGCCAAACTGGCACCCTCTCTCTACTATATTTATAATTGTTTCTACCTTTGGCACAAGGCCAGCAATTACCCAGTGTATTACTGGTACTTTATTTTATCGACTCCGTAAGGATGAAAGGCAAAGTTAACCTCGGCGGGATTTGAACTCAGACTATAAAGGGCTGTAACTCTTTGCTGCAAAGCATGGCGTCCGACCCTCTACCGATACTGCCAATCCACCGCCCTATATTTATAATGAAGAATTTTCTGCTTCCCTCACGAGGTAAGACATAATGAATCTAGATACATAACCATGACATGGGACCTCTGCTGGAAGAAATGTACACTGCTATCTTCGTTCCACTTATGGGGCCCAAATTTGTCGACATCCACGCATGGAAAATAATCACTGATCTCTGATCTCGATTAGGCGAACAACAACGATCAGCTACCAACTTATACACAAGAAGAAGATATCTCTTATGATTTTTCAAGTCTTTTATTTCAGGTTCTTTTTTTCATGCATCCATTCCATATTGCCTCTCCAAGGTACTGTTAACTCAACAATCAGGAATTTCGTTTTGTGAAATCAGACAATGCCATAACGTCAGAGCGTTGTGTTGTTAGAACAATATGGCTCGAGAATACGAATGTTTTTATTCAAATCCACCTCCACCTTCTCGTCATTATCATCATGCAGAAGTCTGGGTACAAGAATTTTGTTTACCTTCCTGTGGAAGACAAGAAGGAGCAGCCTAGAGTTGATGTTTCTTGCATTAGTGTTGGTGTATTATTGTTAAAGAACTAAAAACAACCGTTAGGGTGTTCTCCCTTGGTTCCTAAAGACCAGCGTTGAAATTCCCCACTTTTAAAATTCCTAGAAAGGCTATAAAAATATTTATTTACATGAACATTTCGTATATGATTCCATATACAACCGCAGTCATATATATATATATATATATATATATATATATATATATATATATATATGTATACAAGCTACATGAAAGTTCGTACGACGAACTTTCATGTAGCTTGTATAAGAACTTTTGTAGCGTGGCGGTACCTTTAGAGTTAGCATTAGTATATTTTTTTCGGGACTCAGAATTATTATCTCGAACTAGTATATATATATATATATATATATCGGCCTGCCCGCCCAGCCAGTGGGATGGAGTTATCTTATGGTTAAAACAGCACGACGTGCTGTGACCAGCCGCGCCGATTGGCGCCCGACAGACTGGTCGGTCGAGGTGATCAAGGTGATATATATATATCGTTTCTGAATTTGTTTAGCAAGATTCTTTATCTGAAATCGTGTGTTGAAACCGATATTGTTATACTTTGGGAGGGTCATGTTGCCAATAAGAAACACACGCACCAGTTGCTTTCACTTCAATTTATTATAATAAATTTATAATAAATTTATAAATTTATAAATTTCTGGTTGGTTGGTTGGTTCCACAACCAGAATAAATGAACATAAACACACACAGACACCCAGATGTGGCGCATGCGCAGACTGAGCACACAACACACACACAGAAACAAAATGGCGTAGGACAGAACAAAGGAGAGGCACAAAAACAAAGAAAGGAATCCCCAGTCACTGAAGAGGTCACAGAGTGTGTGACGAAAGAACTATGACAATATATAAACAACTATCTGGTTGTGGAACCAACCAACCAACCAGAAATTTATAAATTTATAAATTTATTATAAATTTATTATAATAAATTGAAGTGAAAGCAACTGGTGCGTGTGTTTCTTATTGGCAACATGACCCTCCCAAAGTATAACAATATATATATATATATATATATATATATATATATCTATATATATATATATATATATATATATATATATATATATATATATATGTTTCTTTATTAGCCACAGGGGCACAAAAGAAGGGGACAAATACAAAGGGGGAAGTTTACATACAATAAAAACGTGTAAAATGTTATCACAAATGCAATTTAAAAAATTAGTCGATTTTTCCCAGTAGGGGGAGACAGTTCATATGGGTAACACATACCCCCGAAAAAATGTGAAACCCTCATCTCCAGGAGTACGAAGAGTTTGTACTCCTTTCCTCTCCTCCTCCTTTTCCTCAACCTACAGGCTGATATAGAGAGAAGGCCCATTCACTCGGGCCATTCTCGCCACTTTCACCCACCTTTCATAAAACTTGCTGGGGTACAGCACCTCTCTCTCCATCCTGATTCTTTTTCCAAAGTGGTATTTGAAAAAAAGAATCAGTTGTTGGCCGGAGAGAAAGGTGTCTGACCTCAGCCCTTTCAACCTTGTCCACCATACAACCTCTTTCGCCATAGCTATCACACAAAGGAAAACCGCCTCTCCTTCGTTTTTGAAGGAGGGTAGCGGTTTGATCATGACAATGGACTCGGTGGTCAACCGGATTGGTCCCACCCGCGACAATAGTCGTTCTACATAGCCCCACAGGTCAGTGACGCCCGGGCAGTGTATGAATGCGTGCGCGACAGTTTCTTCGTTACGCACGTACCTCGGACAGATCTTTTTTGCAGGGTCCCTTCCCGGGCGCCCATGTCTGTAGAGCTTGTCTCGAACTGGTAGAGCTCCTCGGTAGCACTGCCAGGCCAGATAGATAGATAAATATACACGGGTGTGTATGATTGTGTATAGAAGATTATATTAATAAGAGGAATTCCAACTTTGTCTGATTTACTCGTTTTATTTACAATCCTTTAAAATTTATAATGGTATTATAATGAAATAATATGATAGAATATTAAATGTTAGTGTTAATTGAACAAGTACTTTCATGCTTTCGCAATCTTCAGGTTCATAATGTGTGGTGACAGTCAAGTTTGCAATTTTCAACAGTTGAAAATTGCAAACTTGACTGTCACCACACATTATGAACCTGAAGATTGCGAAAGCATGAAAGTACTTGTTCAATTAACACTTAACATTTAATATTCTATGATACTATTTCATTATAATACCATTATAAATTTTAAAGGATTGTAAATAAAACGAGTAAATCAGACAAAGTTGGAATTCCTCTTATTAATATATATATATATATATTAGTGAAAAAGAACAAAGGAACTATTATGACATTATAACAAGTTTATTGCTGACAGCCGTTTCGTCCGACCACATGGTGGGACTTTTCAAGGCATATAACATGTGATTGTAAGATCATTATTTACATCAACGTATCACTCAAGGCTAGCAGTTTGAAATTGTGGTATGCATCAGCAACTCCGCTTGTATAGTTGGGGTCTATATTCTAAGGGGGCTCTTTTATATTAGTTGTCGGGGTCAGGGATTGAAGTTTAAAAATTAGATAATATATAATTTACGCATTAACAGTAAACTAAAAGACTTGGGGTCCCGTAGAAGCACCTTAGGAAATCCCTCAATAAGTGCATAAAGCTTACAGGCTCCAATAAACCTACTAGACTAGAAGAAATTAAGAGGCTAATAAAATAAAAAATAAAAATATAAAGTTTCCCTAAAAGATATATATAAAGTTTCCTATGAAATTCCTTCTAGAGAAAAAAATTTTTTTCCGAAAGAAAAAAACCTTCTTCCCCCGAGATCACGTTTACAAATTTCAGAAAACTTACGAAGTTTTGATATTCCCTACTAAGTTGAAAGAAACTAATCAATTAAAGGTTAATTCAAAGAGCCTTCTATAATTCTCTCAGAAAAGGCCCCTTTAATATTTTTAATAGGAACTTCTTCCGAGAGACCCTTCGAAGAATTAAAATTTTAGAGAGCCTTTAAGGATATATATAAAAAACGAATTGAGGAAAATTATACATTAAAAGTTAAAAATTACGGTATTTGGGATATCCGAGGAATTTTCAAAGGGCTGCTTCAACAGATACAACTTAGGCATAATAGATACAATAATTTAAGTAATTTAAGTAATTTAATTAGGGAGCAATTCAAGGAGTTTATCAAGTTGGGCAAGATTAAAGAAAGTAGTAAATAAGAAAATACATAAGCAAAAAGACAATAATTATAAAATGTATTTTTAAGAAGGTATAAGGTAGCTTCAGTAATCTAACAATGTATTATCACAAAAAATTATTATAAAATTATTGATACATAGCTCCAGGCACAGCTGGTCTTGTTTAAAAGTTCATGGATCAACTGGGATTCACTATCAGCTGCGTGGACTCTCTGGGAGATGTACCTGTGGATCTAATAGCTAGTGGTCGCTGGATGTGGTCCGTTCGATCTTTTAGTTTCAGGGGTTGTACGCTTTCGCGATAGACCAGCCTGCCGGTTCTAAGTCCAAGGTCTCGCTACGTAGGATGTATTGGTCTACATGCTATATTGTTAAAAAAACCAGTGTGGATTTGACTGGGGTGGTATATTACGAACTCCAAGCCCACACGCGACTGGTCAAAAGCGAAGGGCTGTCCCCTCTTTGTTTGCTGTATGGGTCGGTTCCAGCTTAGATGGTGGTCGTGTTACCCATATTCCGTCAGCCCTGTATATTCAAGACAGATCAGGGTATATATTTGCGGGTATGGTCCGGCGTCTACGTTATCCAGAGGGTCTCGCTTGTGGTATTTTCAATATATATATATATATATATATATATATATATATATATATATATAGTTGTGTGCGTGTATATATATGTGTGTGTCTGGTTTATGTCGTCGGTCTTATCTCGTATTCAAGAATTTAGTTTCTTCTTCTTTGCTGATCGTTTCCTTTATGGTAGACCAAGAGTGGATTGTATTGATTGCATGGTAATATTGGTGGAGGACGAGGTTGATCCTGCGAGCCTTTCCCTTTGCCGTTTGGTTTCTTCCTTTTCTCTTCTGGTGACTTCGAAGTTTTTGGTTCCGATGGAACACCGCAAGTTGGTACGGTTTCGGTCTTCAGTTCCAAACGATGTAAGCTCAAGTCCAGTAAATTTCATTAGTGTTTTGAGTTGGTCCTTATATCTCCGAAGAGGACAAACCCCGTGGTCTTTTCCCTGAAGTGAGCTCGCTGAATAAGACTTGACGTGGAAATCTTGACTCTTCCATTCTGGCTACATGTCATCACCATCGAAGGTGGTGTTTCATGAGCAACAATTCAATGCATTGACTGTCGCTCTTCCCAGGACTTTGTAGTACGTCACATAGTATTACCATTTGATATTCAACATCGAACGAAACTTTTGCTGGTGAAAGCGTTCTAATGTTTGGATTTCGCGACGAAATAGTCCAGTTTCATAGCCATACAAGGTTTAACTGACAACAGGAATATAGTCTATACTTTTTGTTGTTTAGTTCAAATCTTTGTTGTTAAAGACGTGTTGGATTAGCTTTCCAAATGCCCCGTACGCGGTTCCAATTCTGTGTTCCACGTCCTTTTCGGAAGTACACTTTGATAAAAGGGTGCCTAGTTATGGAAAATCCTCCACTTGTTCGAGAGGTGATAAAGGGCAGTGATAAAGAACTTTTTGAAATAATGAAATCTAAGGATATCCTATTAAATAAGCGACAGGAATTAATTATATCGTGTAATCATAAACTGAGAAAAACCTTTAAATATTATAAACCTAATTAATAGACACTTTAGAAATTAATTTATAAATTATTTTTAATTTAGTTAACCTATAATTAATATTCTACTACTAATGAACTACATAATTTTGCTTTCCTTCTTACAAATATCATTTCCTAAAACTGATACCATTAAGTAAACCTATATAATGCTTAAACTTCAGGTTATGACTCTATGTTCCTTGAAAACTATATATATTTACTATTTCTCACTAATAAATTTAATCCCCCGCCCAATAATTATATGTATATATAAATATATATGTGTGTGTATATGTATGTGTATGTATGTATATGGGCATGTATATATCTATGTATATATATATATATATAGATATATATATAAGTGTATATATATGTATATGTATATATGTGTGTATGTGTGTGTGTATGTATATATATGTATATATATATATGTATATATAAGTGTATATATATATATATATATATATATATATATATATATATATATATATATATATTATTTTTATATTCTTTTAATTTCCCCTCATCTTTAACAACACTTTTCAACTGCATCTAACTCTTATTTATCATATCTATATGTATTAGTGTAATTTTATCAATATAAATATACCCATCAATTAAATTAATTTATATTCTTTTCATAGATGTATATTTTTTTTACTAACATTCTTATCTTAAAACTTTAGTCACCTTAGATATTTGTATTGGCATTACTATTTTATAACAGCAACTGCTTGTATACCTTTTACTGACCATCTGACCTATTTTCACCCCTAAAATAACCATCAATTACTACTATTTTACCATTTGGCCAATTATTAACTTTCTATTGGTTAATTCTAAACCTCTTACCAAACAGACAGAATATATTAGATCTTTGTTGGTTTTATTCAATGAAAAAATAAAATTATTTCTGAGGTCAGCATAAGACCTATTTCTTCCCTAAAATAATCCTTCATTCATAATATTCTTTTCCATCCAAAACTGAAATCTACCTTCCTCTACCCATAATTTAAGGTTCTTCTACTACTGTATTACTATCCTGACCCTCACTATCTCTCTATTGGTCAATTCAAAACCTGTTCCCAAACAGACGTATTGTATTGAATTTTTGTTTTTTCAATAAACAAATATCATTATTTCTGAAGACAGCATATATATGTGTAGGTATGTATATTCCCTCTGATAGTTTGTATAAATATTGTACATAGATCTATAGAATATGCATACCAACTCTAACACATATATATCCTAGAAACGATCGTAAAATGATGAATTTTTTTAATATAAGGAACTGGTTCTTTGTTTATTCATTATTTTATTAATTTATCTTGACTCTGTTTTCCGTTTATTTTTCACCGAAAGTAGTTTTTGAATGCATCTTCTCTTTTCATGATATCCGGATTACATTGAGTTCTTCATACGGATTGGACACTACCGTAAACTTTTGGTAGATTTATCTACATTTATTCTATTATATATATTTCTAGGGTACCAACATTTTAGTACGCTTATCATCAGATAAAATACGAAGTGTGTTTTATAAATTTTGACATAACCAAAAAAAAAAATACCTTAACGGTTCAAGATTTCCTTGGATAGTCACTATCCAATTGTGTCTTTATATATATATATATATATATATATATATATATATATATATATATATATATATATATATATATATATATATATATATATGTATATATATATATATATATATGTATATATATATATATATAAAGACACAATTTCAAAAAATACATAAACAACAACAAAAGAGGGAGGAACTGCAACCCTTTCCAATGGTGTAACCACAAATCCAAAATCCAATCAAAAACTGCTCCCCGAATAAGAACATTTTTCTCTTTTAGCCACGAGCCTGGCAAAAGCGATAGAGAAAAAACATTTTAGCCATCACCCAACACCATCCTTGCTGTCACTAACACACAATCTCAAAACAAGCCCCCTGCAAGAGTTAAAACCAGCCATCACACTAGCCTCCACATTTTTACTCAATACACAAGGTATCAGCCCATCCATCAATTCACAGAAATGGAAGATCAAATTCATTGAGGATTGGGTTGGTAACCACCCATTTCACATCCCCTTCTTCATTCTTACTGAGACCCACCTTGACAACTTCCACTTGGAGGCCGAAGTATGAGTGAGAAATTTCACAACCATCCGTGCGGATCGTGTTGGCAGAAGGAAGGGTGGAACTGCCATTTCCCTGCAAGATTCCTTTACGGCAGATGGTAACACAACATTCTCCAATGGCTACTGTGAATCAGTCACTGTGCACAATAAAGCCAATGACCTGACATTAGTTGGGCTCTATAGGCCAACACAAACACCCATAATCTGCTTCAAAGAATGCCTCAACAGTATTAAATGCTTTATTAAACAGTGCAATTCTAGCAACATACTTTTGATGGGCGACTTTAATCTACACTGTGTCGATTGGTCTACATGTAGTTTGAAACCAGGCTCCACAGCCTCAACCACTGACAAAGAAGCTGTCGAGTCACTTCTTGACGTCATGAATAATTTTTTGTTTGTCCCAACTTGTCTTTGCACCAACGAGGCACCAGAAGAACATTCTGGATTTAGTGTTTAGTAACCATACTAACACTATACATAATATTACAGTGGAAAAAACCCTTCTCTCAGACCATGACATGGTTCTTTGTAACCTGAGATTCCACCAGCCGAAAGCTAATCCCAGGGTCCTCTTTTCAGCCCACACATTTGATATCATGGATCTCTACAATGCCAACTCAACAATGCAATTATGAACGAACTATCACATGTCAACTGGTCTTTTACACACGCACACATTTCCATAAACATCAAAACAACTTGGCAGATCTTTGTAAACACTGTCACAAATATATGAACAAAACACACCCCACCAAAACCTGTGAACAAAACCAAGTGCAGTATCCTCCAAAACAGAAAAACAATTATCAGAAAAATAAAAAGAACAAACAAAAAAATTAACACACTAAAATACTGCCAACAGCAACACATACATTCGATGGCTATCGCCCTGCTTGAGTAAAACAAATATAACCTCCAGCAATGCATGATCAATAACCAGAGAATAGTTGAAGAGAGGTGGGCCATTGAGAAAATAAAACTCAACCCCAAAGTGTACTTTTCATTTGCTAAAAAACACAAGGTCATCGTCTCCACTGTTGGCCCTCTAGTTGAGGAAAATGGCACACTCCAAGACATTGCGAAAACCATAGGCGAGATACTGCAGAGACAATGCTGCTCTGTTTTCAGCAATCCTGATATGGCCGATCTGGGCTGTATCAGTGATGTTAATACCCAACACACTATATCAGACATAACGTTTGGCGTCCCTGATGTCTTAGCGGCAATAAACGAAATTAAACACAATTCAGCAGTAGGCCCCGACAGGTTCCCTGCTTGTGTCCTGAAGGTGTGTCGACACCAACTTGCATCTCCTCTTGCTAATCTGTGATAGGAACTCACTGGACACTGGCTATATTCCTGAAAACTTTCTGTCCCAGTCCGTTGTCCCAGTCTTCAAAAAGGGAAATAAGTCCCTTGCAGTGAACTACCGTCCGATCTCACTCACCTCTCATATTATCAAGGTGGTGAGATCACGAATAACCCACTTTCTTGAAAGCAACGGCCTGCAGAACTCCAACCAACATGGGTCCCGTAATGGAAGGGACTGCCTAACGCAACTCCTGCATCACTTTGACGATGTTTTGAGAGCCTTGGGAGAGGGCTCCAACACTGATGTCATCTACCTTGATTTCAACAAGGCCTTTGACAGAGTTGATCATAAGATTCTACTGAAAAAACTATCCAATGTTGGTGTCTCTGGAAGGTTACTACAGTGGATCAAATGTTTCCTGACAGACAGAACCCAGCATGTTGTAGTCGAAGGAGTAAAATCAAGCCCTGCCAAAGTCAGCAGTGGCGTCCCACAAGGTACTGTGTTGGGCCCACTTCTTTTCATCATCTACATTAATGACATTACTGACATCATCAAGCACAGCAACATAAAAATCTTCGCAGAGGATTCCAAGCTCCAAAGGGTCATCAATGAGGTGGGTGACCGGACTTGCCTCCAGTCAGACCTACTGGCTGTTATCCAATGGGCAGAAAAGAATAATATGCTGTTGAATGAGGATAAGTTTGAATTAATCCACTTTGGAAAAAGGATGCCCTGAAACTACCATACTCTCTTCCTTCGGGTGAAACTCTAGTGGCATCCAATAACATCAGAAACCTGGGAGTAATTGTGGACAACAACATAAGCTGGGACACTCATATAAACAGCAAAGTTGTTATGGTTGCAAAATGTGTTCCTGGATTCTCAGAACTTTCCAGTCGAGAGATATCCACACTATTATCCTTCTCTTCTCCACTTTTGCCCGACCCCAACTCGAATACTGTTGTCCACTGTGGTCTCCCCGCACGAAACAAAGTATCATGAAAGTTGAAGCACCCCAAAGGTCAATTACAAAAAAGATAGATGGCATGACAGGCCTTGACTATTGGAGTCGATTAGAAAAGCTCAACCTTTATTCTCTCTAACGTCACCGTGAGCGCTACATTATCTGCATGATGTGGAAAATATTCCATCAGCTTTGTCCAAATGATGTTGGCATCACCTTTAATGTACACCCAAGGCTTTGGCCCCGTGCTATCCGCCCACGATAAAAATCTCACTCGCATCTCATAACAAAATACGGCACAATTATTTCACCTCAATTGGCCCTGCTCTCTTTAACATTACACCAAAACACATCAAAGCAGAAACAGACCCCATCAAGTTCAAGAAGTCTTTGGATAAATGCCTTCAAGAAATCCCGGATAAGCTTCCTGCACCCGGATATTCCCCAGTAAACAATAACTCTCTGCTCGAGTGGGCCATGGTGCCCAAACACTGATTTGTAAGACTTCGTCAGGTGGTGCTATTAAGTTAGACATGGCCTGGGCCAATACTGGCCGAAACCTATCAAAGTTATCAAAGTTATATATATATTTTATATATATATAATATATATATATATATATTATATATATATATTTTATATATATATATATATATATATATATATATATATATATATATATATATATATATATATATATATATATATATATATATATATATATATAATGTGTGTATGCCAATTCAAAAGGAAATGACCTGTCAATAAATCAGACCGAACACCTGCGGATATAATCCGATACACATTGAACATTGCACCATTTCCAGTCAACTTACCGTGTTGGTTGGTTTATGGTAGTACTGTAGTTACAGTCACGACTGATACACCTTGAGTCGATGATGTCACACCTAGTACAGAATTGCTGACATCATCACAGGAATTATAGCATCATGTTGTCATTAGATGTCTCTTGGATACTTTACTATGATATATATACACATACATACATACATACATATACATATATATGCGCGCGCACACACACACACACACACATATATATATATGAATGTACTAATTCATTTCACATATTCACAAATCCATGGAACTATTTGACTCAATAAAAAAGCCTCGTCACTTTATTAGTGACCAAAAAGCTTAAATTTCAAAGAAATACATATATTATAACTACATACATACATATATGCACGCACACACATACATGCATACACACATAGATACATACATACATGGATACCTATCTATATACACATACATACATATACACACAGACACGCTAACATTCTCACGGATTATGAATCTATTTTTGTACCCATAACTATTGATATACGTGGTTATACTACAAAATGTAATCTCTAAAAGATGGAGCTTTCAGACTAATAAACTCTCCAGCCAGCTAACAGTTGATATAGTCAGTAAATATGCACGACTTTTCTAAAGTTCAACATATAACTCATCACAATTATTGTTATCGAAATTCTAATTTTGGAGTTTTCTTCTTTTGTCAGAAAGCAATTCCTACTATATAGCAAGAAATGAAATAATTACAAGATAGGTAGGAGGAAGAGACTGCCTCCACTGTCCCCTGGCTTGCACTCCAATGTTTACAACCAAACACATAATGAGAACATTTAAACATTTTAATTACTTCTTTAGAGGTATATTTGAAGCATTGTGATGAATTTGAAATTTAGCATACATGGAAGCCACAACACTGCGTTTGAAAAAAATTATTTTTTTTTTTCTAAAATGTGAGAATAAAACTATTTTTATCGATCACATTGGTATGGTTTCGAATTCAGTTCGCAATTTCAAATTTCAAATTATATCTTTTAATAAATTTGAATTATCTTAAATATCAGTCTTCTTTGCCTGCTTACAACAATATACCGTACACGATAATACATCTTACCAGCCTCGCCATCTACATATATCTATATATATCTATACAGTATATGTATGTATATATATATATATATATGTATATATATATATATATACACACACACACATATATATATATATATATATATATATATATATATATATATATATATATATATATATACAGTATATGTATGTATATATATATATATATGTATATATATATATATACACATATATATATATATATATATATATATATATATATATATATATATATATATATATATATGTAGATAAATCTACCAAGAGTTTACGGTAGTGTCCAATCCGTATGAAGAACTCAATGTATTCCGGATATCATGGAAAGAAGAGATGTAATGAAAAATCACTTTCGGTGAAAGATAAACGGTATACAGAGTCAAGATAAAATATTAAACAAATAATGAATAAAACAATGAAACAGTTCCTTATATTAAACAAAAAAAGTTCATTATTTAACGATCGTTTCTAGGATATATATGTGTTAGAATTGGCATGCATATTCAACAGATCTATGTACAAAATTATACAAAATTATACAAACTATCAAGATTAAATATACATACCAAACACACATATACGCCGTCTTCAGAAATAATGAAATATATTTATTGATAATAACAACAATTCAAAATTTCAGGTCCGTTTGGGAACAAAATTGACCAATGAAAATACAAAAGGTTAAAAACATACCAATACCTTCTAAGGATGACTTCTTACTCCTTATGATTCAAAAAACTAATAATTTTATCAGAAGGGTTAGATGGAGAGCCTACCACTTCGATAAAAAATCTAAACAAGCAGATCGGAAATATATGTATGATTTCAATACTTACAAGAATCCACCACACAACTTTTTACTTGAAGACTTCGAGAAAGACCTTTTTAATTTAATTAAACACCTCAAATTTAAAAAGTATAAATCCGTCTTTCAAAAGGACCTTGATTCTACCCTATTGGACCTAAAAAAGTCTAAAAAAATCCATGTCCACTCGGACAAAACTGGTAACTTGTATCATATGGATATTGAACATTATAATGAGTTCATATATAAAGAACTCAGAAAAAATTATAAAAAATCTAATAATGCGTCACTCACCAACATCAACAACAAAACACACAACATAGTAAAAAAACTAAACATTGAAGATAGAACTGAACCTTTGGCATTGAAAAGACCACACTTCAACCTGAAGGATCATAAATCAAACTTTAACTCAAATCCTTCTATTAGACTTATATGTCCCTCCAAATCAGATATTGGAATAATTAGCAAAAAAATTTTGGATAGAGTCATCCCACAAATAAGAAAACACGTTATTTTACCACTCTGGGAAAACACCTCCCAGGTAATTAACTGGTTTAAAAATATTAGATGTAAATCTTCTGCTTCATTTCTACAATTTGATATAGATAATTACTATTCTTCTATATCACCTATACTCCTGAACAAAGCATTGATATTTGCTAAAAATAGATCTAACTTAACTTTGGATGACATTAATATTATTACACATGCTAGACTAACACTTATTGAATTTCAGAATGAATACTGGACCAGAAACACATATAGTAATCTATTTGATATTACTATGGGTTCAAGCGATTCCGCCCAAATTACTGATCTTGTGGGCCTCTTTCTCCTTTTCAACATAAATGCCTCCTTTCCCCACCTCAAAGGTGGTTTATATCGTGATGACTGTCTTCTTCTTTCTAACAACCTTAGCCTTTCAGAAATTGAAAAAAACAAAAAACATATTAGAACTTTCCTTAAAGACTATTATAATCTTCATATTACTTTTGAAAAAACAAGTAAAGTAGTAAATTTCCTAGATATAACTTTAGATTTAGCTACGGGTATCTACCAACCTTACCATAAACCAAACCAAAACTTACATTACATACACTCACAATCTAATCACCCTAAATCTATCCTTA
>OZ024743.1:322639087-322646587 GCA_964016885.1 Eledone cirrhosa | reverse complement strand
CCAATCCCACTCTCTGAGTGACAGTAGCTATAACCCGAAAAGAAGAAAAAACCAACATCATAGGTAACTACTGAACCGCAGGTTTTATATCGGAGTTATCCCAGTTTCCCGAGTTGCCTTCTCCTAGAAGAATGCCCTGACAAAGATTAGGGGGTCCTTCACTCCCAGTGGTTTAACCGCGCGGTATATGTCTATATACATATTTACACACTTTCGGATGGCCGTTGACTCTTATGAGTTCTTCCGCCCTTTGTCAGGTTTTGTTTTTTGTCATGCAGGGTGTCCAAAATCACCCTCCTCACCAAGTAAACTTGGTGGGGTTGCCGGTTTAGTCACCGACGACCCGACCATGCGACAGGTTGTACTGGGTTACATGTTACCAGTAGCACTCAAGACTGACCCGACATACATACATCTATTCTATCTATCTATCTATCTATCTATCTATCTATCTATCTATCTATCTATTTTCCAATTCCTTTGGAAGAAACGGGCTCCTTTGGTGAGAAGATCCATCTGCTGCCAACACCCTTCAAACGGAGGGCTGGGGTTGCCGTGGATGACGATGCGCAAACACGCGCTCAGGCTGCGGCACCTCCACGTATTCCTCACTGGACAACCGGTGTGGGCCCCGTTCGTGAAGCGAACCTTCCCACGACTCGTCTCGCTGACCGAGCTGCAGTTCTGGGTCAAGCAAAGACCGAGGAAAATGGGCGACTGGCACACCGAATGCGCTCAGGCGCTCACAGTCCTCTGGCAAACGAACCCGGCGATCAGTGGAGACTCCACTTCGATATTCTATAGAGGGTTTGTCCGCAGCATGTGCGACGACGTGCTCGGAGAAACTCTAGGCGTAGAGGAGGACGAACTGGCCACTCTGTTCGGTAGAACCTTCCGCCCGGGACCGATGGACAACTTCCAAAAGTCCCTGGCCTGGCAGTGCTACTGAGGAGCTCTACCAGTTCGAGAGAAGCTCTATAGACACGGGCGCCTGAGCAGGAACCCTTCGAAAAAGATCTGTCCGAGATGTGTGCGCGACGAGGAAACCGTCGCGCATGCATTTGAACACTTCCCGGGCGTTACCGACCTGTGGGGCTATGTAGAACGACTATTGTCGCGGGTGGGACCAATCCAGTTGACCACCGAGTCTATTGTCATGATCAAACCGCCACCCTCCTTAAAAAACGAGGGAGAGGCGGTTTTCCTATGTATTATGGCTATGGTGAAAGAGATTATATGGCAGACGAGGTTAAAAGGGCTGAGGTCAGACACCTTTCTCTCCGGCGAACAACTGATTCGTTTTTTCAAATATCATTTTTGAAGAAGAATCAGGATGGAGAGAGAGGTGCTGTACCCCAGCAAATTTTATAAAAGGTGGGTGAATGTAGCAAAGATGGCTCGAGTGGTTGGGTCTTCTCTCTATATAAGCCTGTAGGTTGAGGAAAAAGAGGAAGAGAGGGAGGGAGTACTCACTCTTGGTGCTCCTGGAGATGAGGGTTGTACATTTCTTCGGGGTGTGTACAACCCCTGTGTAACACCCCCCCCCTATTGGGGATTTCAATTGTTATTTGTTATTTTATTAATAGTTTTATTTTCATATACCTGTATGTAAACACCCCATTTGTATTTGTCCCCTTCTTTTGTGCCCTTGTGGCTAATAAAGAAATTTATCTATCTATCTATCTATCGGCATGTGGTTGACATAGTAAGGAGTACTCAATACCGAAGTAGAGTTTTATATCTAAGCAGTATATATATATATATACGAATTTTTAACTTCTCACTCTCTCCCACTGGTAACTGCTGTCTCGTGTTTTCCCCTCTCTATCGGTATGTTTTGATTATTTTCTTTTTCTGTCGTTCTCTTTGCTATCTCTTTTTTGTTGTTTTCTTCCCTGATTAGTTATCAACGCACTGTGGGGATATGTACTGTCTTTAATGCGTCGAAACATCAGCGACCTACAGCAGACAGCTGAAGAGCGGGAATTGTCTTATGTTTGTGTTTGTCTTTCTAAATTATATATATGTCCTTGTGTTTGTGTTTTCTAAATTATATATATATACTGCGAATCTATTTGTCGTACTAGCCTTACTCTAGTAATTTTATTATTTATGTCTTTCATCCGATAAGAATATTTGAAATAATATATTTTCGATAAAAAAAATTGCTCTCTGCTCCCTGAGTTTAAAACCAGCTGAAGCCAACTTTGTCTTTTGTACTTTCGAAGTCGATAAAAAAAGTAACGCATGTCGATTCTTTCTCTATATAATTTTCTCACTTTCTCTCTATCTCTTTCATTCTCCTTCTTTGGAAGAAATCGGCTGCGTTCAGACCTTAACCCTAGTATGGGCTCCGCCATGTTGAAAATGCTCCAGGTATGCCGTATGTCACTCGGACGTCCCTACGATTCTGCCAGAGGTTACGGGTAAAAGAAAGTTATACGTATCTTGCTACAATTGCATACAGCTCTCTACAACATCTATTGAGTGTTTTCTACTTTAATTTAATAAAATATTCATATATACATACGCACACGTTCTCTCTCTCTCTCTCTCCTTCACACACATTCGTATATATGAGGTACAGTCCTTTGTTTATTCACGTGCTATTGAAGACACTACTTTTCAGTTTAAATTTCGTTATTAGAATCTTTTCGTATTTTCTAATAAGTCCGCTACATTTTGTTTGGAACAACAAAGATTTCTCAATGTTTGGAGACCACAATTTCATCATCTATTTTTACTGCCTTCAGTATGATAGACATTTATAGTTTATGATATATGCAGTTCTCATTTTGACATCACCCTACAGCATTCATACCGAAATATTAATCCTAAACTTAGAGCAATTATTAAAAACATATTTGAATTCTACATCAAAAAAATATTGCTCGTGCTTTGGTGGGGGGAGGGGGGAGGTGTGGAGACACTGTTGTAGTAGTTGCGTGGAAGAAAGGGACTCTGGTGTTGTAGTGTGGGGGGGATTCGTGCTTTGGAGGGGTGGAGGTAAGGAGACTATTGTGTTGTAATAAGAGAGGACGCGTACTTTGGTGGAGCGGAGGTGAGGGGAATCTGGTATTGTAGTGCGGGTCGAGGTGGCTCAGGTGTTGTAGGTAAAAGTATATGAACACTATTCTTAGATACCGAAAAATGTTTTTGCGGTGTGAGCGTTGTGAATATTTTATTAGAATAATTTATTAGTTAGAAAACCATTTTATCTATATCTATATATAATATAGAAATATTGGAACTCCTTTAATCCTTTTGAGAAACCTGCACCCAGCACGTCTATGCAATGTCACACACTTTACAGGCGGATGATGAACCATCTTCTAGAGGTCACTATTCTTAGAGGCAATCATTAAAGAGAAATGCATTTATTCCCAAGATTCCTTTCAACACTTTCTCTAGTGAGCAGCCGTTCAAATTCTCAAGAAACCTGTTAGAGCCAGTTTTGTTATGACCATAAATAAAGCTCAGGGTCAGAGTCTCAAAGTTGTGGGATTGAATACAAGAGAATCGGTTTTTACCCATGGACAGTTATGTGTAGGTTGTTCACGAGTGGAAACACCTAGAAATCTTCATATACTATGCACGAACGGTAAACGAAGAATGTGGTATATCTGGTAGATTTGTTTTATTTTTTCTCCGTTTTTCTCCCCCACCTCTCTCTCACACACACCACGGTCTAGCCTCATAGTTTAAAATGTCTGTATTGGATGCGTTGTCTACAACGCATCCAATGCAGACATTTTTTCTTCTGCCGATCTTCTGTTATATGTTTACCCAGGCGAAGCTGGATACCTCAGTTAGTAATAAATATAATGCATCACACACACACACACACACATATATACGTGGTCGGGTCAATAATCTCTAATACTCGGTATGAAAAGAAAAAGCTAGAACATTCAAACGAATTTTATTTGAAAATACATTCAATACTAGTAAAGAAAACATTAATACAGTTATTTTTCAATGTAGCCTCCATTGTTTACAACCATCTTTCGCCATCTTACCAGTAATTCTTCAAACGCCGCTTTGAAAAATGAATCATCCAAAGAGTTCAAATATTCATTAACAAAACTTTTGATTACCACTGAGCTCTTTCTTAAGCAGTCTGAAGAAAAAGAAGTCACTTGGAGCAATGTCCGGATTATAAGGAGGGTGAACGAGTTGATGAAAGCCACATTTTTCAATGCATTCTTGCAATATAGTATAGCGAGATTACTGGTTGCATGAATGTAACCAAAACGAGACAATGTTTGTGTATATAATATTTAATTAACGGTAGATAGAATACTTGACATGTCAAAGATAGATGTTAGAATGAAACAAAGTTAGTAGTTACCGTTTTGATTGCCAGGCAAATGCGGCTGGCAGAGGGCGCCTGGCTAAGGCCAGGCGCCTGTTGGCCAAATTAATGGCAGAGCCAAATGAGAAGACTCTTGACCTGGTGCCGAAAAGGCAAAGAGAGAGGAAGGAAGCTTAACGTTGTTAGTTTTATAGGGCTCTGACCGGAAGTTGCAGAAAGGGTTCCACTTCCCGTCTAGATCCCAATCAAAACAAGGGAGACAACCGCTACATAACCTCCCGCCAGAATTTTAGTGTATAAAAATCGAAATGAAAATATGTAGCAAGTTGGCGAGAATGTTGTAACAGGCATGGAAATTACGACAAAAGAATGTCTGGAAAAATCAATGATAGATATCAAGGTAACCAACCGCTCTTGGCCAGAGAACGACTGGACATCCATCTATCCATCACCCAAAGATACAATGTAATAAAGTAAAAGTAATAGAAGAGCTCAAAGTTCAAAATATAGTTCACAGGTGTGCAATCACATGACAGCAGGAAAGAAAGTGTGTTCCAGAGAATGAATGCAGGTGGTTTCTGTTCTGTGGTACATCGTGAAATTTCCAACCTCCGAATGGATTTTCTCACAGGAAGAGTGCTGCAAAAATAAATTCTCTGGCTTTGGTGAAGCTGTGTTGATGTATTGCTGTTGCTGTTATATTGCTGTTGCTGCTGCTGTTGTCTCGCTGAGTGAGCGTATTCGGTGTTTAAATTCACAGTAAAAAAATTTTTTTTTAGAAAAAAATGAGTTGCGCAAAGTGCTAGAAATAGCAGCCGAAGTTGATGGTCGATGTTGAGAATGCGTTGACCTGGAAGGGTCAAGAGGCCAGCGACCAGAGAAATAAGCATTCTTAATAAATGCGCGGTTATCAACGGTAAATTTACATTGTAAATTTATAAACCGGCAAATAGAAGAATATAGCTTAAGGCTGAAGAATCCCTGGTGATAAATGGCGTGCGGCTGTCTGTGAGTAAGAGACATCTCAGTGAATCGAGAATTTATGCTGCCTACACGTGCCAATACAAGGTTGAAAAAAAATATTTCTAACGCGCGAGAAAATGATAGTGCAATTTTGAAAGTGACAATGATGAAAAAGAAAAGCTTCAATCAGCATAATTATAGGTGTGAACTTTTGGAAAAAAAAAAAAAAAAAAAAAAAAACTTGAACGATGAAGAAAACGAAGAACAAAAGGCAATGGTTCATCGAAAATAAATGTTCCTGTTGAAATGTTTTTTAAAGAATATCAAATTTCTCTTTTTTTTTTTTTGTGTGTGTTTTGAAAGAGTTCGTTGTAAGAAACGAGAAACATATATATATATCGTGAAATGTTTTTTTTGTTTTGAAAGTGTTCGTTGTAAGAAACGAGAAACATATATATATATATTGGTGAAATGCGACAGTTAATTGATGCGTGAGAGAAAAAGTATGTCTGTGCGAATTCCACATGTGCGTGTGTGCGTGTCCTTGAGTATTTTCATAGTTTGTCGCTAAATTTGCCGTGTATTCGTAATGTTACTCACAAAACCAGATGTGCTATTTTTTTCTTTTTTTGGGGGTGACCACTTATAGCGATGAACGGCTGCGTGTTCGTATCACGTCAGGGTCACCAATATAACGAGATTACTGGTTGCATGAATGTAACCAAAACGAGACAATGTTTGTGTATATAATATTTAATTAACGGTAGATAGAATACTTGACATGTCAAAGATAGATGTTAGAATGAAACAAAGTTAGTAGTTACCGTTTTGATTGCCAGGCAAATGCGGCTGGCAGAGGGCGCCTGGCTAAGGCCAGGCGCCTGTTGGCCAAATTAATGGCAGAGCCAAATGAGAAGACTCTTGACCTGGTGCCGAAAAGGCAAAGAGAGAGGAAGGAAGCTTAACGTTGTTAGTTTTATAGGGCTCTGACCGGAAGTTGCAGAAAGGGTTCCACTTCCCGTCTAGATCCCAATCAAAACAAGGGAGACAACCGCTACAATAGTTACAGTTTGTTTACAAACCAAAGAGAGAGTTAAGTGTTTAAGGCTTTTAATAACTGACAATTGTTTCTACCCAGGTTATGCTACCTATAGTAAATCCTTTTATTTAACAATTTGCCATTAGTGAGTGTAGACCGTGGGTGTCATCAGAGTTTAATTTTAAAAAACCGATAGAAGTTACTCAGGAAAAAATTCGTTTCGTAGACAATATGTCCGTCACTCTGGTGGTTTTCTATCTCCTATAATTAAACACACCTCTTTGTGTGTTTCTCTCTATATACTGTTTTGTGTGTATATATATATATATATAACTAGTAAGTTTATTGAAACAGCGAGCGAGTTTTGAAATTAGAAATAGAAGTTTACGCCGTATTTTTTACTAAAGAAATTTTAGTCTGATAGTGGGGTTTAGAACCGTCTTTTTCCATTTCTTAGAGGGTTCTAAACCCCACTATCAGACTAAAATTTCTTCAGTCAAAAATACGGCGAAAGCTTCTATTTCTAATATATATATATATATATATATATATATATATATATAAGTATGTATACGTACATACATATATGTATACAGACGTACAGTAGTATGTATATATATACATACATGCACACACACACATATATATATATGTACGTATGGTTTTACCGAACATTTATTATAATGTTCGGTTTGTTTGTAAACAAACAGCCCGAATTACGCCGTATAGTGTTCGGCAACCATCGTTGCCCTTTTGTTCAACACTGACAAAGGAACGATGAACTAGTTTCAAGCTTATTAACTATCGTCAGCATCGTATACCTTCCTGTCAGATGATTGAACGTTTGAAAGTATATACTTTCCTTATGCATATTAACGGCTGAGCAGCCTAATTTGCATATCGAGTGAGTTAGTCGGCCGGGCGTACCGATAAATGGAATAGAATGAAACGAAATTTCATTTCTCACTCTTAGTACGGATGTTACTTAAATATAAGTATGTATACGCATGTATATGTATTACAAACAAACCGAGAATTATAATAAATGTTCGGTAAAGCCATACGTACATATATATATATATGTGTGCATGTATATACTGTACGTCTGTATACATACTTATATTTAAGTATCAGCCGTACTAAGAGTGAGAAATGAAATTTCGCTTCATTCTTTTCCATCTCT
>OZ024743.1:322614087-322634087 GCA_964016885.1 Eledone cirrhosa | reverse complement strand
GTGTGAATGGATAAATATATATATATATATATATATATCACGATAAATTAACGGAGGCATAGGCTGTCGTTATTCCCTGTAAATAATGTGCTCAAAGGAGAAGAGATCCTGAGCTCTTTAAAATATAATATGTTGAGAAGGTAACACACCAGAGAGAGATATACAGTGCGTTATCAATAATACAGGGGAAAAACCACCAGTGTATGGAATCTATAACCCATGAAAGGCAGACTATAGGCACGATAATTAAAAATATAAATTAAAGCGTAAATAAATACCTTTATAATTATATAGTTATAAAGGTATTTATTTACGCTTTAATTTATATTTTTAATTATCGTGTCTATAGTCTGCCTTTCATAGTTTATAGATTCCATACACTGGTGGTTTTTCCCCTGTATTATTGATAACGCACTGTATATCTCTCTCTGGTGTGTTACCTTCTCAACATATTATATATATATATATATATATATATATATATATATATATATATATATATATATATATATATATATATATATATATATATATATATATATATATATATATATATGTAGGAGGTGAGTTTTATTGTAGTACAATAAAGCAATGCAGATATCGGATAAGAAGCACTCTACAGTTTGTAGGACTGGAGTATACATAATATATAAGAACAATCTAAAACTACTTCTCATATGTTGATTTAAAACTGAACTATCCACATATATTATATATATATATATATATAAATATATATATATATATATATATTTATTAAAATAACAGATTAAAGTTTAAGCAAAGAATCGCTGCTTTCACCCGATATATATTTTCCTTATCGAGCCCTCTTTGGATTTTAGTCTTCAATTTTATTATTATTACTATATATATATATATATATATATATATATATATATATATATATATATGTGTGTGTGTGTGTATACATATGCATAACAAGCCATGTCTGCTTGTATGTATATGTATGTATGTGAGTGTACGTGTCAGTGGGTGCATATGTGCATGCCAACCATGTGTGTATGCATGTGAGTACGTGTGACTGGGTGTATATGTACATGACAAGCCATATGAGTGTACGTGTGACTGGGTGTATATGTGCAAAACAATCTATGTATGTATGTGTGTGTGTACGTGTGAGTGGGTGCATATGTGCATGACAAGCCGTGTGTGTGTGTGTGTACGTGTGAATGGGTGCATATGTATATGACAAGCCGTAAGTGTATGTATGTATGTGTGTGTGTACGTGTGACTGTGTGTATGAGTGTATATATGCATGACAAGCCATGTCTGCTGTAGGCAGCAGACATGGCTTGGTTTTGAAAAGCCTTTTGAGGTGTGTGAGAAGATTAACCACCAGCAACGACTAACATGAAGGAAGTTAGAAGGAATTGCTGGGTTTACGCTCCCACCACCACCACCACAACCACCCACAACCACCACTACCAAACACTACCCCATCCAACCACCACCATAACCAACCACTCACCACCCAAACCTTCCAACACCACAGCCAACCACCCACCAACCATCACAAACAATCACCACCACAACCACCACCACCACAGCCACAACCACACACCACCACCACAACCACCACCCATCATAACAACCACCCACCACCACAACCATCTACCACCACAACACCCAGGACCCTCTACCACCCAGCACTCACAAGCAAACACCACCACCACCACCACCACCACCACCACCACCACCACCACCACCACCACACAACACCACTACCACCACTACCACCACCACCTAACACCACCACCATCACCACCAGTATCCACCACCACCACAGTCACAATCACCCACCACCACATCCACCCTCTACCACCCAACACTTGCAGCCACCCACCACCACCACCACCACAACCACAACAACTTGACACTGTCTTTCACTTAACACACTCCCCAGACACAACTGCACTTGTTACTTTGTTCAACATGGAACAGCAATGGAGTGGGTGTAGACACGGGTGGTGAACGGGTAGCTCATTTGTGTTACACACCTTCAAGATCTCAGTTCAAATTTTCTTCTTCTTCTTCTTCTTCTTCTTCTTCTTCTTCTTCTTCTTCTTCTTCTTCTTCTTCTTCTTCTTCTTCTTCTTCTTCTTCTTCTTCTTCTTCTTCTTCTTCTTCTTCCAAGCTGACCTGGCTTGACAGCTCCATATGCAAATGAGGCTAATCAGCCCATTTACACAGGCGAACATTTTTTTTTGCCAGTTTCGAATTTCAACAGAGAGCAGAGCAGGGGAAGCACGGGCCTGATGAGGACCTGAGTCAGATACGCGTTGGCTGTTGTCCACCACTGATTCTGCCGGAAATCGCTAGACGGCGTTAGCCGTCAGCTTTTCAATATTCATAGCTAAAAGGCTTTCCAAATGTCTATTCGTAAACATGCCGTATATCATTAGACATACAAAATTCACATACTTATATGTATATAGATATGTCGGAGCGAAAAGTTTTATATATATATATATATATATATATATATATATATATATATATATATATATATAAATATATAATTGCCTGCCAGAAGGTGACTGAAGAGGTCTAGAGAAACAATTGTTTGCTCGTCTCATATGACTGTTTTTCTAGGTGCATCTTATACTGATACTATATATATATATATATATATATATATATATATATATATATATATATAGTGGTAAAATACGAGGAGGTTATATCCGTAGAAAGTAGAGCAGTCAATCCATAGGACGAGTACGGTATTGAGTTAGTTACAACCTGATTCAGGTTGAAAGTCCGCTTGGTGAAACGCACGTTTTCGAGTATGGTTTGCTAATTTGTGGAACTCTCTCTCTCTCTCTCATTTTAGTTCCCATGGAGTATTGGACCACGAGAGATCTCCATTCCGTGTGGTTGTATTCCTTTGTCAAGCCTGCTTGCACACACACGTACACATATATACGTAGGTTTATGTAATAAATACACCAACAGTACACTAAATCAAGACTGATATACTGTTTGTAGAGTCTCCCCCCTCTCTCTCTCTCTCTCTCTCTCTCTCTCTCTCTCTCTCTCTTTATATATATATATATATATATATATATATATATATACTATATATATATATATATTTTTTTTTTAAATATAGAAATGGTTTCTACAGAACTAGAACTGTTTCATTCGTATAGAAATTACCAGGAAAGCTCTGATGATTTCTATACGAATAAAACAGTTCTAGTTCCGTAGAAGCCATTTCTATATTAAATATTTTTACTCTGCTATATATTGAGTATCTTACTTACTGTGGTTACCCCCGATTGAACCCGGGATAAACACCAACAACCCCTCTACTCGGCTAATTAACCCTACGTAGTCTGATTTAGGTAGACTTAGTAAAAGGATTGTAGATATAATTATACCTGAAATTAGAAGCTTGGCCCCTCTTGCACTGTGGAATAATTCTTTCGCGGTGATTGATTGGTTCAATGGCATATGCAACAAGGAATATTGCCGCTTTATCCAATTCGACATCAATAACTACTACTCCTCCATCACTTTACCACTTATTAGAGCTATCAATTTTGCTAAAACGTTAAGGATTAAGGATTTCGAAGTTGATGTCATCCTCAATGCCCGTAGGTCGGTGATTAATTCGACGACTCTATTTGGATAAAAAAATCTAATAGTACCCTATTCGACGTAGGTTACAGATCATATCGGCCTTTTCCTTCTTTTCTCTATCAAGGAAGACTACCCCAATGTGGGCGGTGGTTTGTACCGCGATGACGGTCTTTTGACCATTAATAAGTGCAGTCCACGCGCTTGCGACAGGTTCAGAAAAGAACTCACAGCCTTCTTTGAAGGCTTCAACCTCTCCATACCCTCAATTTGTCGAATGGCTTGCACTACTCGTATAGAAAGTTGAATGAAACGCTTAAATACATAAGTAAGCATTCTAACCATCCTACCAGCATAACCAAGAACCTGGTAAGAAACTTTTCTTTGAGGCTTTCCCGTCTATCTACAAACGAGCATATTTTCACCGACCATTCCACATGTTACAATGAAGCTCTTGCTCGGAGTGGATTTGTCGAATACTCTACGCCAATGACCACATCTTAAACAAAAACTCTGAGGCAATTTCGGCTTGTAAACACAAATTGCATAAAACTTTCCTGTATTACAGCCCCACATTATACCCTAACGGATAGTACAAACAATACGCGGATAATTTACGTCTTGATGTGATAGCTAATTATATTTTATGTTTATACCATTACTTATTTGTATAGGTAAGTAACTATCTCGTACGTATATATGCTTGTATTTGTTATAGGTGTATATATTATATTATATATACTGGTATATGTGTATATGGTTATGTGTATATGTTTATTTTGTGTTTGTGTATGCGTGTTTGCACGTATGTAAGGCGTATATATGCGTATATTGTGTTTTGGTTGACGTACGTTTGGTGAACATGTGTATTTACCTGTAGGTATGTGTGTGCGTGCACTATACACGTATTTATGTGTGTATATTTATATAGGGTTATATAATTATATGTATACACACATACACACAGACACACATATATTTTTATGTGTATTTGGTGTATACGTTCGTATGTGTGCGGGAACTTGTGTCGCGCGGGTTTATGCATGTGTGCGCATGTTTATGTGTATGCATGTATGGCGAGTGTTTTCGCGTATGCACGTGTATGTACTTATATAGATGCATGTATGTATATATTTAATTATTATTGATTTTAATAACCTCTGCCATTTTCGTTCTACTAATTTATTTACATTATTCTTAACTCTGTAGCCGAGAAGCATTCGGTTTCCTAAATAGAATATTAGTCTACGACTCCATTTATACCATAAACGTGGTTTTATCTTTGCGTGTAGTTGTTCTCACCGCTCCACATAACCGCTCCGTTCATTGCCAGGGAACGTCTTCACGAACCAAAGTATCGTCTACCTGTTTCCTTCGGTTGCAACGTTTTTCGAAATATTTACTTCTGAGTTCACAGATTGATTTTTTTAGTTTTAGAAGACCCCGTTAAGGGTGAAAGCAACGATTCTTTGCTTAAACTTTAATCTGTTATTTTAATAAATATTTACTCTCGGGTTCTTATATATTTGATATATATTTATCCTTATTGAGCCCTCTTTGGATTTTACTCTTCACATTTATCATTATTACTATATATATATATATATATATATATATATATATATATATATATATATATATATATATATGTATATATATATATATATATATATATATATCTTTAAGTTACGTATCAAGGAAGCGCTTTTTATCAAACGCCTTGCACCGCAAATAAACAACCGATCCGAGAGAAGCGAAATGAAGTGGCTGGTTTAAGTTAACAAACGATGCAGCAACACACGCACACACACACACAAACGAGACAACTACACACGCACACGCACACACACACAGTAGCATTCCACCATACGAACTTACTACACTGCCAATACAGAGGAACAAGGCAACAACACACACACACACACTCAAGCGAGACAACAACACACGCACACACACACACAGTAACATTTAACAAACAGGCAGAGAATGGACTGACAGCTAGCACCACCCCACTCCCACATTCTGCCGCTGACCTCTGCCCGCCCGACCCCATTTCACGCGCACGCGCGCTCTGCTGAATACCTCAGATATTCAAAACAACAAACAGCGGAGGACGCGTTTCGCACCTTTCCGACAGACAACCTTTCCCCCACCCCGGAAAAAACCCCCAGTTGATGGATGTGAATCCGAAATATATAGGGACAATTAAATCTCTCCCAAGATAACTCCCTCGTGTTCTTATTTTTATTTTATCCTTTATACTATTTCCTTCATTCTTCTACACGTCTTATACACACCACGCATCTCAACGTACACCCACTTACATCTCTCTCTCCACCACCGGATCTTGTTACTCGGAGATTTACCCATTTGCATTGTCGAGGCTTCCAAACGACTTAAAGATATTTACCTATTATTCCACAATGCTTCAAGCAAACTTCAATACTCTCATATATTTATATATATATATATATATATATATATATATATATATATATATATATATATATATATATATATATATATATACAGATGTGAGAAACACCACAGACCCTCCATCACAACTTTACTTTTGAAAAGCAGAAGAACTGAGAAACCGGTAAAGGAACAAAATAAATATATATTTTTTTTTATAAGACTCCAGTTGCATTTTCGATTTCATCTTTTTTTCTTTATACTTTTACTCGTGTAGGACACCTCGGTTATTTTTCATTTTGTAAAAAAAACCTCACTTTCTAATACACACACATATATATACATACATATATATACATACATATATATACATACATATATACATACATACATACATATATATATATATATACATATATATATATATATATATATATATATATATATACATATATATATACATATATATATATATATATATATATATATATATATATATATATATATATATATATATATATATATATATATATATTATATATATATATACAGATATGCATACATATATATATACATATATAAATATAAGTATGTATACGTATATTCATATATGTATACAGACGTACAGTAGTATGTATATACATACATACATGCACACATATATATATGTACGTATGGGTTTACCGAACATTTATTATATGTATGTATATACATACTACTGTACGTCTGTATACATATATACATATATGTATGTACGTATACATACTTATATTTAAGTATCAGCCGTACTAAGAGTGAGAATTGAAATTTCATTTTTTGCATTTATCGTTTTCAGTACGTCCGGCCGACTAACTCACTCAGCGCTTTTTATCAAACGCCTTGCACCGCAAATAAACAACCGATCCGAGAGAAGCGAAATGAAGTGGCTGGTTTAAGTTAACAAACGATGCAGCAACACACGCACACACACAGCCGTTAATATGCATAAGGAAAGTATATATTTTCAAACGTTCAATCAATTGACAGGAAGGTATACGGTGCTGATGACAGCTAATAAGCTAGAAACTAGTTCATCGTTCCTTTGTCAGTGTTGAACAAAATGGCAACGATGGTTGCCGAACACTGTACGGCTAATAATTCGGGCTGTTTGTTTACAAACAAACCGAGCATTATAATAAATGTTCGGTAAACCCATACGTACATATATATATATATATATATATGTGTGTGTGTGCATGTATGTATGTATATACATACTACTGTACGTCTGTATACATATATGTATGTACGTATACATACTTATATTTAAGTATCACCGTACTAAGAGTGAGAAACGAACTTTCATTTTTTCCATCCATTCATACATATATATATATATATATATATATATATATATATATATATATATATATATATATATATATATATATATATATATATATATATATGTATGAATGGAAAAAATGAAATTTCATTTCGGTCTCGAACTTAAGTTCTTTTATCAAGTGGTCTTGGATTTTCTACCTATAGTTGCTCGCACATTGCTCGGTTTGTTGTTATTTTTCGCTGTCTTGTTATTGTTTCTCTTTTCTTCCCCTTTGCTTTCCTTCTCCCCCTCCTTCGTTTTCCCAATAACTTATCCAGTTATTGACGCCCTGGGGTGAAGTGGTATCTTGTCTTTAAAGCGTAGAAATATCCTAAACCCCCAGTAGACAACTGATGAGGCCTCCCCCCCCCCACTGTTCTTGCTTTCTTCGTATTCCCACTGCTATTTAAGTTACCTTAAATAGCAACTATACAGCCATTTCTATTCTCCATATATATATATATACCCGATCCTCACGCCTTCTGATGCGCAACTCCATCCGCGCCTCCCGTTCCACCCTCCGCCTACTGGACCCCCCAACTGACCCCCACCCTCCTCCGCCTTTACTCCACCTGCCACCCCCTCCTCGCCCAAGCCATCCTCTCCTTCATCCACAACCTCAACCACAACCTCTTCTCGTTCCTCAGCTCCACCAAAGCCCGCAAGCTACACTCACTCCCCCCCCCCCCCAATCCACATCCACCCGCCCATCCCCATACGCCCACCACTCTCCACCTATCCCCCGACCCACACCCCTACCCAATCTCCACCCTCCACCTCACCCCTCACCACACCCTCCCTTCCCTCCCCAAACACCCAAACCCCACCCCTTGTTGTCACCATACCCCCTGACCTCCCCCTCTCCGCACCTGAGCGCTCACTCCTTAGTAGAGGCCTTCGCTTCATACCCCACACTCCGCTCAGCGACGAGTTCCGCACCCGAACGGAAGTCGAGCGATTCGTGCGACGCACTAAGCTACAGGCACATTTCAGCCGAACGCCACCGGCTCCGGACGCCCCAGACCCGTTTCTCGCCCTGGGCCGACGACCATCTTCTTGGACGCCGGCCCCAGGGCAATTTAGCACCCTGGACGCCTTCGTCGATGCCAGCCGTAGCGCAGTAAATCGTTTCGACTTCCGCCACCGTTCCAAACGGCACAATATCTCACGGGGCGAACTCCTCGCTCTCCGCTCCCTCCGTAGCCGAGATGACATCGTCATCAAACCGGCGGACAAGGGAGGCGCCGTGGTGGTATGGCGCGCGGACCTCTACACGGCCGAAGCCCTCAGGCAGCTCTGTAACCCCCTTTTTTACCGCCCTCTACCCTCCGATCCCACCCCCCTCTACCAACAACAAGTCTCCTCCACCATCAAAGACCTTATCGCCTCCTCCCTCCTCCCCCCACCGCTTCCCACCTCATCGTCCGCACCCCCGCACCCCCACCATCTACTTCCTCCCCAAACTCCACAAACCCGACAACCCCGGCCGCCCCATCGTCTCCGCTTGCAACTGCCCCACCGAACTCATCTCCGCCTTTCTCGACTCCCTCCTCGCCCCCCTTGTCACCACCCTCCCCTCCCACATCTCCGACACCAACCACGCCTTGCGCCTTTTCGACTCCTTCACCTACCTACCCGGCCCTCAGCCATTCCTCTTCACCCTAGACATCAAGTCCCTCTATACAGTCACCCCCCACGCCGACGGCCTTCGCGCCCTCAAACACTACCTCGACCTTCGCCCCTCCCCCATTCCCTCCACCCCCACCCTCCTTCGCCTCGCCGAGCTGGTCCTCACCCTAAATTGTTTCTCCTTCTCGGGTGAGTTTTACCAACAGGTCACGGGGGTAGCCATGGGCACAATAATGGGCCCGAACTATGCCAACCTTTTTGTTGGCCATGTTGAGGCCCAAATCTTTGCCCAGTACACCGGCCCCACGCCCGAACTGTACGGTCGTTACATTGACGACTGTATCGGAGCCACGACCCTCACCCGAGAACAGCTCGACTCCTTTCTCTCCTTCTTCTGCTCCTTCCACCCCTCCCTCCACTTCACCACCTCTATCTCCACCACCCACGTCCACTTCTTAGACATCTCCGTCGCCTTCGACCCCTCCCACCACTCCCTCGTCATCTCCGCCCTCTTCAAACCCACCGACTCCCACTCTTACCTGGACTTCACCTCTTCCCACCTCACCCACACTAAACTCTCCATTCCCTACTCCCAACTTCTCAGGATCCGCCGCCTCTGTAGCCGTGATGCTGACTTCGAGTCCCAGGCCCTTTCCCTAGTCAGCCATTTCATCCGTCTACACCGCTCTCACCCGCGCCCGTGCTATCCCCCGCCCCACCACCCTCACCCCACGCCACCGCACACCCACCCACCGTCTCCCCTTCCCCATCACCTACCACCCCTCCACCTTACCCCTCCACCGCACCATCCGCCGCCTCTTCCGACGCCTCCAGTCCGACCCCTCCACCTCCCACATCTTCCCAACCCCACCACTCCCCTCCTTCAAACGCGCACGCAATCTCCGCACCCTCCTCGTCCACAACTCCCTACCCCCCAACCCACGCTCTGGTCCCCCCCCCCCCCCGGTTCCTTCCCCTGTTCTAGGCCCCGCTGCAACACCTGTCCCCACATCAACAACACCACCACCTTCCAGGATCCCAACGGCCACTCTCTCTCGGTCCGGCATGCCTTCCGCTGCACCTCCTCCAACCTAGTCTACGGACTTCGCTGCACTCCGTGCAGCGCGACTTATGTCGGACAGACGGAACGTCGCCTGGCGGACCGAGTCACGGAGCACCTCCGGGATATTCGTCTCGGGGGCAGTTCCCCCATCGCCCGCCACTTTGGTGGCCCTGGACACTCCGCACGCCATCTCACAGTCTGTGGCCTACTCCAGTGCCACGGAACACCCGCCCATCGCCTTACGGTCGAACAACGCACTATCTTCATCTTACAGACCCACACTCCCCCCCGGCCTGAACTCCCCACCCTTATTCCTTTAGCGTTAGACCGCCCCCCCCACACACACACTTATCCCCCACTAACACCACTAACACACCCCTCCTTTTCACCGCCCACCCCACACTAACAATACTAACACCTCCACTCCACCCCTCATCTGACCACCCTTCCCCAACTAACATACTAACATCCCTTCCCTCCCCTCTTCTCCTCCTCCCCCTCCTTATCACACGCACACACGCACCCACTTACACCACCCACCCCACACGCAACTAACATCACTAATACCCCCAACCCCACGCACACGTACCCACACACCCTCGTACACCACCAACTCTACACACCCTACCCCCACTAACCCCCACTCACACCTGCATTCCACCCCTCCCCACCTCCCGTATACTAACACCCACTAACACCTCTTCACCAAACTACACACACACCAGTACACCACACTCCCTCTATAGAACCACACACACCCTTCTCTCCCCGCTCCACACTCACTCATCCCACTAACACCCCTACTAATACACACACACACACACACACACTCCACACTCCAACTCTCACACCTACCCATCCTCGCTTCCCTACCATTCCACCGACTGCTGCTATGCCCTTCCGACCACCTCTCAGCACCAACTGACCACAGCACTCCCACTGCTGACCACTTCCTGTTGCGCGCGCATCCCACATCTCTCCTCTTCCGACCACCGCTTCTTGGATTACCCACACGCGAAATTGACTTCTAACCAAATCTCCAAACATCCGTGGAACTTACCAACTTTTCAACCATCCTCTTACGCCATCACCTATATAACTCACCCACACACACACCCCCCAAAAAATTTTTTCTCCACACGCCACCCACACCCATAACACGCTTAAACCACACACACGTGATTCCCACCACATATTTACACCCTCAGCCTCCTGATTCCTCTCCCCCCACCCCCTATCCACACACGCACCGACACTCCGACCCACAAAAACACCCCCCACACACACCTTCCTGAACATGCAACCCCGTTCTTCCCCCAACCCTCACTTTCACATACACACACACACACACACACACACACCACCTTCAGCCCTCCCCGCTCGGACACCCCGTCTCCCTCTCCCCACTCCACCCGCCACCACCCCTACTCACCCCACACCCTTCCACCACCTGTTTACCCCCCTTTAATTTCAGTTTATTTTGAACATGCCTTTATTTTTAAATTTTCTCATTCCTTGTATTTTGATCATGCTTTATTTTTATTTATTATATTTTTTGTCTTTATTTGTTAATTTTTCATTCGCACCGTTTCCTTTCGCTATATGTCTCTCCACCACTCCCCTACACACCTTTTGAACTCTGTTCCCACACACTTCTCACCTGAAGAAGGGCTTATGCCCGAAACGTCGTCCCCCACCTACCCCCCACTCTCCTGAGCGTGAATTTAATAAACATTTATTGTACTGCCTCTCTGTTCTGTCCCTGTTCAATTTTTCATTATATATATATATATATATATATATATATATATATATATATAAATTTCGTTTCATTTTTTCATTTTTTCATTTTTTCCGTTTATCGTTTTCGGTGCACCCGGCCGATTAACTCACTCGATATGCAAATTGGGCTACTCAACCGTTAATATGCATAAGGAAAGTATATACTTTCGGACGTTCAACTATCTGGCAGGAAGGTATACGTTACTGACGATAGCTAACAAGCTTGAAACTAGTACAGCGTTCCTTTGTCAGTGTTGAACAAACGAGCAACGGTGGTTGCTAGACACTACGGCTTAATACGGGATGTTTGTTTACAAACCCACCGAGCATTATAATAAATGTTTGGTGAATCCATACGTACATATATATATGTGCATGTATGTATATATATATACATACATACTACTGTACGTCTGTATACATATATGTATGTACGTATACATACTTATATATATATATATATATATATATATATATATATATATATATATATATATATATATATATATATATATAAACAAATGAAAAGATATATGTTTATATAGGGAGAGAAAGAGCCATATATCGTAAAAGAAACACGGTATATTGTATACTAGCAGAATGGCCCGGCGTTGCTCGGGATTCCAAACATAGATTGGCATGATTATCCCTCCTTTCTGAAACAGTACAGAGAAGTACGGAATACCTCGGCCTGAGGATGGTGTCTAGATTTTGTGCTTATAAAAAGAATTCGTCGTAGATTACCAGGGCTTTAACTTAATTGGGTGCCTGAGAGTAAAATGTTCAACCCACGAAAGCCAAGACGATAGGGTTCAGTAAAAAGGCATTCGACAAACCGAACATGTATTTGTTGTGCTATGGTACAATGTAAGCAATAGTTGCAGAGCAGTAAGCATGTGGGACTGCAGTGGTGGAGAGCATGAAGGAATTTAGTTGGATACTTTTAAGGTTACAGGCCCTAACGCAACCAAAATGTTAAACAATGCGGGCCTCGGGCAAAAATTTGAAATCTTATTCAGTCAAGGAAATTTGTGAAACATAAGTAATGCATATCCAAAGTTTTAAAAGAATCGGTTGGGTACTTCTCGAGTTACAGGCCCTAACGCAACCAAAATGCTTTTTAAAAATCGGTTTTTCGCCTAATGCGGTCCCTGGGGCAAAAAATGAGAAAATTATTTTTGCTCAAAACACTTTAAACGACATAAGTAATGCAAATTTTGAAGAAATCGCCTCGATTATTGTTCCGTTATGCCCCAAAAAAGCCTTTAAAGCTTAAAATATGTGGTTTTTCGCCTAATGCGGTCCCTAGGGCATTGAAAATTAAAAATATCTTTTGCTCAAAACACTCACACGACCATAAGTATTACATGTGTAAAGTTTGAAAAAAATGGCTTGGGTGGTTCTCGAGTTTTAGGGAGACAGACAGACAGACATTCTCTATTTTAGATATATAGATATACCAAATACATATTCTATAGAAGAATATGTACACAGGTGGAATCGTAAAAAAACCTTACAACGCTATTTCATACCTGGAAATTGTGGCTAAAAATCAATCTATGTAATCGATCATCGAAAAAAATCAATTAATGTAATCGATCATCGAAGACAAACTACCGATTATGATTAGACCACATGAAACTCAGGTACTCATCAGTGGTTTAGTCTAACCATCCTAAGGGAAATATAGAATGAAGATGGTAAATAAATCAATATACCTACAGCTAAGTCCAACTCGACCGTCGTGCTGAGAAGCACATAGTGAAATGACATTAAACCCATGGCAAATAGATATCCACAAGGTGGACGATAACTCCGCTAGAAATAGGAACAGTAATTATAGACACCGAGCTCAACAAGCTAAGAGGTTTGGAGCCGTTAAATACAAATGAATCAAAACATCAAATATGTTTAGAATTTTGTGTTTCTCAATAAGTAAGCTCAATAGACTTTATATATATATATCACCTTTTATATCAAACAAACAATCACTACACACACACATATATAATTTATTTATTTATATAATAAACAACACAATATAATTATTCCATTTCCCAAGGTTTCACGAAGTCAGACGATTCTAACAGAAGCGTCTGTATCGTTGGAATGATTATATTGTGTTGTTTATTGCATAATTAAATAGCTCTGTACCATACATAGAGCACTCTTATCTCCTTTACCTTTTCCCCATAATACTTAACACACACACACACACACACACATATGTATATATAAGTTCGTTGGATAATGAACGGTCAGGGTTTAACGACAGAGCACGAGTACCTATTCATCAATTCACCAATATCTGCAATACCTATGGAGACTTCTGACGTCCTTGGCCCTAGGGCCACCTCCCTGCTCACCATCATCGGCACTCAGTTGGCTACCCGCAGGTGTGAGTCTCGCCAGCTGGAATGGCTCTTCCAGCGCGTCTCCCTCACCATCCTCCGGGAAATGTCTTCTCACCATCCTCCGGGAAACGCCGGGGCCACGGTGCGGCCAGCGTGTGGGCCCCCATTTTCCCCATAATAGTGAAAGATGGGAGAGACGGAGGAAGTGTCACTCGGAGTTTGGTTCTTTTGTGTTCGGACCTGGTGTATATGTGTATGTTTCACGGACACACACTCACGCATAAACACCTTTTAGACATAGTCTATCTAGGACTAAACAGTCACTACTATTGTACCACACCTCTACAGGTCCTCTCGGCCTGCTAATTATCATTGCCAAATAACCCTCAGATTACAGCCAGCCGTCTTATAAAGGAAAGACTCATTATGTAATGTATTATTATATACTAAAAAAAGTGCTTTGATTAAACTTCTGTTAATCTGCGGAATTTGAAGGTCACCTAATTGATCCACTCCTGTCTCCAAAATGCCTCACCCAACAAACACTTCGGTCAAATCTATCCAAACCTCTATAATACCCCTCCCCATCTCCCCAACTATCATCACACACAATAATTGATATTGTGATATTGACCTTCAGAAGTCAAACTGAAATATCAACCACTTCGGCGACATCATTTAAATGAGAGGGACTGAAGAGGAAACTAGCGTACACTCCTCTACTTTTGCTCTTCAGGCATCAAATAGTAAAATTAATGCATAAAGTTGGGGATAGGCTGTCGAGGATATTTCCGAAAACTAATGTTGAAATTATTGCATATTTTTTTTCACCGACCTGCTTACAGATTATATTCTTAAATTGCACGTTAGCTGGGTACTTTCTATGTTTGAATTCCACAACCTTTCCAGTTTGTCACTCAGGCATTTATTAACATAGCCAAACACACTAATAATTATCGGTATAAAAGCGGATTTATAACCTTGGTTCGGAAGCTGAAGGTTTCGAAACACTTGTCCAAAATTATTCTTTCTCATTGATTTTGGAGCATGTGGTTAGAATGTCACAGGAAAGAATCGCTGGACAGATCTTACAGGCAAAATCAACCGGCGGGAGGCTCAGAAGTAGACCCCAGCTGGTCTCACTTGAGGATTCAGCCGGATCAATTGCAGATGGTTGCTTCTGACAGGACTCACTGGAAGGGATGTTTAAGGACACTGCCTCTACTACCCTCTCAGGAATAAGTGGGCGAAGAAGGAAAAGAAGACTGTTTTGGGAAGAAATGTTCACATCGGTGGGGCAGTTTACTTCTATGACAACACATAATTCTTTTTTCTCTGTTCCAAACAACCTCATCAGGTCCGTTATGTTTGCAGTCGGTAAAAATATCTAAGTGAATGTCCCACCAATATTCCTAGTGTTGGTATTTATGTATGTATATATTCATTAAAAGGGAATTCTCTATATGTATCTTAGGTCAATCTTTCCTAACAATAGCATTGTACATTGTTTCAGCAACATCATGTCGAATTGAGAAGTAATACTTTGATGTCTGTTTTAGCAGTTGCTTATCACATGTAGGGAAAGTGCGTAACCTAATGGTAAGAGTGTTGGATAACGTAGTGGGTTCGATTCCTGGACCGGGTTGTGTGTTGTATTCTTGAGCAAAACACTTCATTTTACGTTACTCCAATATATTCAACTAAAAATGAGTACTTGGAATAGCTGGGGGTGTAACCCTGCGATGGACTGGCGTCCTGTCCAGGGGGAGTCTTGTGCTCTCAGTCGCTTAACGCTAAGGAAACAGATAAACACCAGCCTGCTGAGCCTCTGGGCTTGAGGAAGACTTTAGGCTTTCGATTTATCACATGTGTGATATCTTCCACAGAAACGTGACATAATTGATATTTTCGGCTGCATCTTGGATTTCAAGAGCCCCACAAAATGATATTTGAAAAAACGAATCCGTTGTTCGCCGGAGAGAAAGGTGTCTGACCTCAGTCCTTTTAACCTCGTCCACCATATAATCTCTTTCACCATAGCCATAACACATAGGAAAACCGTCTCTCCTTCGTTTTTGAAGGAGGGTGGCGGTCTGATCGTGACAATGGACTCGGTGGTCAACTGGATTGGTCCCTAGATAGATGTATGTCTTGAGTGCTACTGGTAACATGTAAACCAGTACAACCTGTCGCATGGTCGGGTCGTCGGCGACTAAATTGGCAACCCCACCAAGTTTACTTGGTGAGGAGGGTGATTTTGGACACCCTGCAGGACAAAAAACAAAACCTGACAAAGGGCGGAAGAACTCATAAGAGTCAACGGCCATCCAAAAATGTGTAAATATGTATATACACATGTACATATGTATGTGTATGTATATGCGTGTGTATATGCCTGGATTGTCAGGGAGGGACATGTACCTCTGTAGGCAGGGCTAGCCATGCCCTTTTCAGGACTGCTCGTCCTGCATTGGGTCCCACCTGACACTCAGCTCTCACCTGTGGCCCCAAGAAGCTGTAGCATGTGACAGCATCCACACCCCGGTAAACCACCTTGGCTGGCGGGCCGAACCAGGTTGAGAGGGTAGCCGGACGGGTCTGAAACCCCCCGGTAAGTTAGATAGGGGGTGCCTACCCCTGCATGCGAAGACTGAACCCGGCAGAGTGAGTGGAGGAGGACAACATCGTCCCCACGGTTACAAAGGCGGCGACAGCAAGTGGTGTGGAGCGCTATGGCACGGCAAGGTACTACAAACGTCGTGGCCATCCACTGCAGCCAAGGAAGTCCCTGATCGTGACGGTCCTCCGTACCACCGGATTCTGGCTTCTGTGGCCGAGTGAGTGGGACCGTCACTGTGCCCTGGCCCTCCCACTATAAACCTTTCCCACACAGGTTTCTTCTTTAGCGTGCACTCCCAAAGACCTGCGGCGATGGGCGGAGACGTGGAGGTAACCTCTGGGAGTTGCCGGTCTGACTCCGGCCTCTTCCCCTGCCTCCACTGACCCCGGACCTGCAAGTCAAGGATCGGCCTCCACAGCCACCTTCGTGCCCACGGCAGACGGGAACAACAATAAAGATGTAATCATCGTTTACGATGGACAACGAAGATATATATATATATATATATATATATATATATATATATATATATATATATATATATATATATATGTATATATATATATATATATATATATATATATATATATATATATATATATATATATATGTATGTGTGTATCTGGATGTATGTGTATGTATATATATGTGTGTATATATATATGTGTGTATGTGTATATGTGTGTGTGTGTGTGTGTGTGTGTGTGTATGTGTGTATGTATATGTATGTGTGTGTATGTATGTGTGTGTATATATATATACATATATATATATATATATATATGTATGTATATGTATATGTATGTGTGTGTGGATGAGGGTATGTGTATATATAGGTGTAAGTGCACTAAATCCCTTTCTGTCACTCTCCCCTCTCCTACCGACCACATGGAGATATATGTATGTATATTGCTTCCACCCCCTCACTTACCAGCAGCTGGCCATCTGGCCATTGCTAAATCTGACTTTAAAAAAAACCACTCCCCACAAATAATTCCTCATTCACTACCAGAAAGGGACACACAGCAGTCAACTTGCTGCTACCAAGATGAAAACTACTATGGAATCCCACACTGAATTTTATACTTGAATTTTCAAATCTCAAATTTTAACTCTTCTTATTATTAATTTTTCTTAATATTAATCAACATTTGAAAAGATGGCTTTTGCAGACCCATCGAAACCGGTCATTTTTTATACCCTTTATTCTTTCCTTACCTTATAAAATTATATGTTTTTTCACAAAAAAAGTATTCTGTCTCTTATATATTCCATGTGCCATTACCAACCTCAATTTTCTCTATAACCTTCGTTTTGTGTAGAAACTTACACTTTTCATATATATATATATATATA
This sequence comes from Eledone cirrhosa, assembly GCA_964016885.1. NCBI lineage: Eukaryota > Metazoa > Mollusca > Cephalopoda > Octopoda > Eledonidae > Eledone > Eledone cirrhosa. The sequence goes on along the minus strand of OZ024743.1, from coordinate 322,615,899 downwards.
TATATATATATATATATATATATATATATATATATATATATATATATATATATAGGGAAAGAATCAGGCAGGACCACGACGGTTGAGCTCAGTCGAAATGGCCGGAGCTCAGCCGTTGGGGTCCTGTCTCTTTCCCTATTATACACCCTACTACCCTACGTATCGAGTACTGTGGTTCGTTATGGTTCACCCATTCCTTATATTCAGCGTGTTTCAAAAAATCTAATATTATTTGAGATGTAAATATCCCAGAAACTACAAGGTCTAGGACAACGAGACTAAGCAGGCTCCATGTAACACAAGATTTATTCCTCAAAACATGTCCACGTTATAACATTAATTCACAATATATATTTCAATGTGACAACCTTGGGAACAGGCCATTGGTATCAAAGTATATATATATATATATATATATATATATATATATATATATATATATATATATATATATATATATATATATATATATATATATATATATATATATATATATATATATATATATATATATATATATATATATATATATATATATATATATATATATATATATATATATATATATATATATATATCCAAAATTAATTAAATTAAATTAAATTAAGGGAGTCATGTCCGGGACATGCGCCATATCCACCGTTGAAATTCTACTCTTTGAGCTTATTCTACTAGAATAAGCTCAAAGATTCCAATGAATAGATCCGAGCATTTTATATCAACTAGAAATGTATTGACATATATATATATATTTAAAATAAACACATGAAACAATCACAGGGGATAATTTGTAAAGTGTGTAATCACACACATCTAGGTAGGTAACTAATAAAAGTTTAACTAGAGCTTCAAATATTACCTTTTTAAAAATTGTTTTTAAAAAGGTAATATTTGAAGCTCTAGTTAAACTTTTATTAGTTACCTACCTAGATGTGTGTGATTACACACTTTACAAATTATCCCCTGTGATTGTTTCATGTGTTTATCTTAAATATATATATATGTCAATCAATTTCTAGTTGATATATATATAGATATAGATATATATATATATATATATACACGTATAAACATATATATATGTATATATATATAGTGACGAAACATAAGTCAATTGCATGAACTCATAATCCTTTATTTACTGCTATATATATTTCGATGATAGCCATTGAATGGCTATGACCTCATCAGGCAGTTAATCAGTTCTTAGATATGCCAGCTCTGTGTTTATAGTGTTGATGGTATCAGAGCCTTGGGACATATGAGCTTGTTAGGAATAATTTAATGTTGTCAGCAGGAATAGTCTTGATTCTCATTGGTCAGTCTGTAGATGGTGGTAGGGTTGGTATTTGACCTCAAAGAGGCAGGTGGTGTTGTAAAGTTCAAACCGCCAGGCAAGATGACAATAGTTCCATATGACTGATTTTCACAAAAAGCATTCCTGGTCAGATATATATTCAATTAAGGTTAATAGTATGAAATAGATACTACAGGTCATTATTAAATTGAGGAATTTATGTGGAGTGGTGCTACTGAAATTTATGGTTAGAGTAGAACATTTACAAATAAAAAGACTTATCTAGGTTGGCTTGCACGCACACTCACACCCACCTCCACAGACACACACACATACACATCCACACATACAAAATGTGGGGTGGTAATACTTAAAATAATGGTTAGAGTCCAATACTTAGATAGTTTAGAAAATTTAGAAATAAAAGGTTTATGCTGGTTGACTTGTACATACACTCACACCTACCACCTCAGACACTCACACATCTACACACACAAATCCATACAGGTGTGCAT
>OZ024743.1:322544087-322609087 GCA_964016885.1 Eledone cirrhosa | reverse complement strand
TAGTAAGATAAATATGTCCTTTGGCGGCAATCTTGTTACCGATAGGCAGATCTCACATAATGCAGCCTCGACAGAAGAATATTGCTCCCCTGTGGCAGACAATAGATATACCCAGGACACCATAGTGAAATACCAATATATGGAACATTACATTCATGTAACCTTCTTTCTTTACTTTAATTTATATTCATTTTGATGTTCCGATGAGCTGCTCCAATTTTACCTAAGTTAATTATCTTCAACTGAACCAGATCAATAATGATCTATAATCATTTGATCCAGAAACATTATATGAAGTAGTTAAACAATTGTAAACGGACATTATTAGTATTATCAAGGGCGGTGGATTGGCAGTATCGGTAGACAGTCGGATGCCATGCTTTGCAGCACAGTTACATCCCTTTACGAACTGAGTTCAAATCCCGCCGAGGTTAACTTTTCCTTTCATCCTTACGGGATTGATAAAATAAAGTACCAGTAATACACTGGGATAATTGCTGGCCTTGTGCCAAAAGTAGAAACAATTATTAGATTCCTTACATTAAACTAAAACTATGTTGACAATCTTTTAATAATGTCTTCCTTGTGAAATTTGTGGTCTTGTTTTGCCATCCGGCTGAGGCCATGCTGGGGCATCGCCCTTGTTGCTACACATTTTATCTCCGGCCCGTATTGGTTGGCCACTGGTGCACGAGGGAGTTTGTTGCTGCTGCCCTTAGGTTTCCCTCGTGCCTTGCTGTGGGCTCATCCGGGATCCTGGATAGCAAGGTGTCGAGATGTTTCTTGAAGACATCCACATCCACACCATGCAGATCTCTCAGATCCCTCGGCAGCTTTTTGAAGAGTTGAGGGCTCTTGAGCCCCACGCTATTGTAATATCTGCTCCTTATTCTAGATGTGGAAGACGGTACCTTTGGCACCACACAGTGACGTCCTGTTCGACTGTTGGTCCAGCTCCCAATGCCAAAGTTTGGTGCTAGTCTTTCCAGGATTTTCCACATGTAGATCACTGCGTATCTCCCCCGTCTTCGTTCCAAGGAATAGAGCTTCAGTACTTTTAGCCTCTTCCAGTAGCACATCTCCTTCATCGTAACAATCTCTTGGTGTAGCTTCTCTGGATTTCCTCAAGCTCCGTGGTTAGTTTGACACTATGGGGTGACCACAACTGGGAGCAATAGTCCAGGCGGCTTAGGACAAATGTCCTCCATAGTGTCAACATGGTGTCTCGGTCTCTTGTCCGGAAAGTCCTCAAGATCCAGCCAGTGAGTCGTCTGCACATTGTCGCCACTTTCATGATGTGTGAGGAAAAAGATGCGAGAATCGATACGAGACCTGGGTATAGACATATACTCATGTCTATACCCAGGCTCTCGTATCGATTTCGACACGGGGATATCGGTCCCTCCAGGTCCGGCGTAACTGTTGTACTGTATTTGTGTTTACAGGTTTGTATTATAGGGCTTGGAATTTGCCAGCATAAAACTGCATGTTGTTGTCTTCCACCCATTTGTATATGGCATCCAGATCTTGTTGTAAAAGGGCAGCTTTAGCCGGGTTTTTGATTGCCTGTGCTACCTTAGTGTCATCAGCATAGCTAGTGAGGGATTTTGTTGTGTGTGTACTACAGGGCGCATATATATATATATATATATATATATATATATATATATATATATATATATATATATATATATATATATATATATATATATTTATATTTAATACAATAACAGAGATAGCTTAAAGCTAAACTCTGACTGGTAACCATCTCACTCAACAAACATTAGGTTATATGTTAGTATAAACCCAATTTAAGTGTTTGGGGTGCTAACTATATGTATTTTGTGGAAAGCCAGTTGTATTATTTTATGAGATATAATTAAAGTTAAAATATATCTCTCATTCCAAACAATTGTTTCATTATAAGTTTTCTACAAATTGGGAGAATTTTTCCAGTTTATGTAGAAGCCTAACATATATTCATGTAAGAATATATTTAGGTGGGCACTTATAAATCTTCAGTGGAAGCCCATTAAACTTTGATATAAGAAAAAATTCTTACCGCAGTTAAAAATCGTGTCTGCTAAGCCGCTCTCTCACGCATCGAATGACCGCCAAATTTGAAATTCCAGCAGTTTTTGACTGAGGAAGTATTATAGCGTCACGAAGCGGGAAGGGGAGACAACTACGATACACGAAAAAATAAAAAATAATATACACGCGGGTTAATTAGTTTTTTCGAAAACATTATCAATCCAACGTGTTAAGAACTCAATTGAAATTAAAAAAATAAATGTATGCGTGTATTAATTACACACGCATATAGATATTTTCTTAGGCTAAAAACAGAAGTCGTACCTGAATAACAAACCGCATCTCATAACCGTAGTAAATACGGAAAGTTACGCTTTAAAGGGCAATTGGGAATGTAAATCTCCGGCCGAATTAAGAGTAAAATATTAAATACACGCGGGTTAATTAGTTATTTCAAAACTAATATCAATTCCACGTGTTAAGAACTCAATTAATTTTAAAAAAATAAATGTATGCATGTAATTATTTAGACAGGCATATATATATTTTCTTAGGCTAAAAACAGAGAAGTGACAACCAAAAAAACCCACAATATCCCATAACAGTAATAAATACGGAAAGTCATATTTATAAGGTACCTGGAAATAAATACCTCTGGCCAATCAAGAGTAAAATATTTAATACAATAACAGAGATAGCTTAAAGCTATATATATATATATATATATATATATATATATATATATATATATAAATCAGGAAAGAAGGTTTACATGGTTTGCTATACAAAAAAGTTTTTAATCACATAGCTTACATTTGTTTCACTGAACTGGTATGTCTAGAGATCGCTATTCGCTTAATTTTGCGTTACTCGATCGCCAATACAGAATTATAACCAGTCAGATCTTCGGAGCATGCGAGAATGAAGAAAATACACAGGCAAGAACAGAAAAGAAAATACAGGCTACTATATGAAGTAGTAATGTCATTCAATTAGAACAATAACAAGTCAAACCAAGCCAAGCGTTAATATCATCCACTACCTGGAAAACCATAACTGGACTTCACCTAAGTGGACTGCATTTAACTATTATTTGTTAATCCGTATATATATATATATATATATATATATATATATATATATATATATATGTATATATATATGTATATATATGTATATATATATATATATGTATATATATATATATATGTATAAATATATATGTATAATATATGTATATATATCTATATCTATATGCATATATATATATATATATATATATATATATATATATATATATATATATATATATATATATATATGTATATATAGATATCTAGATCTACCAACTCATAATATTATAATATTATAAAATTAAATAAAATTTTTTTTAGCACAAGTGAAGTCATTCTTTTCCTTTTTTTCAAATACATATATATATGTATATATATATGTATATATATGTATATATATATATATATATATATATATATATATATATATATATATATATATATATATATCAGATGTGAGAAAAACCACAGACCCTCCATCTCAACTCACCTTTTGAAAAGCAGAAGAACTGCGAAACCGGTAAAGGAACCAAATAAATATATATATTTAAAAAAAAAATAAGACTCCAGTTGCATTTTCGATTTCATCTCTTTTTCTTTATACTTTCACTCGTGTAGGACACCTCGGTTATTTTTCATTTTGTAAAAAAACCTCACTTTCTAATATATATATATATATATATATATATATATATATATATATATATATATATATATATGTATCTATATATATATATATATGTATATATATATATATATATATATATATATATATATATATATATATATATATATATATATATATATATATATATATATATATATATATATATATATATATATATATATATATATATATATATATATATATATATATATATATATATTGATATTATACGCAAGTATATATGCATGCAGATATGATACATCAAATAAAATCGTAATTGATAATATACACAGAAATTGAATGAAGACTGCGTTATACTGTCTTATGTAATCAGTAACTTACTCTATGATGCATTAAAAAAAGACGATATTATATATAAACTGCATTCGGAGAAAATTAGTGACGGAAATATCTGAATGTTTATTTAAGCGATCGCTAACCGGAAGTGTTGATATTTGAAAATTTAAAATAAGTGAATCTTAAAATAACCAACAAAATTATTTATATTTAATCGAGAATAACGGAAATTATGTAATATTCATTCATCATTTATTCAAAGTAATCCAACTTATTTTACAAACGGGATAAAAAATATATTCTGGACGCAGTCCCGTACTCCTTATAGTTTAGATTACACTCTGCATAGCACTACACCAATACACCTACTGGAAACTACGCATCTAGTGCTCACTCTGGTGAACCTACAGTAACTTAACATTACTATCCATGTATATATATATATATATTGTTATGCTTTGTTGCCAATAAGAAACAGACGCACCAGTTGCTTTCACTCAAATTTATTATAAACTAGCAGTAAAGCCCGGCGTTGCTCGGGGTCGCTCAGTAGCTGTGTTAAAGTTACAATGTTAAGTTTCTTTTTTTGGCTTAAAAACTGTAGTGTCTACTGTGCAGACTTGTATGTGGTGTTTTTGATTAATATTCCCTCAACCAACAATATGCCTTATGAAGTTAAGAAAACATAACGATAACCCGAATGTTATAACAAAAGAGGATGCTGGGGATAAAAACTGCACTGGTTATTTATTAACAAAGATCGAAAATGTAAACACTGCAACGCAGAGAAAAACATTAGCGTAACCAAATTATCAGTTATGTCTGTCTGCACGCCTATATCACCTCTCTGCACGACTGTCTGTCTGCACGCCTATATCACCTCTCTGCACGACTGTCTGTCTGCACGCGTATATCACCTCTCTGCACGACTGTCTGTCTGCACGCCTAACGACGAAATATTTGCTTGTTTTACGTAGTCTTTAAATAGACTTGTTTTCAAGTAAAAATATTGTTTTAAAATGCTTTTAAATGGAAATGAAGCAAAACGGAAGCTTAGTGTTCGAACTGATGAATTTTGCAGGTCAATATTTTGCTGGCTCGACAACTGTTCGTGTATTGTGTTAATGTCATTTTAAACGCTGAGAAAGCCAGCGTAATTTTTTACGTAAGACGCTCAATGTAAACAGAACAAAGGGAAATAACTGATAACTTACGCTCAAAAATCGATACATTATATTCGATTTCGTCACATAGGGTGGGTCAATTTGAAATATTTTTTTTCCGATGTCTTCGCTAGGGCTCAATGTACAAGTATAGCAATTTCGGTGCAATTCCGTCAGAGATTCTAAGAGGAGATGTGTGCCAAAAATCGATAGACAGACAGACAACCACAGTTTTATATATATAGATTAAATTTATAAATTTAAGAATTTGTAAATTTCCGGTTGGTTGGTTGGTTCCATAACCGGACGGTTGTTCATATATTGTCAAAGTTCTTTCATCACACATTCTGTGACCTCTTCAGTGACCGGGGATTCTTTTCTTTGTTTTGTGCCTCTCCTTTGTTCTGTCCTACGCCATCTTGTTTTTGTGTGTGTTGTGTGCTTAGTTTGCGCATGTGTTACATCCGGGTGTCTGTGTGTGATTTTATTTGTTTATTTATTTGTTTATTTACATGTTACTGGTTGGTTGTTTGTTCTATGTGTGTGTGTGTTTTCATTTTGTCCTTAATTGTAAGTTGTGATGTTGCTATTCCATTCATGTTTTCTATTTAATTTTGGTTGGAGTTCATTTATGTTTATTGCCTCTGTGATTTGTCTAAACATTGCGTCTTTTCTGTGTGTAGATTCTATTTTTATTTCTATGTTCTCTAATTTGCCCTTATGTTCTATTTTAGCATGTTGGTGGAGTATTGATGATTATTTTTATCTTGAAGTTCTCGCCAGTGTTCATAACGAACGAACGAACCAACCAACCGGAAATTTATAAATTCTTAAATTTATAAATTTAATTTATAATAAATTGGAGTGAAAGCATCTGGTGCGTGTGTTTCTTATTGGCAACATGACCCTCCCAAAGCATAACAATATCCGTTTCAAGATAAAGAATCTTGCTAAACAAATTCAGAAACAATATATATATATATATATATATATATATATATATAGGAACGAGTAGGACCCCGACGGCTGAGCTCAAGCTGTCTCGACGGCTAATTCTGGACTAATTCTGGACGGCTAATTCTGGATTTTAGTCCAGAATTAGCCGTCGAAACGGCTTGAGCTCAGCCGTCGGGGTCCTACTCGTTCCTATTACCCACTCTACTACCCTAAGTATTGAGTACTTTGGTGCGTTATGGTCCACCTCGTTCCTAACCACATTTCCTCCGTTATATATATATATATATATATATATATATATATATATATATATATATATGAAAATTTATATATATATATAAATATATATATATATATATATATATATATATATATATATATATATATATATATATATATATATATATATATATATATATATATATATATATATATATATATATATATATTTTATAAAATTAAAAATTAACTTACTTACTAAAATTTTCACTCCAGCTAACCCATGTATTTGCTAGCATTAGGGTACATCTGTACGCATATGTTGGTAAATATACCAATTCTCTCTCTCTCTCTCTCTCTCTCTCTCTCTCTCTCTATATATATATATATATATATATATATATATATATATATATATATATATATATATATATATATATATATATATATATATATATATATATATATATATATTATATATATATATATATATATAATATATATATATATATATATATATATATATATATATATATATATATATATATATAGAGAGAGAGAGAGAGAGAGAGAATTGGTATATTTACCAACATATGCGTACAGATGTACCCTAATGCTAGCAAATACATGGGTTAGCTGGAGTGAAAATTTTAGTAAGTAAGTTAATTTTTAATTTTATAAAATATATATATATATATATATATATATATCACTGCCTTCTTGGTCGGTGGCAAATTCAAAAGAATCAATCACGTGACATCGAGGTTAATCAGTGAGGAGTGGGGTGTTAAAAAGATAGTAGCCAAGCTAATACTATGAACCATAGTAGTAATTTAGGCAAATTTTTGCACAATATTTGCTCAATATATATATATATATATATATATATATATATATATATATATATATATGTGTGTGTGTGTGTGTGTGTGTGTGTGTGTGTGTGTGGAGGTGAGTGTGAGTGTACGTGCAAGCCAACCTACATAAGTCTTTTTATTTGTAAATTTTCTACTCTAACCATAATTTTCAGTAGCACCACTCCACATAAATTCCTCAATTTAATAATGACCTGTAGTATCTATTTCATACTATTAACCTTAATTGAATATACATCTGAACAGGAATGCTTTTTGTGAAAATCCGTCATATGGAACTATTGTCATCTTGCCTGACGGTTTGAACTTTACAACACCACCTGCCTCTTTGAGGTCAAATACTAACCCAACTAGCATCTACAAACTGACCAATGAGAATTAAGACTATTCCTGCTGACAACATTAAATTATTCCTAACAAGCTCATATGTCCCAAGGCTCTGATACCATCAACACTATAAACACAGAGCTGGCATATCTAAGAACTGACTAACTTCCCGACGAGGTCATAGCCATTCAATGGCTATCATCGAAATTATATATATAGCAGTAAATAAAGGATTATGAGTTCATGCAATTGACTTATGTTTCGTCACTATATTTATATATATATACATATATATATATATATATATATATATATATATATATATATATATATATATATATATATATATATATATATCACGATAAATTAACGGAGGCATAGGCCCTCGCTATTCCCTGTAAATAATGTGCTCAAAGGAGAAGAAATCCTGAGCTCTTTAAAATACAATATGTTGAAAAGGTAACACACCAGAGAGAGATATACAGTGCGTTATCAATAAAATAGGGAAAAAACCCACCAGTGTATGGAATCTATAACCTATGAAAGACAGACTATAGACACGATAATTAAAAATATAAATTAAATCGTAAATAAATACCTCTATAACTATATAACACACGTACAAATCCAAAGACACTAATCCAAAGATATGTTTCACCAATAATTTGTTGAAAGAAATGGGTTAGCCTCGGTTCATCAGCGTGTGTAAGGCTATACATTTCAGACAACACTAAGAGAATTTTAAAATTGACTGTCCAGCTACATATATATATATATATATATATATATATATATATATATATATGTATATATATATATATATATATATATATATATATATATATATATATATATATATATATATATATATATATATATATATATATAGATATAGATAGGTAAATATACACGGGTGTGTATGATTGTGTATAGAAGATTATATTAATAAGAGGAATTCCAACTTTGTCTGATTTACTCGTTTTATTTACAATCCTTTAAAATATATATAATGGTATTATAATGAAATAGTATGATAGAATATTAAATTCTAAGTGTTAATTGAACAAGTACTTTCATGCTTTCGCAATCTTCAGGTTCATGATATGTGGTGACAGTCGAGTTTGCAATTTTCAACTGTAATGAGATGGGTAAATTTCCTACCTTTTATACATTTTATACATTTTATACAGAGAAAAGTGGCTCCAGAATGCAAAGCCCTGTAAACTGTATTTCGACCAATCAGTGTGTAGTTTCACTGAATTACTACAGCTGATTGGTTTAAGCGTCACGGCTGGTTGAACATGCTAACGACCAATAGTCATATCCAACGTATCAATTGTTTTGCTTTTTTGAAATGATGAAAATAGCATTTTCTATTAATCATCACCATCAACATCACTTTTATTATTATTATTATTGTTGTTGTTGTTGTTGTTAGTGGTCGTGGTCATAGTGGTAGTAGAAGTAATACCCCTAGGCGTTATTATTGTTCATTTAGCTTGGGTTTGAATTTATCAATAAAATTCTTTTCTTTGATTTTTCTCTTGATTTCATTTGGGCTGTGTAATTTGTAGAATGGGAATATTATAAATATTCCCTGACCACATGTTGCCAGGTGGCCGCTTAGGGGTATCTGACGGACATTTGGGTCTCTGATTTGTTGACGGTGTACCCGTGCACGTTCCGATAGTGCATTTCCAGTTTGACCGACATATAGTTCTTCACAATTCGGGCATTTAATGCAGTAAATTAGATTTCTGCTTTTGCAGTTCATATTTGCATTTGTGAATATTTTTCCAGTTTTTGTTTTCATATATTGACCGGCGTGTATGGATTGACATGTGCCGCATCGATTATCATTGCATTTAGATACAGTGAATGATTGGTCTTTGTTGTTAAGGTCAAACTTTGCTTTTGTTAGCAATTGCTTCAAATTTTTTGGCTGTCTTTTACTAAGAGTCAAAGATCGATCTGTGATTAAGCCTTTTAATTCATTACTTTGAGCAATGATCGGTAGGTTTGCTTTGGCAGTGTTGAAGATATTCTGGTGACATGGGTTGTGTGTCATTATAAATGGTATGACCAGTTCTTGGTTTCTTCTTCTTTGGGTTGTTCTAAGTTGTTGTATAGGTATTTTTATAGCCCGCTGTATGCCATTTTCTATAAGTAGAGATGGGTATTTTTGTTTGAGCAAAAATTCTCTTAGTTCTGTTAGGCGTTTGTACCTGGTATTCGTATCTTCTACAATGGTACAAATTCTTCTGGCTAGGCAGTATGGGATGTTGCGTTTTGTATGAGGTGGATGGCACGACTTAAAATTCAGATATTGATGGGTGTCTGTGTGTTTATAATATATATCCGTGGTAATGGTGGTGTCGTTTTTGATTATCATTATATCTAGGAATGGTAATTTGGTCCTACTCATCTCTTTTGTGAATTGGAGAGATGGGTGTAGGTTATTCAGGAGGATATTGAACTCATCCAGAGTATCTAGAGATTCTGTCCAGATGATGAAACAGTCGTCAAGGTATCTCTTCCAAGAATTTTCAATGTACTTTCTAAAGTCAGTACTATATTTTTCCTCTATTTCTTGGTAGAGTTGTTGTTCTAAGTATCCCATTACAGAGTTCGCGTAAACGGGAGCAAACTTCGTTCCCATCGCTGTGCCTCTAATTTGGATGTAATTCTTTCCATTGAAGAAGAAAGTGTTGTTTTCCAGAATAAGTTTAACTGCGTCTAATATAAATGGCGCTGTGAATCTAATGGGAATCACTTCTCTATGTTTTTCCACCCAGTATTTAACCGCCTTTATTCCTAAATCATGTGTAATGTTGGTGTAAAGGCTTACCACATCAAAACTGAGTAGAAGTGAATTCGTTTCCGTGGTTTTGGGAAGATGGGACAGGAAGTCGATATCATCCCGGATGAAACTGGGTATGTGAATACATAGTGGTTTCAAAATAATGTCAACAAAATTGCTTAGACGGTGAGTGGGGCATGTTGGACCAGCTATAATAGGTCTAAGTTTAATAATTTAATGTACTCACTGTTTTGTTCTCTTACTGCCAGTTGTATTTCTTTTGACTTGTGAACTTTCGGTAGGCCATACAGGTTGCTGGGTTTCGGCTCAAAATTGGTGATGTAGTCTCTTTCCTTATCAGTAAATGAGTTGTGGTATTTTGAAGCCAGGTTGTTGATCTTCTTCATGATGTTGTGGTCTATATTTGACGGTATTTCATGATAGAATGTTGTGTCTTTCAGTTGTTCCTCAACCAAATCCTTGTAGTATTCAGTATCCATTATAACAACTGCACCCCCTTTATCTGCTTGTTTAATTATTATTGTTTTATCATTTTGTATACGTTTAAGTGCAGACATTTCTGATTTGTTAATGTTTGGCCTAACATTAGTATTATGTCTAAGAGGAAATTTAGACAGGATGTCAATGTATTGGTCGAGATAGATATTTCTTCCTTTTGGCGGAGTGAAATTTGATTTATTCTTTACTAGTGATTCATCACTCTCATTATTTTTATCAGCGAAGAATTCTACAAGACGTAATTTTCGACAGAATTCTTGGGTATCCTCCTTCAGTTCTTGGTGGTTGACTGTTGGAGTCGGTGTGAATTTCAGTCCTTTTGACAGAATTTGCATTTCATCATTGTCAAGATCTCTTTTAGATAAATTAATTATTTTAGGATCTACGTGTACAGCTGTTTTGGGTATGTTTCCTCCTGGAGTTTTTCTTTTTCCGGTTTTTGTTGTCCTGACGTTAAAAAATGAATTTTTCTCTGTTCAGGATTTATATTCCTGTTGGTGTTCGCTTGATGAACTTTTGGTCGTGATATTATATTTGGTTTCGTTATGTATTTTGTCCTATTTTTGGTATTCTGTATATTATTTTTCTTCCTGTTAGCATTATTTTTAACAATCTGGGAAAATGACCTAGGTTTGCTTTCAGGTTTAGATCGTTTTTTCGTCCAGTTTCTTGTGGGCAATCTCTGTTGAGATCTTGAGAGTGATCTGGTTATTCTACGTTTTGTTTCCACATTCCTTGTTGGTAGTCTCTGTTGAGATCTTGAGAATGATCTCCTGGTTTTACTACTTCTCATGGTCTGGTCAAAGGAATACCTATCGTGTTTGTGCTTTTTGTTCATGTTGTGTGCGATAGGGTGTTTTTGTAGAAAAAGCGAAGAGTTATTACCGTAGTTCTTCTTTGATTCAAGGTAAGGTGAGTGTTTGTGTTGGCACGTGTTCTGGCGTATGTTGTGTTGATGAGATTGTCCACTTTTAATGCTTTTTCTCAGGGTTCCAGAGTCTTTACCGTAATTTGCAGCATATTCATCGAGAAATAATTGTTTCTGCTGCCATACCTTTCTTGATTTGTTTTCTTCTTTTGAGATATCTCCGATCCATAGTTCTCGTAGTTTTTCAGCTATAATACCAGTCGTTAGCTTTGAAATTTCAACTTCAATTTGGTCATCAATAGCTTCATATTTGGCTTTGTAGCGGGATTGTTTACATTCAGAAATGGAGATGTCGGTCCTGAATTTTGTCAATGTAAGTTCCCATCGGAGTTTTGTTTCTTCTTCTGGTTCTCCTGCAATTTCTGTAATTAGGTATTTACGAGGGAGTATGGGTGCCGTTAGAGAGAGCCATTTCGAATGTGTTTCGACATATTTTTCGCATCTGTATGCTTTCCAGAAATTTTGTTTTCTTATGTTAAGAAATTTTTTCCATGTCTTCCACATTTCTTTTCTTATTCGATGTGTTTTGTTTTCCAAATTTCTTTCGTTTATTTCTGACATCCAAGGGGGTTGTGGTAGGCTTTTCTTTGATAACTGTTGGTATAATTTCAGCTAAATTCTTAATTTCAGAGTTTATATGTTCAGTTATAAGTTTTCCGTCTGTAGATTGTTTTTCTATTTCCTTTAAAATAGAGGATTGTGTGTCCATCATCGTGATAAGTGTTGATAATTTCGATGATATCTCCTTTAGAATTCTTTCTGATTCTGTTGGTTTCATTTGTTGCTTTCCAGACATGTTGGCATATACACAATAGGAATATATATATAGATATAGATAGGTAAATATACACGGGTGTGTATGATTGTGTATAGAAGATTATATTAATAAGAGGAATTCCAACTTTGTCTGATTTACTCGTTTTATTTACAATCCTTTAAAATATATATAATGGTATTATAATGAAATAGTATGATAGAATATTAAATTCTAAGTGTTAATTGAACAAGTACTTTCATGCTTTCGCAATCTTCAGGTTCATGATATGTGGTGACAGTCGAGTTTGCAATTTTCAACTGTAATGAGATGGGTAAATTTCCTACCTTTTATACATTTTATACATTTTATACAGAGAAAAGTGGCTCCAGAATGCAAAGCCCTGTAAACTGTATTTCGACCAATCAGTGTGTAGTTTCACTGAATTACTACAGCTGATTGGTTTAAGCGTCACGGCTGGTTGAACATGCTAACGACCAATAGTCATATCCAACGTATCAATTGTTTTGCTTTTTTGAAATGATGAAAATAGCATTTTCTATTAATCATCACCATCAACATCACTTTTATTATTATTATTATTGTTGTTGTTGTTGTTGTTAGTGGTCGTGGTCATAGTGGTAGTAGAAGTAATACCCCTAGGCGTTATTATTGTTCATTTAGCTTGGGTTTGAATTTATCAATAAAATTCTTTTCTTTGATTTTTCTCTTGATTTCATTTGGGCTGTGTAATTTGTAGAATGGGAATATTATAAATATTCCCTGACCACATGTTGCCAGGTGGCCGCTTAGGGGTATCTGACGGACATTTGGGTCTCTGATTTGTTGACGGTGTACCCGTGCACGTTCCGATAGTGCATTTCCAGTTTGACCGACATATAGTTCTTCACAATTCGGGCATTTAATGCAGTAAATTAGATTTCTGCTTTTGCAGTTCATATTTGCATTTGTGAATATTTTTCCAGTTTTTGTTTTCATATATTGACCGGCGTGTATGGATTGACATGTGCCGCATCGATTATCATTGCATTTAGATACAGTGAATGATTGGTCTTTGTTGTTAAGGTCAAACTTTGCTTTTGTTAGCAATTGCTTCAAATTTTTTGGCTGTCTTTTACTAAGAGTCAAAGATCGATCTGTGATTAAGCCTTTTAATTCATTACTTTGAGCAATGATCGGTAGGTTTGCTTTGGCAGTGTTGAAGATATTCTGGTGACATGGGTTGTGTGTCATTATAAATGGTATGACCAGTTCTTGGTTTCTTCTTCTTTGGGTTGTTCTAAGTTGTTGTATAGGTATTTTTATAGCCCGCTGTATGCCATTTTCTATAAGTAGAGATGGGTATTTTTGTTTGAGCAAAAATTCTCTTAGTTCTGTTAGGCGTTTGTACCTGGTATTCGTATCTTCTACAATGGTACAAATTCTTCTGGCTAGGCAGTATGGGATGTTGCGTTTTGTATGAGGTGGATGGCACGACTTAAAATTCAGATATTGATGGGTGTCTGTGTGTTTATAATATATATCCGTGGTAATGGTGGTGTCGTTTTTGATTATCATTATATCTAGGAATGGTAATTTGGTCCTACTCATCTCTTTTGTGAATTGGAGAGATGGGTGTAGGTTATTCAGGAGGATATTGAACTCATCCAGAGTATCTAGAGATTCTGTCCAGATGATGAAACAGTCGTCAAGGTATCTCTTCCAAGAATTTTCAATGTACTTTCTAAAGTCAGTACTATATTTTTCCTCTATTTCTTGGTAGAGTTGTTGTTCTAAGTATCCCATTACAGAGTTCGCGTAAACGGGAGCAAACTTCGTTCCCATCGCTGTGCCTCTAATTTGGATGTAATTCTTTCCATTGAAGAAGAAAGTGTTGTTTTCCAGAATAAGTTTAACTGCGTCTAATATAAATGGCGCTGTGAATCTAATGGGAATCACTTCTCTATGTTTTTCCACCCAGTATTTAACCGCCTTTATTCCTAAATCATGTGTAATGTTGGTGTAAAGGCTTACCACATCAAAACTGAGTAGAAGTGAATTCGTTTCCGTGGTTTTGGGAAGATGGGACAGGAAGTCGATATCATCCCGGATGAAACTGGGTATGTGAATACATAGTGGTTTCAAAATAATGTCAACAAAATTGCTTAGACGGTGAGTGGGGCATGTTGGACCAGCTATAATAGGTCTAAGTTTTAAGTCTTTTGGGTGTAATAATTTAATGTACTCACTGTTTTGTTCTCTTACTGCCAGTTGTATTTCTTTTGACTTGTGAACTTTCGGTAGGCCATACAGGTTGCTGGGTTTCGGCTCAAAATTGGTGATGTAGTCTCTTTCCTTATCAGTAAATGAGTTGTGGTATTTTGAAGCCAGGTTGTTGATCTTCTTCATGATGTTGTGGTCTATATTTGACGGTATTTCATGATAGAATGTTGTGTCTTTCAGTTGTTCCTCAACCAAATCCTTGTAGTATTCAGTATCCATTATAACAACTGCACCCCCTTTATCTATTTTAAAGGAAATAGAAAAACAATCTACAGACGGAAAACTTATAACTGAACATATAAACTCTGAAATTAAGAATTTAGCTGAAATTATACCAACAGTTATCAAAGATACAAGAGAAAGCCTACCACAACCCCCTTGGATGTCAGAAATAAACGAAAGAAATTTGGAAAACAAAACACATCGAATAAGAAAAGAAATGTGGAAGACATGGAAAAAATTTCTTAACATAAGAAAACAAAATTTCTGGAAAGCATACAGATGCGAAAAATATGTCGAAACACATTCGAAATGGCTCTCTCTAACGGCACCCATACTCCCTCGTAAATACCTAATTACAGAAATTGCAGGAGAACCAGAAGAAGAAACAAAACTCCGATGGGAACTTACATTGACAAAATTCAGGACCGACATCTCCATTTCTGAATGTAAACAATCCCGCTACAAAGCCAAATATGAAGCTATTGATGACCAAATTGAAGTTGAAATTTCAAAGCTAACGACTGGTATTATAGCTGAAAAACTACGAGAACTATGGATCGGAGATATCTCAAAAGAAGAAAACAAATCAAGAAAGGTATGGCAGCAGAAACAATTATTTCTCGATGAATATGCTGCAAATTACGGTAAAGACTCTGGAACCCTGAGAAAAAGCATTAAAAGTGGACAATCTCATCAACACAACATACGCCAGAACACGTGCCAACACAAACACTCACCTTACCTTGAATCAAAGAAGAACTACGGTAATAACTCTTCGCTTTTTCTACAAAAACACCCTATCGCACACAACATGAACAAAAAGCACAAACACGATAGGTATTCCTTTGACCAGACCATGAGAAGTAGTAAAACCAGGAGATCATTCTCAAGATCTCAACAGAGACTACCAACAAGGAATGTGGAAACAAAACGTAGAATAACCAGATCACTCTCAAGATCTCAACAGAGATTGCCCACAAGAAACTGGACGAAAAAACGATCTAAACCTGAAAGCAAACCTAGGTCATTTTCCCAGATTGTTAAAAATAATGCTAACAGGAAGAAAAATAATATACAGAATACCAAAAATAGGACAAAATACATAACGAAACCAAATATAATATCACGACCAAAAGTTCATCAAGCGAACACCAACAGGAATATAAATCCTGAACAGAGAAAAATTCATTTTTTAACGTCAGGACAACAAAAACCGGAAAAAGAAAAACTCCAGGAGGAAACATACCCAAAACAGCTGTACACGTAGATCCTAAAATAATTAATTTATCTAAAAGAGATCTTGACAATGATGAAATGCAAATTCTGTCAAAAGGACTGAAATTCACACCGACTCCAACAGTCAACCACCAAGAACTGAAGGAGGATACCCAAGAATTCTGTCGAAAATTACGTCTTGTAGAATTCTTCGCTGATAAAAATAATGAGAGTGATGAATCACTAGTAAAGAATAAATCAAATTTCACTCCGCCAAAAGGAAGAAATATCTATCTCGACCAATACATTGACATCCTGTCTAAATTTCCTCTTAGACATAATACTAATGTTAGGCCAAACATTAACAAATCAGAAATGTCTGCACTTAAACGTATACAAAATGATAAAACAATAATAATTAAACAAGCAGATAAAGGGGGTGCAGTTGTTATAATGGATACTGAATACTACAAGGATTTGGTTGAGGAACAACTGAAAGACACAACATTCTATCATGAAATACCGTCAAATATAGACCACAACATCATGAAGAAGATCAACAACCTGGCTTCAAAATACCACAACTCATTTACTGATAAGGAAAGAGACTACATCACCAATTTTGAGCCGAAACCCAGCAACCTGTATGGCCTACCGAAAGTTCACAAGTCAAAAGAAATACAACTGGCAGTAAGAGAACAAAACAGTGAGTACATTAAATTATTACACCCAAAAGACTTAAAACTTAGACCTATTATAGCTGGTCCAACATGCCCCACTCACCGTCTAAGCAATTTTGTTGACATTATTTTGAAACCACTATGTATTCACATACCCAGTTTCATCCGGGATGATATCGACTTCCTGTCCCATCTTCCCAAAACCACGGAAACGAATTCACTTCTACTCAGTTTTGATGTGGTAAGCCTTTACACCAACATTACACATGATTTAGGAATAAAGGCGGTTAAATACTGGGTGGAAAAACATAGAGAAGTGATTCCCATTAGATTCACAGCGCCATTTATATTAGACGCAGTTAAACTTATTCTGGAAAACAACACTTTCTTCTTCAATGGAAAGAATTACATCCAAATTAGAGGCACAGCGATGGGAACGAAGTTTGCTCCCGTTTACGCGAACTCTGTAATGGGATACTTAGAACAACAACTCTACCAAGAAATAGAGGAAAAATATAGTACTGACTTTAGAAAGTACATTGAAAATTCTTGGAAGAGATACCTTGACGACTGTTTCATCATCTGGACAGAATCTCTAGATACTCTGGATGAGTTCAATATCCTCCTGAATAACCTACACCCATCTCTCCAATTCACAAAAGAGATGAGTAGGACCAAATTACCATTCCTAGATATAATGATAATCAAAAACGACACCACCATTACCACGGATATATATTATAAACACACAGACACCCATCAATATCTGAATTTTAAGTCGTGCCATCCACCTCATACAAAACGCAACATCCCATACTGCCTAGCCAGAAGAATTTGTACCATTGTAGAAGATACGAATACCAGGTACAAACGCCTAACAGAACTAAGAGAATTTTTGCTCAAACAAAAATACCCATCTCTACTTATAGAAAATGGCATACAGCGGGCTATAAAAATACCTATACAACAACTTAGAACAACCCAAAGAAGAAGAAACCAAGAACTGGTCATACCATTTATAATGACACACAACCCATGTCACCAGAATATCTTCAACACTGCCAAAGCAAACCTACCGATCATTGCTCAAAGTAATGAATTAAAAGGCTTAATCACAGATCGATCTTTGACTCTTAGTAAAAGACAGCCAAAAAATTTGAAGCAATTGCTAACAAAAGCAAAGTTTGACCTTAACAACAAAGACCAATCATTCACTGTATCTAAATGCAATGATAATCGATGCGGCACATGTCAATCCATACACGCCGGTCAATATATGAAAACAAAAACTGGAAAAATATTCACAAATGCAAATATGAACTGCAAAAGCAGAAATCTAATTTACTGCATTAAATGCCCGAATTGTGAAGAACTATATGTCGGTCAAACTGGAAATGCACTATCGGAACGTGCACGGGTACACCGTCAACAAATCAGAGACCCAAATGTCCGTCAGATACCCCTAAGCGGCCACCTGGCAACATGTGGTCAGGGAATATTTATAATATTCCCATTCTACAAATTACACAGCCCAAATGAAATCAAGAGAAAAATCAAAGAAAAGAATTTTATTGATAAATTCAAACCCAAGCTAAATGAACAATAATAACGCCTAGGGGTATTACTTCTACTACCACTATGACCACGACCACTAACAACAACAACAACAACAATAATAATAATAATAAAAGTGATGTTGATGGTGATGATTAATAGAAAATGCTATTTTCATCATTTCAAAAAAGCAAAACAATTGATACGTTGGATATGACTATTGGTCGTTAGCATGTTCAACCAGCCGTGACGCTTAAACCAATCAGCTGTAGTAATTCAGTGAAACTACACACTGATTGGTCGAAATACAGTTTACAGGGCTTTGCATTCTGGAGCCACTTTTCTCTGTATAAAATGTATAAAATGTATAAAAGGTAGGAAATTTACCCATCTCATTACAGTTGAAAATTGCAAACTCGACTGTCACCACATATCATGAACCTGAAGATTGCGAAAGCATGAAAGTACTTGTTCAATTAACACTTAGAATTTAATATTCTATCATACTATTTCATTATAATACCATTATATATATTTTAAAGGATTGTAAATAAAACGAGTAAATCAGACAAAGTTGGAATTCCTCTTATTAATATAATCTTCTATACACAATCATACACACCCGTGTATATTTACCTATCTATATCTATATATATATTCCTATTGTGTATATGCCAACATGTCTGGAAAGCAACAAATGAAACCAACAGAATCAGAAAGAATTCTAAAGGAGATATCATCGAAATTATCAACACTTATCACGATGATGGACACACAATCCTCTATTTTAAAGGAAATAGAAAAACAATCTACAGACGGAAAACTTATAACTGAACATATAAACTCTGAAATTAAGAATTTAGCTGAAATTATACCAACAGTTATCAAAGATACAAGAGAAAGCCTACCACAACCCCCTTGGATGTCAGAAATAAACGAAAGAAATTTGGAAAACAAAACACATCGAATAAGAAAAGAAATGTGGAAGACATGGAAAAAATTTCTTAACATAAGAAAACAAAATTTCTGGAAAGCATACAGATGCGAAAAATATGTCGAAACACATTCGAAATGGCTCTCTCTAACGGCACCCATACTCCCTCGTAAATACCTAATTACAGAAATTGCAGGAGAACCAGAAGAAGAAACAAAACTCCGATGGGAACTTACATTGACAAAATTCAGGACCGACATCTCCATTTCTGAATGTAAACAATCCCGCTACAAAGCCAAATATGAAGCTATTGATGACCAAATTGAAGTTGAAATTTCAAAGCTAACGACTGGTATTATAGCTGAAAAACTACGAGAACTATGGATCGGAGATATCTCAAAAGAAGAAAACAAATCAAGAAAGGTATGGCAGCAGAAACAATTATTTCTCGATGAATATGCTGCAAATTACGGTAAAGACTCTGGAACCCTGAGAAAAAGCATTAAAAGTGGACAATCTCATCAACACAACATACGCCAGAACACGTGCCAACACAAACACTCACCTTACCTTGAATCAAAGAAGAACTACGGTAATAACTCTTCGCTTTTTCTACAAAAACACCCTATCGCACACAACATGAACAAAAAGCACAAACACGATAGGTATTCCTTTGACCAGACCATGAGAAGTAGTAAAACCAGGAGATCATTCTCAAGATCTCAACAGAGACTACCAACAAGGAATGTGGAAACAAAACGTAGAATAACCAGATCACTCTCAAGATCTCAACAGAGATTGCCCACAAGAAACTGGACGAAAAAACGATCTAAACCTGAAAGCAAACCTAGGTCATTTTCCCAGATTGTTAAAAATAATGCTAACAGGAAGAAAAATAATATACAGAATACCAAAAATAGGACAAAATACATAACGAAACCAAATATAATATCACGACCAAAAGTTCATCAAGCGAACACCAACAGGAATATAAATCCTGAACAGAGAAAAATTCATTTTTTAACGTCAGGACAACAAAAACCGGAAAAAGAAAAACTCCAGGAGGAAACATACCCAAAACAGCTGTACACGTAGATCCTAAAATAATTAATTTATCTAAAAGAGATCTTGACAATGATGAAATGCAAATTCTGTCAAAAGGACTGAAATTCACACCGACTCCAACAGTCAACCACCAAGAACTGAAGGAGGATACCCAAGAATTCTGTCGAAAATTACGTCTTGTAGAATTCTTCGCTGATAAAAATAATGAGAGTGATGAATCACTAGTAAAGAATGAATCAAATTTCACTCCGCCAAAAGGAAGAAATATCTATCTCGACCAATACATTGACATCCTGTCTAAATTTCCTCTTAGACATAATACTAATGTTAGGCCAAACATTAACAAATCAGAAATGTCTGCACTTAAACGTATACAAAATGATAAAACAATAATAATTAAACAAGCAGATAAAGGGGGTGCAGTTGTTATAATGGATACTGAATACTACAAGGATTTGGTTGAGGAACAACTGAAAGACACAACATTCTATCATGAAATACCGTCAAATATAGACCACAACATCATGAAGAAGATCAACAACCTGGCTTCAAAATACCACAACTCATTTACTGATAAGGAAAGAGACTACATCACCAATTTTGAGCCGAAACCCAGCAACCTGTATGGCCTACCGAAAGTTCACAAGTCAAAAGAAATACAACTGGCAGTAAGAGAACAAAACAGTGAGTACATTAAATTATTACACCCAAAAGACTTAAAACTTAGACCTATTATAGCTGGTCCAACATGCCCCACTCACCGTCTAAGCAATTTTGTTGACATTATTTTGAAACCACTATGTATTCACATACCCAGTTTCATCCGGGATGATATCGACTTCCTGTCCCATCTTCCCAAAACCACGGAAACGAATTCACTTCTACTCAGTTTTGATGTGGTAAGCCTTTACACCAACATTACACATGATTTAGGAATAAAGGCGGTTAAATACTGGGTGGAAAAACATAGAGAAGTGATTCCCATTAGATTCACAGCGCCATTTATATTAGACGCAGTTAAACTTATTCTGGAAAACAACACTTTCTTCTTCAATGGAAAGAATTACATCCAAATTAGAGGCACAGCGATGGGAACGAAGTTTGCTCCCGTTTACGCGAACTCTGTAATGGGATACTTAGAACAACAACTCTACCAAGAAATAGAGGAAAAATATAGTACTGACTTTAGAAAGTACATTGAAAATTCTTGGAAGAGATACCTTGACGACTGTTTCATCATCTGGACAGAATCTCTAGATACTCTGGATGAGTTCAATATCCTCCTGAATAACCTACACCCATCTCTCCAATTCACAAAAGAGATGAGTAGGACCAAATTACCATTCCTAGATATAATGATAATCAAAAACGACACCACCATTACCACGGATATATATTATAAACACACAGACACCCATCAATATCTGAATTTTAAGTCGTGCCATCCACCTCATACAAAACGCAACATCCCATACTGCCTAGCCAGAAGAATTTGTACCATTGTAGAAGATACGAATACCAGGTACAAACGCCTAACAGAACTAAGAGAATTTTTGCTCAAACAAAAATACCCATCTCTACTTATAGAAAATGGCATACAGCGGGCTATAAAAATACCTATACAACAACTTAGAACAACCCAAAGAAGAAGAAACCAAGAACTGGTCATACCATTTATAATGACACACAACCCATGTCACCAGAATATCTTCAACACTGCCAAAGCAAACCTACCGATCATTGCTCAAAGTAATGAATTAAAAGGCTTAATCACAGATCGATCTTTGACTCTTAGTAAAAGACAGCCAAAAAATTTGAAGCAATTGCTAACAAAAGCAAAGTTTGACCTTAACAACAAAGACCAATCATTCACTGTATCTAAATGCAATGATAATCGATGCGGCACATGTCAATCCATACACGCCGGTCAATATATGAAAACAAAAACTGGAAAAATATTCACAAATGCAAATATGAACTGCAAAAGCAGAAATCTAATTTACTGCATTAAATGCCCGAATTGTGAAGAACTATATGTCGGTCAAACTGGAAATGCACTATCGGAACGTGCACGGGTACACCGTCAACAAATCAGAGACCCAAATGTCCGTCAGATACCCCTAAGCGGCCACCTGGCAACATGTGGTCAGGGAATATTTATAATATTCCCATTCTACAAATTACACAGCCCAAATGAAATCAAGAGAAAAATCAAAGAAAAGAATTTTATTGATAAATTCAAACCCAAGCTAAATGAACAATAATAACGCCTAGGGGTATTACTTCTACTACCACTATGACCACGACCACTAACAACAACAACAACAACAATAATAATAATAATAAAAGTGATGTTGATGGTGATGATTAATAGAAAATGCTATTTTCATCATTTCAAAAAAGCAAAACAATTGATACGTTGGATATGACTATTGGTCGTTAGCATGTTCAACCAGCCGTGACGCTTAAACCAATCAGCTGTAGTAATTCAGTGAAACTACACACTGATTGGTCGAAATACAGTTTACAGGGCTTTGCATTCTGGAGCCACTTTTCTCTGTATAAAATGTATAAAATGTATAAAAGGTAGGAAATTTACCCATCTCATTACAGTTGAAAATTGCAAACTCGACTGTCACCACATATCATGAACCTGAAGATTGCGAAAGCATGAAAGTACTTGTTCAATTAACACTTAGAATTTAATATTCTATCATACTATTTCATTATAATACCATTATATATATTTTAAAGGATTGTAAATAAAACGAGTAAATCAGACAAAGTTGGAATTCCTCTTATTAATATAATCTTCTATACACAATCATACACACCCGTGTATATTTACCTATCTATATCTATATATATATTCCTATTGTGTATATGCCAACATGTCTGGAAAGCAACAAATGAAACCAACAGAATCAGAAAGAATTCTAAAGGAGATATCATCGAAATTATCAACACTTATCACGATGATGGACACACAATCCTCTATTTTAAAGGAAATAGAAAAACAATCTACAGACGGAAAACTTATAACTGAACATATAAACTCTGAAATTAAGAATTTAGCTGAAATTATACCAACAGTTATCAAAGATACAAGAGAAAGCCTACCACAACCCCCTTGGATGTCAGAAATAAACGAAAGAAATTTGGAAAACAAAACACATCGAATAAGAAAAGAAATGTGGAAGACATGGAAAAAATTTCTTAACATAAGAAAACAAAATTTCTGGAAAGCATACAGATGCGAAAAATATGTCGAAACACATTCGAAATGGCTCTCTCTAACGGCACCCATACTCCCTCGTAAATACCTAATTACAGAAATTGCAGGAGAACCAGAAGAAGAAACAAAACTCCGATGGGAACTTACATTGACAAAATTCAGGACCGACATCTCCATTTCTGAATGTAAACAATCCCGCTACAAAGCCAAATATGAAGCTATTGATGACCAAATTGAAGTTGAAATTTCAAAGCTAACGACTGGTATTATAGCTGAAAAACTACGAGAACTATGGATCGGAGATATCTCAAAAGAAGAAAACAAATCAAGAAAGGTATGGCAGCAGAAACAATTATTTCTCGATGAATATGCTGCAAATTACGGTAAAGACTCTGGAACCCTGAGAAAAAGCATTAAAAGTGGACAATCTCATCAACACAACATACGCCAGAACACGTGCCAACACAAACACTCACCTTACCTTGAATCAAAGAAGAACTACGGTAATAACTCTTCGCTTTTTCTACAAAAACACCCTATCGCACACAACATGAACAAAAAGCACAAACACGATAGGTATTCCTTTGACCAGACCATGAGAAGTAGTAAAACCAGGAGATCATTCTCAAGATCTCAACAGAGACTACCAACAAGGAATGTGGAAACAAAACGTAGAATAACCAGATCACTCTCAAGATCTCAACAGAGATTGCCCACAAGAAACTGGACGAAAAAACGATCTAAACCTGAAAGCAAACCTAGGTCATTTTCCCAGATTGTTAAAAATAATGCTAACAGGAAGAAAAATAATATACAGAATACCAAAAATAGGACAAAATACATAACGAAACCAAATATAATATCACGACCAAAAGTTCATCAAGCGAACACCAACAGGAATATAAATCCTGAACAGAGAAAAATTCATTTTTTAACGTCAGGACAACAAAAACCGGAAAAAGAAAAACTCCAGGAGGAAACATACCCAAAACAGCTGTACACGTAGATCCTAAAATAATTAATTTATCTAAAAGAGATCTTGACAATGATGAAATGCAAATTCTGTCAAAAGGACTGAAATTCACACCGACTCCAACAGTCAACCACCAAGAACTGAAGGAGGATACCCAAGAATTCTGTCGAAAATTACGTCTTGTAGAATTCTTCGCTGATAAAAATAATGAGAGTGATGAATCACTAGTAAAGAATAAATCAAATTTCACTCCGCCAAAAGGAAGAAATATCTATCTCGACCAATACATTGACATCCTGTCTAAATTTCCTCTTAGACATAATACTAATGTTAGGCCAAACATTAACAAATCAGAAATGTCTGCACTTAAACGTATACAAAATGATAAAACAATAATAATTAAACAAGCAGATAAAGGGGGTGCAGTTGTTATAATGGATACTGAATACTACAAGGATTTGGTTGAGGAACAACTGAAAGACACAACATTCTATCATGAAATACCGTCAAATATAGACCACAACATCATGAAGAAGATCAACAACCTGGCTTCAAAATACCACAACTCATTTACTGATAAGGAAAGAGACTACATCACCAATTTTGAGCCGAAACCCAGCAACCTGTATGGCCTACCGAAAGTTCACAAGTCAAAAGAAATACAACTGGCAGTAAGAGAACAAAACAGTGAGTACATTAAATTATTACACCCAAAAGACTTAAAACTTAGACCTATTATAGCTGGTCCAACATGCCCCACTCACCGTCTAAGCAATTTTGTTGACATTATTTTGAAACCACTATGTATTCACATACCCAGTTTCATCCGGGATGATATCGACTTCCTGTCCCATCTTCCCAAAACCACGGAAACGAATTCACTTCTACTCAGTTTTGATGTGGTAAGCCTTTACACCAACATTACACATGATTTAGGAATAAAGGCGGTTAAATACTGGGTGGAAAAACATAGAGAAGTGATTCCCATTAGATTCACAGCGCCATTTATATTAGACGCAGTTAAACTTATTCTGGAAAACAACACTTTCTTCTTCAATGGAAAGAATTACATCCAAATTAGAGGCACAGCGATGGGAACGAAGTTTGCTCCCGTTTACGCGAACTCTGTAATGGGATACTTAGAACAACAACTCTACCAAGAAATAGAGGAAAAATATAGTACTGACTTTAGAAAGTACATTGAAAATTCTTGGAAGAGATACCTTGACGACTGTTTCATCATCTGGACAGAATCTCTAGATACTCTGGATGAGTTCAATATCCTCCTGAATAACCTACACCCATCTCTCCAATTCACAAAAGAGATGAGTAGGACCAAATTACCATTCCTAGATATAATGATAATCAAAAACGACACCACCATTACCACGGATATATATTATAAACACACAGACACCCATCAATATCTGAATTTTAAGTCGTGCCATCCACCTCATACAAAACGCAACATCCCATACTGCCTAGCCAGAAGAATTTGTACCATTGTAGAAGATACGAATACCAGGTACAAACGCCTAACAGAACTAAGAGAATTTTTGCTCAAACAAAAATACCCATCTCTACTTATAGAAAATGGCATACAGCGGGCTATAAAAATACCTATACAACAACTTAGAACAACCCAAAGAAGAAGAAACCAAGAACTGGTCATACCATTTATAATGACACACAACCCATGTCACCAGAATATCTTCAACACTGCCAAAGCAAACCTACCGATCATTGCTCAAAGTAATGAATTAAAAGGCTTAATCACAGATCGATCTTTGACTCTTAGTAAAAGACAGCCAAAAAATTTGAAGCAATTGCTAACAAAAGCAAAGTTTGACCTTAACAACAAAGACCAATCATTCACTGTATCTAAATGCAATGATAATCGATGCGGCACATGTCAATCCATACACGCCGGTCAATATATGAAAACAAAAACTGGAAAAATATTCACAAATGCAAATATGAACTGCAAAAGCAGAAATCTAATTTACTGCATTAAATGCCCGAATTGTGAAGAACTATATGTCGGTCAAACTGGAAATGCACTATCGGAACGTGCACGGGTACACCGTCAACAAATCAGAGACCCAAATGTCCGTCAGATACCCCTAAGCGGCCACCTGGCAACATGTGGTCAGGGAATATTTATAATATTCCCATTCTACAAATTACACAGCCCAAATGAAATCAAGAGAAAAATCAAAGAAAAGAATTTTATTGATAAATTCAAACCCAAGCTAAATGAACAATAATAACGCCTAGGGGTATTACTTCTACTACCACTATGACCACGACCACTAACAACAACAACAACAACAATAATAATAATAATAAAAGTGATGTTGATGGTGATGATTAATAGAAAATGCTATTTTCATCATTTCAAAAAAGCAAAACAATTGATACGTTGGATATGACTATTGGTCGTTAGCATGTTCAACCAGCCGTGACGCTTAAACCAATCAGCTGTAGTAATTCAGTGAAACTACACACTGATTGGTCGAAATACAGTTTACAGGGCTTTGCATTCTGGAGCCACTTTTCTCTGTATAAAATGTATAAAATGTATAAAAGGTAGGAAATTTACCCATCTCATTACAGTTGAAAATTGCAAACTCGACTGTCACCACATATCATGAACCTGAAGATTGCGAAAGCATGAAAGTACTTGTTCAATTAACACTTAGAATTTAATATTCTATCATACTATTTCATTATAATACCATTATATATATTTTAAAGGATTGTAAATAAAACGAGTAAATCAGACAAAGTTGGAATTCCTCTTATTAATATATATATATATATATATATATATATATATATATATATATATATATATATATATATATATATATATATATATATATATATATATATATATATATATATATATATATATATATATTGGACCATTATTCAACGTAGTACTTATTACTCGATACTTTAGTGATAGTAGGGTGTAGATATTATTCATCATATATAAACCTTGACATAAAGCTGAAACCGTTTCAACAGTTGAATGGAAATTAATTTCTATTCGAAACGTTTTTAAACATAATTGTAGTACCTACATGTAATGAATAATATATATAAACATAGCTTAGTGTTTAGAGCGTCTGATTCACAATCGTGACAGTGTAAGTTCTATTCCCGGACCGAATGATATGTTGTGTTCTTGAGCAAGACAGTTTATTTTACATTGTTCCAGTTTACTCACCTATAGGAATAAGTTGCGACGTCATTGGTGCCAAGTTATACCAGCCATTGCTTTTCCCTTGAACAACATTGGTGGCGTGGAGAGAGGAGACGTGTATGCTTGGGCACTGCTGGTCTTAAACAACAGCGGCTTGCCTGAACTTGTGCCTCAGAACGGAACTTTCTAGGTGCAAATCCTATGGTTATTCATTACTGAAGGGAGTCTCAGTTTCATACACACACACACACACACACACACACACACACACATATACAGATACAGTGAAATTCCGTTATAACGAAATTCACTGAGTATAAAAAATGTTCGTTGTAACGAAAAATCCTTTATAACGAGATCGAGCATGTGGCCGGGGGTTGAAAAGAATTTCGTTATACTGAAAAAGTCGTGATAATGGTATTTGTTATAACGGAATTTTACCTATATATATATATATATATATATATATATATATATATATATATATCGTTTCTGAATTTGTTTAGCAAGATTCTTTATCTGAAATCGTGTGTTGAAACCGATATTGTTATACTTTGGGAGGGTCATGTTGCCAATAAGAAACACACGCACCAGTTGCTTTCACTTCAATTTATTATATATTTATAAATTTATAAATTTACAAATCTACAAACTTATAAATTTCTGGTTGGTTGGTTCCACAACCAGATAGTTGTTTATATATAGTCATAGTCCTTTCGTCACACACTCTGTGACCTCTTCAGTGACTGGGGATTCCTTTCTTTGTTTCTGTGCCTTTCCTTTCTTCTGTCCTACGCCATTTTATTTCTGTGTGTGTGTTGTGTGCTCAGTTTGCGCATGCCCCACATCCGGGTGTCTGTGTGTGTTTGTGTTCATTTATCTATTTGTTTATTTATTTATTTATTTATTGTTGGTTGGTTGTTTGTTCTATGTGTGTGTGTGTTTTCATTTTGTCCTTAATTGTAAGTTGTGATGTTGCTGTTCCACTCATATTTTCTATTTAATTTTGGTTGTAATTCTTTTATGCTTACTGCCTCTGTAATTTGCCTAAATATTGCACTTTTCTGTGTGTGGATTCTATTTTTATTTCTATGTTCTCTAATTTACCCTGTGTTCTATCTGAAGAGGTCACAGAGTGTGTGACGAAAGGACTATGACTATATATAAACAACTATCTGGTTGTGAAACCAACCAACCAACCAGAAATTTATAAGTTTGTAGATTTGTAAATTTATAAATTTATAAATTTATAAATATATAATAAATTGAAGTGAAAGCAACTGGTGCGTGTGTTTCTTATTGGCAACATGACCCTCCCAAAGTATAACAATATATATATATATATATATATATATATATATATATATATATATATATATATATATATAAGTATGTATGCGTACATACATATATGTGTACAGGCGTACAGTAGTATGTATATATATATATATATATATATATATACATACATGCACACATATATATATATATATGTACGTATGGGTTTACCGAACATTTATTATAATGTTCGGTTTGTTTGTAAACAAACACCCCGAATTACGCCGTACAGGAACGATGTACTAGTTTCAAGCTTATTAGCTATCGTCAGCATCGTATACCTTTCTGTCAGATGATTGAACGTTTGAAAATATATACTTTCCTTATGCATATTAACGGCTGAGCAGCCTAATTTGCATATCGAGTGAGTTAGTCGGCCGGGCAACCGAAAACGATAAATGGAAAAATGAAACACATATATGTATGTACGTATACATACTTATATTTAGGTATCAGCCGTACTAAGATTGAGAAATGAAAATTCGTTTCATTCTTTTCCATATATATAAATATATATACTCTCGCACACACACAAACACATACATATATATATATAACTATGTATTCGTGTGTTTAACTATATTTTGTAGTTAAACAACATCATGCTGAATACAACCCTAAACTAGCCAGACAAATACTTTTAAAAATCACTTCTTTATTTAGCTGCTTGCGGTGACTTGCATATCATAGGGAAACTCACGAACCTGAGTTAATGTTTAAATAACATTTAATTGAATGTAATTAGGACTTAACTGATACCCAATGAAAATTCTTGTTCGCATCAAAGAAATTTCAACATCAAATAGTCGCTCATTGGAATATGAAAAAAGAAAAACGACCTCATGCAAATGAAAGAACAAAAATATGCTAATGGAAAATTAATCAAACACCAATTTATTTATTCATGAATTCCCAAAACATACAGACGCACACACAAACATAGCACACATGTACATATATATGCACACACACACAGCACACATGTACATATATGTACACACACAGCACACATGTACATATATGTACACACACAGCACACGTGTACATACATACACACACAGCACACATGTACATACATACACACAGAGCACACATGTATACACACACACACACAAACACATATATATATACATAAGGCAGAGAAAGTTTTGTGTATTAAGCACAATGTCTTATTTATTCTCACTGACAATACATATATGTTTATCAAACGTACATACGGATGTGAACTTATAATTTATTCATATATTCAACTATGTATCAGTATTTACCTCAAACACACACACACACACACACACACACACACGTATATAAAACCAATGTAGGAAAAATATATTTCTAGCCCTCTTAGATAGACACTTCCCCATAGGTCATAAATACCGCCCCATCTTTAACCGACACAAAGTTAAACTAGGATACTCCTGCGCTAAGAACATGAAGGCCCACATCACCAGCAGCCCTAGGAGCAACACCCCACCAGGGTGCTCTTGCCGTAAGCCTGAAGCTTGCCCCCTTCAACAACAATGCAACACACCAGCTGTAATCTATGAAGCTGTGGTCACTTCCAACCGACCAAACGAACCACAGGAGGTCAAATCCTATGTGGGCATGGCGGAGGGCCGATTCAAGGAACGTTTCCTGAACCACCAGTCTACCTTCAGATACCCGGACAGACGTTCATCCACGAAACTCGCGAGCCACGTATGGTCCCTCAAGAATTCAAGAACAGACTACTCCATCCAATGGAAAGCCATCACTAAGTCCAAACCATACGCAAGGGGAAAATACATAGTGTACGGGGAAAATGGATCATTTTCGACCCCCCCCCCCCCCTCCGGAACTAAAAAGCCAGAGACTCCTAAACACTGTCATGTTTAGGACAGTCTCAAACAAAACCAAAGAACCAACTCAACCATCACAGAGTGAGATAGAGCTGGTTTTAAAAGATGTCATGAAAGACATCATATTCATTCAGAAGGATAGACTCTACGGGAGTCCCTGTACTTCATGAGAATGGATAGACTCCCGTAGAGTCTATCCATTCTCATGAAGGACAGGGACACAGCAGCGAAACTGTCAATAAAACCAATCACATCCACCGCATATACCTTCTATCCTACGTACATGGGTAGAAGGACACAAAAAATAAAAATTCACACCATCCTTCCGATTATGGACATATGGTGGGTATTGACAGGTTTCCTGGACCTAGACGATGACACACTAATATCCATTGGAAAGGCATCGGGTGACGCGTTCAGTGGAACGAGCCTCGAACTTGTAGTTCAAACGAGGCCCGAAAGGATCGTCCAGATCCCTGAACGCGTCATACTGGATGATCAAACTTTTATCAACATTACCGTTGAGGGTAGGCGGCACTCGTGTTACCTCTGTGGAGCCAGAGGTCACCTGAGGGCTGTCAGTCCTCAACTTAAAAATAAAACCCCAATCATGCCTACACCACCAACAACTGCACAGCCAACACAATCACCACAACCACCACTACAAAAACAACAACCACAGCTCAAACCAAAACAAAACACTGTCCAACCCACCCCCCCTCCACTAAAAAAAAAAACAATTTCCAAAATACCCGCACCGCAAACACAACCCGAAAATCTACCCCTCCTCTCCAACGCGGAAGATGACCCTCGTTCGTTGTCAGACGAGGGGGAGCACTTCCACACAATCAAAAGAAAAAAAAGAAAACACGCCTCAGACACACAAATGAAAACAACCCCTCCCCAAAACATAACACAGACACCAACACAAAAGAGCACACAACAACAGCAAACAAAAAACACCACACAAAAACAAAAACATGCATACACATACATAAACACAAGAAATAAAAAAACTGCTAAACATTGTATACAACAACAATTTAGTAAAAACCCAAGGGCCTTACTTCACCCAGGCAGGGGATTTCCCCAACCTCAAAATAATTAAGGCCCCAGAGGAAACATAAAAAACACTAAAAAACAACCTTAAAGAGGACGTGGCCGCCCCTGCGTCGGGCCCATTAACCGTGTCCTCTTAAAAAAACTTCCCCACCCCCTCCCCAAACACCCACACAACTCCAAACACCCCAACCACTCAACACACTGATGCCCCTACACTTCCACAAACCACCACCCCACCCAACAACCCATCCTCCACCCTCATGGAAATTGTGCAGTCCGATACCCGGGACGCAGAGAGGTAAGTGCCTTTTCTCTTCACCACCAACATGGCTATTCTAAGAGTAGACTGTCTAAATGCGCGTGGCCTGGGCTCAACTTGGAAGCAAGCAATGCATCTAAATGACCTCAGGTCACAACGTATAGATGTGATGGTTATTTGCGAGGCCCGGATCAGCAACGTGCGACAGCTGGCCCCCACCTTTGATGACTTTGAGATGCACGCATCTCTCTGTCAGCCCGGAGGTGGGGGTGGGTTTTTGTTCTGCTGCAAAAACATCTGGGTCTCGCAACACAGACGGTACATTTGGACCCGGAGGGCCGACTAGTGGTTCTGGACCTTGGCAGTGGTGAAGGCGGAGCGTTTAGGCTGGTAGCCGTCTACGGCTCTTTCGGGTCAACGCGGCCGGACTTCTTCCATCGTCTGGAGACTTTTCTAGGGACGTCCCGCTCCTTGCTATTAGTGGGGGACTGGAATGGTATCCTAGATGCACGTTGGGACTACGTAGGGGCCTGTCCCGATAGAGAGGGGTGTAACAGCCTCATAGAGTTAATCGGTCAATTTGACCTGGCCGATAGATATCGACTAGATTTTTCGACTGCGCCAACCTGGACTTGGGAAAACCGCAGCGGATCCTCTAGGTCGTACCTAGATAGGTTCTTAGTTAGAAATAAGGATAAGGACTTTTTAATTTGTCCAAAAATGCTCATGGTTGGCTATTCAGACCACAAGTTAGTGACCTGCATGGTCAACCTTGACAGAACGCATAGACAGGGACCCGGTTACTGGAAGCTCAACTTGTCCTTACCGGCAAGTAAGGCTTACAGGGACCGGATTAACACTTTAGTTAAGGAGCGGTTGACGGGCGCCACCGTCAACAGCAGGTGGTGGGGATCTCTCAAAAGAGAGATTAGAGTAGTCTCTATAGAATTTAGTAAGGAGTTAGCCTCAAATAGAAATAGGAAGGAAAGGGAGTTGGTAGATAGTGTAGAAGAGGCAATTAGAAGCGGCGACGTGGCCAGAGTGCTAGCGTCGAGAACGGCCCTGGGCCAGTTCTTCGACGCGAAACACGAAGGCTGCATCGTCCGAAGCAAAATACGTGCTTTGGGAAACGAGGGGACCAAACCTGTTAGCTGGGCCCGCGTGACAGAAGCCAAAGAGGGAGTAGATCCATTATCCGGTCTTTGCGAGACCAGAATGGACGGGTGATCCTTGAGCCTAAGCAGATGTGCGAGGCTTTTCAAAAGCACTTTGCCAGATTGTTCGGAAGGGGCGGGGAACCGGTTGGGGAAGTGGACTTCGGTCCATACCTCGATTGCCTGCCGCGTCTCTCGGACAGGGAGGCGAAGTCCTGCGAGGAGCCGATTTCAGCCGCTGAGATAGAGGACGTGCTGAGCCAATGCGGCAAACGCAAATCCCCGAGTCTCGATGGTCTTCCATACGAACTATATCTAGCTATGCCGGACTTGTTCCCCGATCTCCTCGAGGCGGTCTACTGCAACTGGCAACAGAACAGGAGAATTCCCTGTGCTGTGACCAAGGGTGTAGTCACGCTAGTGAGGAAGGACGAGAACAAGGGGGACGATATAAATAATTTCAGGCCCATAACTCTGCTAAATACAGTTACAGATTTTGGCCAAGGTGCTAGCAAAGAGGTTGGCGCTTGTCGTGGGCAACCTGGTGGGAGATGCGCAGACATTTGCTATCCCGTCCAGGTCCATCCACGACAACCTCCACCTCATGCGATACATCATAGAGAGGGTTGGCAACGAACCCGGCTTTGGTGGGGCCCTGATCAACTTGGATCAATCTAAGGCGTTCGATAGGGTCGACCATGGTTACCTGGATGCGGTGCTAGCGGCGGCAGGCTTCGGACCCGTTTACAGGGGCTGGAACACTGCCATGCACAGCAGCCGCATCTGCTCTAGGGTCAAGGTGAACGGCTACCTCTCGGAGCCGTTCGAAATCGCGCGGTCCATCCGACAAGGGTGCCCTCTCTCCTCCCTTCTGTATGTAATGACTCTAGAGCCACTGCTGCGGAAGTTGGAGTTGTTGCAGGGCATCCCGTTGGAACCGGGATTGCGGAAAGCGGTGTCGGCCTACGCCGATGACGTAACAGTAATGGTATCGACGGCCTCGTAAATCGGGGCGATCGGCACCTTACTGGAGGAGTACGAAAGGTTTACAGGGGCTAAGCTGAACCGGGACAAGTCGATCGGTCTGCAACTCGGCACGTGGAGGGGCAGATCGCTGCCCTCCGATGGCGTCGTCAGGCTCTGGACAGAGGGCCCGGTGAAGTTGCTCGGGGTCTGGTTCGGATCAGACCTCCAGGTGGAGAAGAACTGGGGTGAGGTAACGAACAGAGTGTTTGCACTGTCCCAGAAGTGGGCCGAGTGCAAACTGTCCCTGAAAGGTCGGGCGGAGGTGGCGAACACTTATATAGCGTCCGTCATCTACTACCGCATGACCGTCGTGCCTTGCCCAAGGGAAACGCTCGCCAAAATGGAGCGCATACTCTTCCAATTCCTTTGGAAGAAGCGGGCTCCTATGGTGAGGAGATCCATCTGCTGTCAACACCCTTCGAAAGGAGGGCTGGGGATGCCGTGGCTAATGATACGTAAACACGCATTGAGGCTACGGCACCTCCAGGTATTCCTCACCAGTCAACCGGTGTGGGCTCCGTTTGTGAGGCGTGCCTTTCCCGGACTCGTCTCGCTCACCGAGCTGCAATCGTGGGTCAAGCAAAGACCGAGAAAACTGGGCGCCTGGCACACCGAGTGTGCCCAGGCGCTCACGGCTCTCTGGCAGGCGGACCCGGCTGTCAGTGGAGAATCCACCTCGTCATTCTA
This sequence comes from Eledone cirrhosa, assembly GCA_964016885.1. NCBI lineage: Eukaryota > Metazoa > Mollusca > Cephalopoda > Octopoda > Eledonidae > Eledone > Eledone cirrhosa. Next base: position 322,573,738 of record OZ024743.1, on the reverse strand, counting down.
TAGAGGGCTGGAGGTTAGCAGGTGCGACAACGCCCTCGGAGAAGCCCTAGGCATGGAGGGAGACGAACTGGCCAACCTGTTCGGTAGGACATTCAGCCCGGGACCCATGGATAACTTCCAGAGGTCCCTGGCCTGGTAGTGCTACCGAGGGGCTCTGCCCGTTCGAGAAAGGCTCTACAGACACGGGCGCCCGGGTAAGGACCCCTCGAAAAAGATCTGTCCCAGATGCGTGTGCGACGAGGAAACCGTTGCACACGCATTGGTACACTGCTCGGGCATTGCCGATCTGTGGGGCTATGTCGAACAACTGCTGTCAAGGGTGGGACCGATCCGGTTGACCACCGAGTCTATTGTAACGATCAAGCCGCCTCCCCTCTTCAAAAACGAAGAAGAGGCGGTGTTTCTGTGCGTAATAGCCACGGCGAAAGAGGTTGTATGGTGGACGCGTCTGAAAGGACTGAGGTCAGACACCTTTCTCTCTGGCCAACAACTGGTCCGTTTCTTCCGATATTATTTCGGAAGAAGGATCAGGATGGAGAGAGAGGTGCTGCACCTCAGCCGTTTCTATGAAAGATGGGTGAAAGTTGCGAGAATGGCCCGTGTGAATGGGCCTTCACTCTACATCAGACTATGGGTGAAGAAGATGAAAGATCAAGGGAGGACACCCTCTCTGTGCTCCTGAGGAGAAGGGTTGCACACTTTTTTCGGGGTTGTGTGCGACCCCCCAAGGCGCCTCCTCCCTATTGAGGATTTTGTTATTAAATTTATTTTTGTTATATTTTATATATTATTTTTTATATCTTGTTATTGCCTCCTCCTTATTGAGGACGCCTTTTTATGTAAACTCCCCCCATTGTATTTGTCCCACTCTTTGAAGCCCTGGTGGCAAATAAAAAGAAAGTTATCTATTTAATTATCTATCTATGTATCGATATATATATATATATATATATATATATATATATATATATATATATATATGTGTGTGTGGCGGTGTCCCATCATGGCTTCGACCAGTCGTCTGGAACAAGTAAAAGAGTAATACATACATACATACATACATACATACATACATACATACACACACAGTCCAGAAATAGCCGTCGAAACGGCTAGAGCTCTGCCGTCAGGGTCATACTTTTTCCTATATATATATATAGTAATGAAGTAGATGGGAGTGGGTTCATTTACCTAATCGGTGTTATACGTATTTCGATGGTATCTGTTATGTAATTGTAAGTCATCAGATACGATACGATGCCTCAAAACATTTCTTATCTGTATAAATATTAGTGATGTAATTTCTTATGTGATATACCATCGAGTGAGCTTATGATATTGATTCTTCACCGTCGGACATATGCAGGTTTTAGATTAACCTATTCATACTGGCCTAGTGAAGATGTATTTAATGAACTAGTTACAATAATTAAATTTTCCAATCAGCCGTTTTCGATCCCCTGCAGAACTAAAACCTAGCAACTACTGGGGTAGACTGAACAGTTCATCGGCTGACTATGAAGGAGTGATGCTATACCAGTGAAATGTTGCATGCATTCATTTCAACTCTTCTTATTAATAACTACATTGTTTATTTCCAGGGAGTATGTTTAAAATCAAACCTCATTTGCTCATCCCATGAGAATATCTTGGTCAGCCTATGATCTTTTTAGCCAACCCTCGCATACTGGTCTTTGATGTACCTATCTGCACTGGCCTAGGATGGTTTGGTGAGGGTGTAGACTTTGAAATCAGGTCACAAAAAACCTTAACAGATACCGCAAATTATTTCGTTTGATGCTTTAAGACAGGCATGGGCAACCTTTTTCGAGCAGTAGGCCGCATAGGATGTGATTTATCATAAGGCGAGCTGCACTACTAAAAAATTCAAGGCAATTTTAAAATTAAGCGTGCATTCAGAAAGTTAAATGGGCCACGCGTGTCGCAGTCTGCCATGGCTACTCTAAGAACTCTGGCAATCTACCGTTTCTGAATTGATAATTTATCTTGCCGGTCGGATTTGAACTCAGAGTGTAGAGAACCGAAACAAACAGCGCAAAACAGCTAACCTGATGCTCTACCCACATTGTTAATTCGCCAGCCCTCTTAATAATTACAATTAATTAAAGGAAGGTATTTAGTGTTATCAATTAGCCAGTATTTATTAATAAATTTATTTAGTCTGAGGTCCGCCCAGATCGACCATACATATGTTTGAATCTATTCTATTTGGGGTCATCCTATTTCACTGGGCATGTGTCTCCTGCCATATACTCAGATTGACCAAGTGAGTGGTATTTGGTAGACAGAAACTATGTGGAAGTCAACTGTTTGTATGTGCGTGTGTCCGTGTGTGTGTGTGTGTGTGTATGTCTGTGCGGGCGGGCACTTGTGCAGGCGTGTGTGTGGACATATATGTGTATGTGAGTATTTGAGTGTGTGTATATTTGTGTTTATGTATGTGGTGTGTGTACGTGTGTATGCATATGTGTGATTTATGACCTTATGTCAAAGTCCACTTGCCTCTTCTCTAATTCAAGAGTCCACAGTAGGTGTGCCATTGTGGGTCTCAGACCATTTCAATGTATATATGTAATGTATGATATAATATACATGTGGGCCATGGGCAAAACTAAAACAACAATGAAAAGTGTGCAATTACAAATAGATACGGATAATTTTTGGCCGATATATCAACCATAACCCTCAAAGGCAGTGAGGTCGCATGACTGCAGTTCAATGGCTGGAGACGGACAAAGAATATATTCATGGATAGACTAATGGAGTTAGTGAGGCATTGACCAATCGTAAAGGTTATGGTTGAAGATACTTGCTCAAAGTGCCGTGTTGTTGGGACAAATTACGTGGTCGGAAAGTGAATTTCTCAAACACATATCCATGCATACACCCGTGTGCGCATATATAGACAGACACACACACACACACACACACACACACACACACACACACACACACACACACACACACACACACACACACACACACACACACACACACACATACACACACACACACGCGCGCGCGCGCGCGCGTGTACAAATGTAAATAAGACCGTTGATTGCCCAAACCAGTAAACAAAACTCTCAGAAAACATCGCAAAACTCCACTCATAGCCCCCGCTAAACCAACGCCCGACCCACAATCTCGATTGTGTAATCCAACCAATGATCGCACCAGCCACCAAATGGGGAGGACAGACATGTGCGTGTGTGTATGTGTGTGCGTGTGTGTATAATACGTAATGCACACATACATATACACACGTCTATATAGTGAATATAGACTACAGAAGTGGATACTTGAGGAAATTAGTAGGGTAAGTTTTCAATTAAAAATAAAATTAATATAAGAGTTTCTGAATTAAGAATTGCAACAAAATATATATAAACATAAAAATAAAACAAAAAGTATATACAAATACACCCCATATATATATATATATATATATATATATATATATATATTGAAAATTGCAAACTCGACTGTCACCACATATCATGAACCTGAAGATTGCGAAAGCATGAAAGTACTTGTTCAATTAACACTTAGAATTTAATATTCTATCATACTATTTCATTATAATACCATATTATATATATTTTAAAGGATTGTAAATAAAACGAGTAAATCAGACAAAGTTGGAATTCCTCTTATTAATATATATATATATATATATATATATATATATATATATATATATATATATATATATATATATATATATAATAAACTAATATGTACAAAAATATAAGTTGTAAAAGTACTTTTACAACTTATGAAATTATAATCTAAATGAAATTATAATCAAAATGAAAAAAAATGTTTCTTAACAAACGCCATCTGCATCACCATCCTGCATGTTAAACAACAGTTAAGTCAATATTAACATACTAGTAGTGAACATTATCAGTTAACATTTTTCTACTTTTGGCACAAGACCACCAATTTGAAGAGAAGGAGTAAAAGTCGATTAAATCGACCCTAGTGCGTTGCTGGTACTTTATTCTATTGACCCCCGTGAAAGGGAAAAGACAAAGCTAACTTCGATGGAATTTGAACTCAGAACATAAAGAACCAGAACAAATACAGCAAAGTATTTTGTCCGACTTGCTAATGATTCTGCTAACCCATCTCATAACAAATTAATTAGTTATCTCAGTGGCTCATATTTGAATATTTTCAGAAAGTACGGGAAACAACTGCAGATATGTTTCAGTCATATTAAAGTTCCTCAGCGAGACAGTCTTTGCCTTACTTACCGAAGTATTGATGGAGCAAATAATATGCACACTATTGTATATCATTGTATTTGGTGTAAGGGCGGTGGACTAGCAGCATCGGTAGAGCATCGGACCGTTTACGTTCTGGGTTCAAATCCCGCCGAGGTTAGCTTTGCCTTTCATCTTTACGGGGTTGATAAAAATAGTACCAGTAACGCACTGGGGTCGATTTAATCGAACTCCCTTTCCCCCAATTGTTGGCCTTGTGTCCGTGCGGAGTGATAGAGCGTTCTCTTGTGTTTGGAAGTCCATGTGCAGGCCGCCTCGTAGTTCAAGCGGACCGAATGGAGAAAACGTTGCCTCGGTGGGTGGCGAGGGAGATGCGTTGGAATAGCTAGCTCAACCCACGGGGATCGCTCTGCGAGTGGCGAACTCCGCTCCGATAGGGAGTAGGTATGTGGTCCAGGAGTCAAGAGCGCCGCAATTCTCCACAGCCACAGGCTTGAACACAAACCTATCAGAGAGCGGTCGATTACTGACAGTTTACCCTCTTTGGCCTGGCAAGCAGCGAAGCCTAAGGTAGTCAACGAATGCAACAGGTTGTCACTGGAAAAGTGTTACAACATGTAGCATTCCAGATGAGAGGCCTGCCCCCGCGGAACAGAAAGATTATTATGCCGTCTGGCCTTTTGCCGTCGCCTCACTCCAGTCCCGTTGGCTCGAGCCTGAAAAGGAAGCTCAGAAATTTTAATTGGTACGAGAATATGGATTAACTCAGAATTGTATCCAAGCAATCCCATGTTTAGAAAGGACTACAAAAAGTTACATAACCAATGGCCTCGTTAAATAGGTTGCCTCTAGAGGCGTGTGGCCGAAAGAAAAACACTTCCTTTCATGTTGCTCCAGTATACTCAGCTGAAAATGAGTACCAACAATAGCTGGGGGTTTAACTTTGCGATGGACTAGCGTACTGTCCAGAGGGAGATTTGTACCGTCAGTCACCTCGCACCACGGTAACCGGCCTGCTGAGCCTCTGGGCTCCAGGCAGACTTGTTGCTCAGAGTCTAAAGTCTAATAGACTGAGCAACAACGAAACCTTGGCCCGAATGCTCGCAATGTTTGCAGCAGCATAAACTCCACTAAAGGCATAAAAGGGATGAAATGGTGATATTAAACCGGGTGATGAAAATACAGCTGCGGATTAAAGACAATAACTGGAAAAAGACGCTAGCCCTTAGTAAAGAAGATAATCTTGATTTGGTGGGGTCTCTAATTGTTCCTCGGAGGCTATCACCATCCTCTGTCAGAATACAAATTATTTCACATCACTTTATATTTTGTTTGTTTCTTTCCATTTCTTGTATCTTGTCTCACTCAATGGTACACCAACCCGCCGACACCACCACCACCACTACCACCACCATCTTTCTTCCCTTAACTGTTGATATACAAAGTAGCAATCATATACTGGGGTCAATTGCCCCACATTCTCTCTTGAAATCGGCTACATGAAGGGGCAAAAAAAAAAACCACATTCACATTGTTGCCCCCACTAAATCTTTCACCACCACTCTGTAGACACGATAAAAAAGAAAGAGAGTATCTAGGACTACATTGTTTAAGAAAAGAAGAGGTATCTAGGAATACATTTTTAAAGAGAAAAGTTGTATTTAAAAGTACATTGTTCAATAAAAAAGGGGGAAATCTACTCTCGGGTCCCAAATAGTAGGAGTGGTTGGAATAAGTGGGGTGGGGGAATAAGCGAGAGTGGGGGGATTTGCAAAATCGGTAATTTTTCTAGGTTATCTCCGTTGATTTTATAAAACAAGAATTGATCGTTTAGTTTACATATTGAGACCCCAACCCATCCTATTTATTTCATAACGTATGGGGTTTCGAGTAATGTACTTTTTTGTTATGTATAATGTTTTTTAATGTCTAAAGAAAATTAATTGTCGCAGGAATGTTACCACTTAAAATAAAATTACCAAAATTTAATAAGCAGGGTGATGAGGGGAGGGGGGGGGGCATTATATGAGACCCGAGAGTACGACTACATTGTTCCATATCAGCCAGACATGTCAACTCTCTCCGTCCGACGGGGATACCTCACACCCATTTTGGGGTGGGTGAGTGATGTCTTCTCTTGTGAAAATGGGTATAGCTTTTATTATGTAAAATCTACCCATTTTGTCTCATTTCTCTCCGTTTTGGGGTACTTTTTTTCATGGTACTCCCCGTTTGGGTTTTTAGAGGTTGGCAGGTCTGATGTCAGCTTTCCTTTTTCAAGATGGTTTGTAGAACGACCAAGCAGGGACTCTCTTGTTGCCCCATTATTGGACGAGATTGAAAGAGTTGAAGACTCATACTTTCCTCTTTAGCCAAGCCTATTATTATCATACCTGTGACAGGTGTCTGAAGCAGAATAAAGAAACTGACTTTTAGTGTTATTCTTTATCTGTTATATTCCACAACTTAGTGTCATTTCAAAAATGGACGCCGTCTTAATATTTGTTGCCAAAGAGAGAGAGAGAGAGAGATAGAGATAGAGAGAGAGAGAGAGAGAGAGAGAGATAGAGATAGAGAGAGAGAGAGAGAGAGAGATAGATAGAGATAGAGAGATAGAGAGAGAGAGGGAGAGAGAGAGAGAGACGAAAAGTATAGTTGTCTACCAACCTACCAACATACTAACCTACTTACCTACTTACCTGCCAATCTATTAACTCATTAACCTAACCTTTCTGTTTCAATCTGTCTCTGTTGTTTATCTATGTTTCAATTTATACATCTCCCCCCCCCCCCCGCCTCTCTACCTACCTACCTATCTATCTATTTATTTATCTATCTATGTATCGATATATATATATTTATGTGTGTGTGTGTGTGTTTGTTTGTTTGTTTGTGTGTGGCGGTGTCCCATCATGGCTTCGACCAGTCGGCTGGAACAAGTAAAAGAGTAATACATACACACACACACACACACACGCACGCCCGCGCGCACACACACACACATATATATATATATATATATATATATATATATATATATATATATATATATACACACACACATGGTGGGTAATTTAGATCGATACGAAACACAGACTGTCCAGTTGCCAACTGGACCTGAAGAACATTGCGGTATAACCAGGTGCTTTATTGTACTGGCTGATGCAGTGGAAGAGAGGGTGAAGAGAATGAACAAAGGCGTTAGACCACAAGAAGTGAAGAAAAGTGGGGTGAAATTTTGTAAAGAAGGAGAACACTGCAAGAAAAATGACTGATTGAAAATGGGAGGAGATTTGGGAGGTCTCAGTTGACCCTGGACAGCAAATACCACTCTCCCCTTATTACCACTAAGAGACCCGACCTCTTGTGATGTAAAGAAATGAACGTGGTGAAGATAGTAGAGGTTTCTGTCTATTAGCAGGCGAATATCTATGGTAATAATAAATAGTAATAATAATGAAATTATTGTGTAAAGTGTTCAGGTGCACTACAACTCGTCAAAGGTGCATGTATAGTACATAGAATAATACACAAATGTCAGGGAAGTGAATAGTGTATGAGTCATGATATACATGTGTGTATGTGTATGGAGGGGGAACATGGAGGCCTTAAAGGATGGAGTGTCTCGACTGCTAACAACCGATGCAGGTAGTTTGTTCCATGCTTCAGCAACTCTGAGCGTGAAAAAATGTTTCCGAAAGTCATGGGAACTGTACTGTTTTCTGACTTTGTGAGCATGCCCACGTGTTAGACACATGGAAATCAAAAAGGTACTCAGGGTTGTTGGCAAGATGGTTAACAATTTTGTGGGTGTTTACCAAGTCAGTTGCCAGGCGTTGGAGCTTCAATGTATCCATGCCCAGGGAAGCAAGGCGTTCAGAGTATGGTAGATGCCTGATTGAGGGTATTCGCTCGGTTGTACGTCTCTGAACAGTTTCCAGGCGGTCAATGTTCTGAGCAAGATAGGGGTTCCAGACTGGTGATGCAAATTCTAAGTGTGGCCGCACCATAGCCATGTACAGCTTTAAATAGATAGGTGGAGAGCGGCTGACAAAGGTCTTGCTGAGTGATGCTAAGATATCCTCGGCCCTCTTGACAAATTTAGAGACGTGTTTCGTCCAACGCAAATCGCTGCTGACCGTAATGCCCAGGTCACGTTCACAAGAAGACTTCTTGATATTAGTGCTGTGGAGGGAGTATGTGGACGCTGGGTTTTTACTCCCAAAATGCATGGTGGTGCACTTGTCCAGAGCTAGCTTGAGTTGCCAGTCTGAGATCCATTGTTGCATTGTCCAGGTCAGACTGCAAGCAAGATCTATAGTGTTCAGGATCTGTCCTTTTTATCTCAAGGTACAGCTTGATGTCATCTGCGTACGTTAGTACTGTGGAATTCTTTAAGTTGGCATCTGTGTCATTAATATATGCCACAAACAAAAGGGGGCCAAGAACAGATCCCTGTGGTACACCAGATGACATCTCATATGGTGAGGAATGCTGTCCCAGAACCGTGACTACCTCTCTTCGACTGAGAATGAAGGACTTCAACCAGTTAAAAAGATCATCCTTCACACCCATTGCAGAGAGTTTTGCCATAAGCCTTTTGTGTGGCACAGAATTGAAGGCTTTCGCAAAGTCAAGGTAAACAACATCCACCCATGAGCCGCCATCAGTGATCCGGGTGATGTCTTCAAGAAACTCGATAAGTTGATCACAGCAGCTGGAGTTGGGGATAAATCCAAATTGCGAGGGCCGGATAAGACTGTGAGAGTTCCAGAAGTTCCAAAGTGTTTCTCTGACACAGGATTCCATCAGTTTGGCAATGCAACTAGTAAGACTGACTGGACGATAGTTCACAGGTGATGTGCGGTCACCCTTTTTGAACAGAGGAATGACACTGGCAGTTTTCCACTGTTCTGGAGTAGCACCGTTGTTCAGACAGAATTGGAAGAAGCGTGATAACTGGTGCAGAAGGAAGTACCCACCACGTTTAAGAAGCAGGTACGTAACACTATCAAAACCAGGAGAGGCATGGTTGCGTTTATTTTTTAGGTGACGTCGCAGGTGTAAATTCCATGGTTGTAATAGATGTACTTAACAGGAAGACCAGGAATTACAGTGAGCTGGTTGAACTCTATTCATTGGCTGTCAGACAGCAATATGTCAATGCGATGGTCACCACCACCACGTCCTTACCGATATGGTGACATCAGCGGATATGTTGTGAGTATTCTTTCTTACTTCTTTTGTCCATTTTCATTTGACTGCTACATGTAATACAGACTGCTGACTGATTGAAAATGGGAGATTTGGGAGTCTCAGTTGACCCTGGACAGCAAATACCACTTTCCCCTTATTACCACTAAGATAGCCGACCTCTTGTGATGTAAAGAAATGAACGTGGTGAAGATACTAGAGCTTTCTGTCTATTAGGAGGCGTATATGTATGATGTATTTAACAGGAAGACCAGGAATTACAGTGAGCTGGTTGAACTCTATGAAATCTGCGGATGGGATGTGTCCTCTGTCCCTGTTGAGCTCGCTCCTCGGGGGTTTGGACTGGTGACAAAGGAAAAGAACCACCTTTCGAGGGCATTATTGGAGACAGTCGAGAAAGCGAGTTACTATATCTGACTCAAAAGATAAGATGAATGGTGCACTTAACATATTGAGGTGGATGGAGTCATCTCGTTCGAAATCACAACAAACTCTTTGAATTTCAAGCTGCTCTCACGTGTTGAGGTGGACGGAGTCACAATATTAGATTCATTTAGGATTGTACTATATACACACACACACACACACACACACACACACACACACACACACACACACACACACACACACACACATATATATATATATATATATATATATATAGAACAAAGGAATTGTGGTAAGGAAGCAGATGGACCATAACGCATATATATATATTACATAATGGTTATTAGAAAAACAAGGTACATTGATGCTCAATAATACATTTATTAATTGCGAGGTTGCCCACAAAAAGCGGATACCTGTATTTTATTTCATATATATATATATATATGATTCTTCTTTACAAAACCTTAACCGACACTACAGTTGCACTGCAGCACTTCAGGCAAAATACATGGCCTACAACCTCTGAAGAAAATCACCTTTCTCCCAATACTGAGCTAAATTTATCTATCATTGCAACTCTTGCAAGTGTATTATCCGTACCATAAAACTCTCAAGCTCTCCCGCCTATAAAACTGAAATCTATCTTTCTCGTCCCTCAACAAAAGGATCTCCGCTGACTTTGCAGAAACCTCTTTACCTCCACTTCTCAATAACGATAGTTCTGTACTCGACACTCCTGCGAAGAAAGACACTTTGCTTCTCACTTTGCAGCCAGCTGCCCACAACACACGCTAGGTAAATCTCTTCTAAATCTCCCCTCTTCTGCCTCACTACATGCTCCACCTTGCAGGTCATGTGCAACTAACAAGGTCACTGGCTCTGACAGTATATTGTTCATCCCCCCCCCCCCCCCCAGAGCTAGCCTCTCTCTTTATCCCTCTCTCTCCTTAATGACCACCAATATGGCTTCTGTAAAGATCTGATGCAAATCTATCTATCTATCTATCTATCTATCTATCTATCTATCTATCTATCTATCTATCTATCTATCTATCTATCTATCTATCTATCTATCTACCTACCTACCTACCTACCTACCTACCTACCTACCTACCTATCTACCTACCTACCTACCTATATATCTATCTATCTAGTTACTTAATTACCTGTCTATCAACTTACCTATCAACCAACCTACATGACTAGCCAATTGTCTAATTACACATCTATTTCCTGACCTGTCTATATAATTGCCGGTACAATTACATACCTGACTATTTAATCCACTTAACCAACTAACTACGTTACCTAGATAATTTAAATGTAACCTATTAACGTACTAAATAACTTAGCTACTAATTATTTCACCTGTCTTACGGAAGCGACAAACCTTGCTTGATGCACGAGCTGCCAGAAACGAACTATTAAGCGAGTTCTTACACAGTAACTCGATCCACGAGAAATATCAACTAAATGCTGGGTTGTGTGTTGTGTTCTTGAACAAAACACTTCATTTTGGGATTTAACCCTGCGATGGAAGAGCCTTGTACTCTCACTCGCTTAACACCATGGAAACCGGGAAAAGCACCGACCTGCCAAGCCTCCGGGCTCCAGACAGACTTTAGGGTATAATCGCTGCAGTCCTTGGTGTATTTTATTGCTTGTTCTAGTTCTTTTCTCTTCTTTTAATTGACTAAGTTACATATTGATGATGCAAGAGTGCAGAAGGTACCGGAGCAATGATTTTTTATATCAACAGCATAAGAGCGGGTGTTATTACAAGTGACGGCAAGTAAAATTATTTATGTATATGAAAAAGAATTCAGGAGAAAAAAGTTTACCTTGGGTCACATTAGATAGATGATCTAAGGATAAATAGAATAGGTATGTATGGAGATGTAACTCCTAGTGGAGTCGTAGGAGCGCTGTACTGACAAACGGCGTTCCTTGTGCACTTTATATCTGGCGGAGCCCATCTTCTATCCAGATCTGAACATAGCCGATTTTTTCCAGAGAAGAAGAATGAGAGAGAAAGGGAGGGTGAAAGAGATATAGAGAAATAATTGTTTCTACTTTTGACACAAAGCCAGCAATTATCCCAGTGCACTACTGGTACTTTATTTTATCGACCACGTAAGGATGAAAGGCAAAGCAAACCTCGGCAGGATAGAAATAATGAACCTCAGCACTTGACTGATGCTTTTTTATCGACCAAGACAGGATTAAATGTAAAGGTTTTCTCTGTGGCATTTCAACTCAGAGAGCAGAGAACTGGAACAAATACTGCTAAGTATTCTATCTGGCGTTCTAACGACTCTACCAATTCGTCGCCTAGACAGCAGTTCTTTCTTTCTTTTTGTTAGACTTTTTGCTTTTATTCTACCTAGAAGTGCAACGAAATACCAGCATAAAATTTGAACGATGACTAAAGAGCAGCTTGATAAATGTCTTATTCATTTAGTCATCCAGCCCCACTCTGCTTTTAATTAAATTAATATTTATTAATTAAGAAAAAAAAATTTAATGTGAAAATTGAATTAAAAATTTATAACTTAATTCTTTGATTTGAGAAAGATTTATATAATAGAGAAATCATTTTAATTATTGTTGTTGTTGTTGTTGTTGTTTTTGTTGTTATACTTAGTGCTTCTGTTTGCACTGTAGAGTGGTAGTAAGCCAGTGAAATTATTAATCCACACCGCGAAGCCCAGTTGGAGTCATTTTAATTCCTTCACATTCTTGAAAAATTCATCAGAAATCAGAAAGCTCTAAATGTAATTAATTAGTATTTCCTGATCCACTGGAAATTTTGTGACTTCATGTAATAATAATTTGTAATCCAGTACAACCTGCTGCATGTTCGGATGGTCGGCGTCTGAACTGGCAGACGATTGTCGATGGCTAAATTGGCAGATGATGGTCTATGACTAAATTGGCAGAGGATAGTTTATGACTAATTTGGCAGAGGTTAGTCTGACTAAATTGGCAGACGATTAACGATGACTAAATTGACAGAGGGTAGTCTGTGACTAAATTGACAGAGGATAGTTTAAGACTAAATTGGCAGAGGGTAGTCTGTGACAAAATTGGCAGAGGATAGTTTATGACTAAATTGGCAGAGGGTAGTCTATGACTAAATTGACAGAGGGTAGTCTGTGACTAAAGTGACAGAGGGTAGTATATGACTAAATTGACAGAGCGTAGTCTGTGACTAAATTGACAGAAGTTAGTCTGTAACTAAATTGACAGAGGGTAGTATATGACTAAATTGACAGAGCGTAGTCTGTGACTAAAGTGACAGAGGGTCGTGTATGACTAAATTGACAGAGGGTAGTCTGTGACTAAATTGACAGAGGGTAGTCTGTGACTAAATTGACAGAGGGGAGTTTAAGACTAAATTGGCAGAAGTTAGTCTGTAACTAAATTGACAGAGGGTAGTCTATAACTAAATTGGCAGAGGGTAGTCTGTGACGAAATTGGCAGAGGATAGTTTATGACTAAATTGGCAGAGTGTAGTCTGTGACTAAATTGACAGAGGGTAGTCTGTGACTAAATTGACAGGGTAGTCTGTAACTAAATTGACAGAAGGTAGTCTGTGACTAAAATGACAGAGGGTAGTCTATGACTAAATTGACAGAGGGTAGTCTGTGACTAAATTGAAAGAGGGTAGTCTGTGCCTAAAGTGACAGAGGGTAGTCTATGACTAAATTGACAGAGGGTAGTCTGTGACTAAATTGACAGAGGGGAGTTTAAGACTAAATTGGCAGAAGTTAGTCTGTAACTAAATTGACAGAGGGTAGTCTATAACTAAATTGGCAGAGGGTAGTCTGTGACGAAATTGGCAGAGGATAGTTTATGACTAAATTGGCAGAGTGTAGTCTGTGACTAAATTGACAGAGGGTAGTCTGTGACTAAATTGACAGGGTAGTCTGTAACTAAATTGACAGAAGGTAGTCTATGACTAAATTGACAGAGGGTAGTCTGTGACTAAATTGAAAGAGGGTAGTCTGTGCCTAAGTGACAGAGGGTAGTCTATGACTAAATTGACAGAGGGTAGTCTGTGACTAAATTGAAAGAGGGTAGTCTGTGCCTAAAGTGACAGAGGGTAGTCTATGACTAAATTGACAGAGGGTAGTCTGTGACTAAATTGACAGAGGGTAGTATGTGACAAAATTGACAGATTGAGACTATGACTAAATTAGCAGAAGGTAGTATGTGACTAAATTGATAGAAGGTAGACTATGACTAAATTTCCAGAGGCTAGTCTGTGACTAAGTTGACAGAGGGTAGACTGTGACTAAATTGACATAGGGTAGACTGTGACTAAATTGACAGATGGTAGACTGTGACTAAATTGACAGAAGGTAGTCTCTGACTAAATTGACAGAGGGTAGTCTGTGACTAAATTGACAGAGGTTAGACTGTGACTAAATTGACAGAGGGTAGTCTGTAACTAAATTGACAGAGGGTAGTCTGCGTCTAAATTAACAGAGGGTAGCCTGTGACTAAATTGACAGAGGGTAGTCTGTGACTAAATTAACAGAAAGTAGTCTATGACTAAAGTGACAGAGGGTAGTCTGTGACTAAATTGACAGACAGTAGTCTGTGACTAAATTGACAGAGAGTAGTCTATGACAAAATTGATAGAGGGTAGTCTGTGACTAAATAGTCAGAGGGTAGTCTGTGACTAAATTGAAAGAAGGTATTCGATGACTAAATTGACAGAGGGTAGTCTGCGACTAAATTGACTGACGGTAGTCTGTGACTAAATTTACAGAAGGTAGTCTATGACTAAATTGACAGAGGGTAGTCTATGACTAAATTGGCAGAGTGTAGTATGTGACAAAATTGACAGATTGTAGACTATGACTAAATTAGCAGAGGGTAGTCTGTGACTAAATTGACAGAAGGTAGTCTGTGACTAAATTGACAGAGGGTATTCTATGACTAAATTGACAGAGGGTAGTATATGACTAAATTGACAGAGCGTAGACTGTGACTAAAGTGACAGAGGGTCGTGTATGACTAAATTGACAGAGGGTAGTCTGTGACTAAATTGACAGACGGTAGTGTGTGACTAAATAGACAGAAGGTAGTCTGTGACTAAATTGACAGAAGGTAGTCTATAACAAAATTGACTGAGGGTAGTCTCTGACTAAATTGACAGAGGGTAGTCTGTCACTAAATTGACAGAGACTAGTCTTTGACTAAATTGACAGAGGGAAATCTGTGACTAAATTGACAGAAGGAAGACTATGACTAAAGTGACAGAGGGCAGTCTGTGACCAAATTGACAGACGGTAGTCTGTGACTAAATTGACAGAGGTTAGTGTGTAACTAAATTGACAGATGGTAGTCTGTGACTAAATTGACAGAGTGTATTCTGTGACTCAATTGATAGAGGGTAGTCTATGACTAAAGTGACAGAATGTAGTCTGTGACTAAATTGACAGAAGGTAGACTGTGACTAAATTGACAGAGAGTTGTCTGTGCCTAAATTGACAGAGGGCAGTCTGTGACTAAATTGACAAAGGTTTGTCTGTGACCAAATTGACAGAGTGTAGTCTGTGACTAAATTGGCAGACGATAGTCGGTAACTAAATTCGTAGAATCCACCTTACGTTGAAGAAATATCGGTGTCTAGAAAGTGGGGCCTTAGTTCCGCAATATTGATGTATTTCTTCATCATCGTGAGGGTCAAATATGGGGAGGTATAGCACCTATATTGGGAAGGGGCGGGAAGAGTGGTCATACTCGTTAACTGGTCAAGATATATATATATAATAACTAGAGATTGATTAACATATAAATAAACATGAATAATCACATGAGATAATTTTTACAAGTGTGTAACCACACATAGCTAGGTAGGTAACTAAATGAAGTTGACCAGAAGTTCAAAAATAGATACCTTATAATATGATTAATCTTCCCTGTATATATTCCATTAAAGAAATATATTTTACCAATTAATCAGATGGTAAACCACATAAGTGGAGACTTGGATTTTCAACAAGGAAGAAGTTCCAGCAATCCGTGTTTACACTTCAAGTTCAAATCAGCGACTGGCCAGCACCACGTGTTGTATTTACTAGAAATACACACATCATACTAGCTTCGTCCTAGTGGCGTGAATAGGGTTGTTGACAACTAGAAACAGAAGTCGAGTCCTTTCAACAGAGTTAGCTCTACAATTAAGGAGCGGTATTTATATATCTATATCCAAAATTAAGATAAATCAAATGAATTTATTCTAAATTAAAATTATGAGTGTCATGCCAGAAAGACATGCGCCATATTACCCGCAAAATAAGCTCTAAGATTCTAACGAGTAGGTCCGAACATTTTATAATAACTAGAGATTGATTAACATATAAATAAACATGAATAATCACAGGAGATAATTTTTACAAGTGTGTAACCACACATAGCTAGGTAGGTAACTAAATAAAGTTGACCAGAACTTTAAAAATAGATACCTTATAATATGATTAATCTTCCCTGTATATATTCCATTAAAGAAATATATTTCACCAATTAATCAGATGGTAAACCACACAAGTGGAGACTTGGATTTTCAACAAGGAAGAAGTTACAGCAATCCGTGTTTACACTTCAAGTTCAAATCAGCGAATACATGGAAGATTAATCATATTATAAGGTATCTATTGTTGAAGTTCTGGTCAACTTTATTTAGTTACCTACCTAGCTATGTGTGGTTACACACTTGTAAAAATTATCTCCTGTGATTATTCATGTTTATTTATATGTTAATCAATCTCTAGTTATTATAAAATGCTCGGACCTACTCGTTAGAATCTTAGAGCTTATTTTGCGGGTGATATGGCGCATGTCTTTCTGGCATATGACACCCATAATTTTGATTTAGATTAAATTCATTTGATTTATCTTAATTTTGTATATATATATATATATATATATATATATATATATATATATATATATATATGTATATGTAGAAGAAGTTTATGAAACGGAAATGCGGGTATAAAGAATTTATTAGGTAACAATTGTTTCTATAGTGTGTGGGTTACCTATACCTCGCTATTTGTATAATATAAAAATATTATCATAAATCGTAGGTACACTGTAAGAGAACACACCATGTCGTCAGACCTTTATTGTAGAATGATAGGAGAATATTTTATACACTAGATATGTGAGAAAGTAGGAGGTAAGAAGGGAATAGGGAGAGGGAAGCGAGTAAAGGGGAGGTAGTCTTAGGATTCAAGACTGTCAGAGTAGTAGAGATTGTATAGAGGAAAATGTTTTTGCAGCAGTTAGCTAAATGAGGCGTGTTAAGGTTGGCGGGGGGAGTAAATTCTTCTAGTGGTGTTGTTTGGACAAAATTTAGTTAAAGGGGTCAATGTAGTACAGAATTATAGACAAGTTATTGGGGCTATTATAGTAGCAGGATATTTCTAAAGGGGTCTAAGAAGCAGTGTTTAGTGCTATTATTATAAAAAGCCATATCGTGTGTATAAACATATAAAAATATGAAATAAAAATAAAAATTTGCAAATGGTGGTGTAAAAAGATAACATTACATGCATTTAACATTACATGTTAGGTGCATTACTGCACCTAACAAAGAAAAACTAATTAAAAAACTCAACTCAACAATACTAAATATGTACATCCCTAATGACACAGCGCACCAGCATAGCGACATACAACGCACTAACACGCAGCTACAACCCCACCAAACTATCCAGAATACTACTGCAAAACATAAAAATAACTGTAACTGCACTAAACCAGATTCGTGCCCATTGAATAACCAATGCCTAGCACGCAATATTGTTTACCGATGTACAATAAATTCCGGAACCAACAAATGGTATTACGTCGGATGTACCGCAACATCTTTCAAAGCTCGCCTATACCAACATCGATCTTCGATCAAGCATGAGAAAATGCGCTCCGTAACAACCCTCGCCGATAAAGCCTGGCAGCTTCGGAAGAACAATCAAGCATTCTCCCTTGATTGGCAAATTATTGCAGGTGCGCCAGCATATAAGCAAAATCACCGATTTTGTAAATTATGCAATATGGAGATATACTGCATTTTAACGTCGGAAAACAAACTTTTGAACAGCAAAATTGAACGTTCACTTTACTGTAACCATCGTTTAAAAACGACTTTTTCATTTTTTAAATGCATGTAATGTTATCTTTTTACACCACCATTTGCAAATTTTTATTTTTATTTCATATTTTTATATGTTTATACACACGATATGGCTTTTTATAATAATAGCACTAAAACTGTTTCTTAGACCCCTTTAGAAATATCCTGCTACTATAATAGCCCCAATAACTTGTCTATAATTCTGTACTACATTGACCCCTTTAACTAAATTTTGTCCAAACAACACCACTAGAAGAATTTACTCCCCCCGCCAACCTTAACACGCCTCATTTAGCTAACTGCTGCAAAAACATTTTCCTCTATACAATCTCTACTACTCTGACAGTCTTGAATCCTAAGACTACCTCCCCTTTACTCGCTTCCCTCTCCCTATTCCCTTCTTACCTCCTACTTTCTCACATATCTAGTGTATAAAATATTCTCCTATCATTCTACAATAAAGGTCTGACGACATGGTGTGTTCTCTTACAGTATACCTACGATTTATGATAATATTTTTATATTATACAAATAGCGAGGTATAGGTAACCCACACACTATAGAAACAATTGTTACCTAATAAATTCTTTATACCCGCATTTCCGTTTCATAAACTTCTTCTTCATATTTTCTCCGGATTTTAAAGCATATTTTATTATACGTTGAGCAATCTCCGACGTCGGTTGACTCCATCCAATGCGACTACCTAGTAACATTGGAGTACAGATTTATTAATTCTATGTATATGTATATATATATATATATATATATATATATATATATATATATATATATATATATATATATATATATATATATGTATATATATATATATATATATAGGAACAAGTAAGACCCCGACGGCTGAGCTCAAGCTGTTTCGACGGCTAATTGTGTCCAGAATTAGCCGTCGAAACGGCTTGAGCTCAGCCGTCGGGGTCTTACTTGTTCCTATTACCCACTCTACTACCCTAAGTATTGAGTACTTTGGCGCGTTATGGTCCACCTGGTTCCTTACCACATTTCCTTCGTTATATATATATATATATATATATATATATATATATATATATATATATATATATATATATATATATATATATATATATATATATATACATATATATATGTATATATCTATATGTATATATATGTATATATATATATATATGTATATATATATATATATATATATATGTGTGTGTGTGTGTGTGTGTGTGAGGGCGCATGGCTTAGTGGTTAAACCATCGGGCTTGCAATCGAAAGGTTGTGAGTTCAATTCTCAGACCGGGTGATGTGTTGTTTCCTTGAGCAAGACACTTTATTTCACATAGCTCCAGTTTACTCAGGTGTAGAAATGAGTACCGGCCTGCCCGCCCAGTCAGTGGGATGGTGACATCGTATGACCAGCGGCGCCGATTGGCGCCCGAAAGACTGGTCGGTCAAGGTGATCAAGGTTATATATATATATAAATAATTGTGATTGTGAATATATATATATATATATATATATATATATATATATATATAGTAGAATAATCGAGTATCAAAAAATCGGCGCACGAGTTCACGATAAACAAAATTCGATATGAGCGGTAGAGGGCTCCATAATTTAGATAAATCAGAGCTATAACTATCGTTAAAATACCGTCACACATAGAACAAGTCTATAATCAACCGTACGATCGAAAATTTGCGATCCGGAAGATTCGGGACACTCAGATAAAAAATCAATAAATAAATTAAATGAATGTAAAAAGCATACCCGGACCCGCTAGGAAGATGTTAAATCTAGCTTCTTGGGTTTCTGTAAATCCTTAAACTGTTCTCTATCAGCTCACATAAAAATATCTAAGACTTCTAGGTACCAGTGGACAGGAAATTTACTTCTTCAACGAGCTTTGTCCAAACGAATGAAAAGGCATAACCCAAGCTAAATACGCACATGGAATTCGGCAAGGGAGATAACCTCTACATCCGCGAAAAATATTCGGGAAAATGTGGAAATACACATATCGAATAAGAGTGCTCAATAGACATGTTAAAATAAACAGGAGCTATTCATCATTTAATAGAATCGACAAAAAATGATCAATAAAATTAACTGGTCAATAGCTAGGTCTAGAGCTAAATATAGTAGAATAATCGAGTATCGAAAAATCGGCGCACGAGTTCACGATAAACAAAATTCGATATGAGCGGCATAATCACAAGTTCTTCATATACGTCTCAATCCCTCAAAGTAGAGTTTCCAAATGGAAACTCTACTTTGAGGGATTGAGACGTATATGAACTTGCAATTTCAGAGTCAGCTCCGATCATCGCATCGATCGTGCTTCGAGCTGTTCGCCAGAGAAATCATTGTAATATGTCTAATAAATTCTAATTCGTCGCACCACTGATTCTCCGTTTCTTCTGTGATATATATATATATATATATATATAAATAATTATGATTATGAATATTTATTTATACTTATCGAGCCCTCTTTGGATTTTAGCCTTCACACTTTTTATTATTACTATATATATATATTGGAATTGAACCAGCAAGACTGTTGAGGTATGTCATACATCAATTTATGTATTTTATCTGACGTGGACGTACTGAAAAAACAACACAGTACCTCTCGAAATATATATAATAAAACATATATTTTGATTATGTGAATGTATTCATTTATTAATATTCTGAATAATATATATATATATATACAAATATATATATATATAATATATATATATATATTTGTATATATATATATATATATATATATATATATATATATATATATATATATATATATATATATATATATATATATATAAATGAAAAGTATAGAAATTATTGTAGCAAGAAGCCAACAGTATTCCATATTATATATATCCAGTTGATGGATGTGAATCCGAAATATATAGGGACAATTAAATCTCTCCCAAGGTAACTCTCTCTCTCGTGTTGTTATTTTAATTTTTATCCTTTACGCTCTTTCCTTCATTCCTCTACACGTCTTATACACGCCACGCATCTCAACGTACACCACTTACATCTCTCTCTCCCCTACCGGATCTTGTTACCCAGAGATTTACCCATCTGCATTGTCGAGGCTTCCAAACGACTTAAAGACATTTACCATATATATATATATATTTGTATATATATATATATATATATATATATATATATATATATATGTGAGATACGTAAAATAAGAAAATTATAAAAATTAACTTACTTACTAAAATTTCACTCCAACTAATTAGTTTCTGAAAGGGAATAAACGTAGTTTCCGAAGAAACGTACGGAGAAGCCTTTCGTCATCAGGGAAGTCTATTCTCGGCTAAGTTTCCAGGCAATACGTGGACACAGGGAACTTATACAAAAATAATTCAGTGGATGGAAAAAAGCAAAGCGTGGACTAAGTTCCAAGCCATTGAAAAAATCACTGCCTACTGCGTCGGTGGCAAATTCAAAACAATCAATCACGTGACATCGAGGTATACTAATTCTTTATATATATATATATATATATATATATATATATATATATATATATATATATATATACGAGGTGGGTCAGAAAAGTTCCGGGACTGATGTCACAAAAGATTTATTTCAAACCCAAACTTCACACTAAGAGTTTTCTGCTTCAAAGTAATCCCCTTGGAGTCTAATGCACTTTTCCATCATTTTTTACAACGCTTGTATGCACTCCTGGAAGGATTCTTCCGGGATCCTCCGCAGTTCCGTCGTCACGGCCTTTTTGATGTCGTCCACGTCTTCAAAACGGGTCCTCTCCGGGTCTTACTCGAAGATCCATGACTCATCACCGGTGATGACTGTCCCTAGCAAGTCTGGTTCGGTTTCAAGACGCTCGAGGATGTCCTGGCACACTTGCATGCGTCGACCCTTCTGGTCATCGTTCAGCAGTTTTGGCACTATCTTCGCGCAGACTTTCCGCATGTCCAAATCTTCAGTGAGAATCTTCCAGACGCTGTCCCGATTCATGCCCAACTCATTTGCCATCAGTCGAACAGTCAGCTGACGATCGCTACGCACCATCTGCCTGACGCGCTCAACGTTGACTTCAGTCCTGGTTGTTGAGAGCCTTCTGCTCCTAAGGGCATCTTCCACGTTCTCGCGTCCTTTTTTAAACCTCTTGCACCATTCAATAACACGTGAGCATGACATCGTCTTATCTCCATACACTTGCTGCAGCAATCCCAGTGCTTATGACGGAGTTTTCAAGTTTGTTCGTTGCTCTGTGCTCATTGCTTGACGACCTGAAGCATAGGACATGTATATATAATTCTGAAGAAAAAAGTTTGATCGCTGCTAAGATTACAGTTACATACTCCAGGGGGATTACTTTGAAGGAGTAAGAGAAGTGTGAAGTTTGGGTTTGAAATAAATCTTTTGTGACATCAGTCCTGGAACTTTTCTGACACACCTCATATATATATATATATATACGGTATTAATAGAATAAATATAGTTTTATAAATATAGTTTCCATTTTTTAATACCATTGATATATATATATAGTTGTATATATATATATATATATATATACATATATATATATATATACAAATATACAAATATATATATATATATATATATTTGTATATATATATATACATATATATATATATATATATGTATATATATATTTGTGTGTATATATATATATATAAATATATATATATAATCACATACATATATATATATATGTGTGTATGTGTGTGTATCGTAGTAACACACGCATATGTAGTTATGTGTATATGTAGTTATGTATATATGCAGTTATGTATGTATGCAGTTATGTATATATGTAGTTATGAGTGTATGTATGAGTTTGTATGTATCTATGTACGTACTTACGTATGTATAGATGTAGGTATGTAAGGATGTTTGTATACATGTATGTAGATATGTCAAGGCAGAATTCTAGGAGAAGGAAAACTCTGATATAACACCTGCAACTCTGATGGTATCCAATGATGTTGACTTGTTCTTCTTTTTGGTAAATATCATCTTGGTTAAGAGAGTGGGACTGGCTTTGTGCAGTACCTTTGCTCACTATAAAATCTTCACGGCACAGGCATTGCTTTATATCTGGAGATCTCTCTGCACTTGTCGTCACATGGTGCCATGGGCCCAGCACTATGTGTCAGTAATTGTCACAAGTGTAGTGTTTGTACCAGAGTTTTCAAGTCGTTGGCTGGACTAAAAAGTCACACTCGTTCAGCGCATCGGTAGGGGTTCTCCTACATGGATATAACGTAGTGGCCGTACTCGAAAACAAGTTGGCAGCCACCACATATATATATATATATATATATATATATATATATATATATATATATATATATATGTATATATATATATATATATATATATATATATATATACAGTATATATATATATATATATATATATATATATATATATATATATATATATATATATATATATATGTATATATATATATATGAATGTATGATATGCTTACGCCATAGCTATTCCTTATCGGTAGCACATCGAGGCAAGAATCTGATCTACTTAAAAATTCTCGTTCATATTTCAATGCGTACTCAAAACAATTTAGCCATCTTAGAATCATTTCATCCATAATTATGAGGGCGTCACGCTTCATGTAAAACCATTCTTATTATGTACCAATTCTTAATTGAATGAAACATATTGCCTCGTTTTGATTCATATCTGCAATGCCCTCAATTTCTAGAGAAACCAAACGGAAAATGTAATGAATACTATATGTTCTTTTTAGTTCCAATTTCCCATAATTCTAGAGTTTCAAATCTTATTTTGAATATTTGTTTGTTTGTATGTATGTATGTATGTATGTATGTATGTATGTATGTATGTATGTATGTATGTATGTATGTATGTATGTATGTATGCATGTATGCATGTATGCATGTATGAATGTATGTATTGTATGTATGTATATGTATGTATGTGTATATATGTATGTGTGTATATATATATATGTGTGATTGTATATGTATGTATACGTGTATATATACGTATGTGTATGTATATATATGTATATATATATATGTATATAAGTATGTACATATATATATGTGTGTAAATATATGTATATATATATGTGTATATATATGTATATATATGTGTATATATATTTATATATATGTATATATGTATGTGTGTATATATTTCTATGTATGGGGATATATATATATATATATATATATATATATATATATATATATATATATATGGATATATAAATATATATGAATATATATATATGTATACATATATATATATGTATAAATATATGTGGTTTTCGATTATTAATAATAACATTCGATTCGTTTGCAATTATGCAAACAAGCCTCAATTTTATATCCATGTCAGTAGAATGAACCCTTCATTCTTGCTCTTGTGTTGGCATGTTAACAGAACTGCAGACACTAATGTTTCTAGGTATCACCCTTCATCAGTACAGCTCACTGTTCACCTGCCAAACTGTCAAGCCTGTGAAAATATATGCTATTTTCAAAAATACACAGTGACTGATCGGCCTGATTTGTATATTAGCAGACTGGCTGATCAGTCAGATCTGCATATTAGCAGATCCACTCATCAACCAGATTTGCAAATCAGCCGACTGGCCAGTCAGTTTCCTGTATACGAGCGATAAATGGCCGGCTTTGCCAAATTCAAATAAAAAAGAAAATTTTCGCTCTACATGGCTGAATACAATAAATGTAATCTGAGTTTTTCGATTATCAATAATAACATTTGATTCGTTTGCAATTATGCAAACAAGCCTCAATGTCAATAGAATGAACCCTTCATTCTTCCTCTTGTGACATGGCTATAAAATTGAGGCTTGTTTGCATAATTGCAAACGAATCGAATGTTGTGCCTAAATTAGAAACAATTATTAATATTCGAAAAACTCAGATTACATTTATTGTATTCAGCCATGTCGAGCGAAAATTTTCTTTTTTATATAAATATATGAATATATATATATATGTATCCATATATATATATCGATATATATATATGGATATATATATATATATATCGATATATATATATATATACCCACATATATATGAAAGCATGAAAGTACATGTTCAATTAACATTTAATATTCTACCATTCTATTTCATTATAATATCATTATAATTTTAAAGGATTGTAAATAAAACGAGTTAATCAGATAAAGTTGGAATTCCTTTTATTAATATATATGCATATATATATATACATAGTTGAAAAGAACAAACTAAACGCAGGGGCAATTGTACACAGTTGTATTAGGTTATATATATACACACACACACACACACACACACACATATATATATATATATATATATATATATATATATATATATATATATATATATATATATATATATATATATATATATATATATATGATAAAATGGGGAGAAAAATACTGCCGGTAGCACATGGATAACATGTAATAAAATAAGTCCCTCATCAGTGATTTGCCGACGATCATAGATATTTCATTGCATTAAAAATCATATACCTCACGTCGGTGCAATAATAACTAAATTAAGTTATTAGGACAATTAAAACGCGTAAAGGGAGTGAGACAAGATAACAACAAAGAGTAGAGCTAACCGTAGAAGGAAGGAAACAAGCTTCATAGTTATTCTGTTAGCATAAGCTAGGTGAATATATGAGCGCTTAGAAAAAAGACCTTTCGCGAACGAATGCAATGTGAGAAAGAGAGAAATTGCTTTCGTCGCGAACGGAATGAAGTGAGGAGAGGAGAAACAGTGAGTGAGTGAGTGGAAGTGTTAGGAAGAGTTAACTGACATGACAGAGGGGGCGAAAGAAAGTAGGAGAAACAGAGAGAATGAGGGAGCAGTAAGAGAGAGAGAGAGAAAAAAACAGAATCGCAGTCTAGGTAAATATATATTTGGATATGAAGTTAAATCTCTCTCTCTCTCTCTCTCTCTCTCTCTCTCTCTCTCTCTCTCTCTCTATATATATATATATATATATATATATATATAAAATTGTAAGTTTGAAGAATTATTACATAATAAATTTTTCATTGATTCACACTGTGAAAGGTAGCCACACTCATATATGTATCTGTGACTATGTATAAATATGTCTAAATATATATGTCTAAATATATACATTTATCGCTATGAATTTTGTATATATATATATATATATATATACATATCCATATAAACTTACTACGAAAAATCTATCAAAATCTATGAAGCTACATGAGCATCCCACAGCACAAACACGTAACCACAAAATATGCTGTTATTCATTATGCCAGAGGCTCTGCACACGCAGTGACTGCATCTACATGCATATAGCTGGGACAATATTCGGTTTGTTTGTAAACAAACAGCCCGAATTAAGCCGTACAGTGTTCAAACCGAACATAATGTTCGGTAAACCCATACGTACATATATATATGTGTGCATGTATGTATGTATATACATACTTCTGTACGTCTGTATACATATATGTATGTACGTATACATACTTATATTTAAGTATCAGTCGTAAATGAAATTTCATTTTTTCGATTTATATATATATATATATATATATTTCGTTTCTGAATTTGTTTAGCAAGATTCTTTATCTGAAATCGTGTGTTGAAACCGATATTGTTATACTTTGGGAGGGTCATGTTGCCAATAAGAAACACACGCACCAGTTGCTTTCACTTCAATTTATTATAATAAATTTATAATAAATTTATAAATTTATAAATTTCTGGTTGGTTGGTTGGTTCCACAACCAGATAGTTGTTTATATATTGTCATAGTTCTTTCGTCACACACTCTGTGACCTCTTCAGTGACTGGGGACATTTCAATGATGGGGCGTATGATCAGGGAGAGGAAGTAGGACAGTCTGTAGTTACTAGCAATGTTAGCTCCACAGACTGGCCGTGTTGGTGGTCCCGCGACAGGGTCACTGCCCGTTTTATGGTCTTTTCGAAGCCCATACAACGCCAGCACGTCATTGTTCCCAGATGTATGTGACAGCACGGAGGACCTCCTCAGCGGAATCGGCGAGAGTAACCGATCTAGGGACCTAACAAACTGCATAATAGGTAGTATGGATGTTGTGTCCCTGTATCCATCTATTGACGTGGATTTTGCTGTGGAGAAATGCGTAGAAATGATCACTGAGAGCAATGTTGAGTTCCGTGGGATTGATACCAGTGAGCTGGGACTCCTACTTAAACTTACCTATAGTAATAATTACCTAGACACATATGACCTTAGCAACCTGTGCCCTACAAGACCAGCGAGAGGCAGACCACCCACCATTACCTCAATGGCCAAGAAAACCCACACAGATAGATGGAACGGGTGGACCAGAGCCATACGGACACCCGAAAACCACGATGAACTGAAGAAAATGATTGCACATGCGGTAGGGGCCAGCATAAAACTAACCCTTAAGGAACATATGTTCAAATTTAATGGAAAAACATATGCCCAAGAGGAAGGAGCAGTCATTGGTGTTAGCATTGCAGGCGACATAGCTAACTTATTCATGGTATGGTGGGACAGTAGACTTAAACTTAAACTTAAAGAACAATTAGTAGAAGACCCCTTAACCCTGATAATGTACTCCCGCTACGTTGATGATATAAACATCGTAGTTAAGACACCCCCACTAGAGAACAGTCAGGAACTAGAGAAAAACACAATGGAAAGTATCCAGCAAATAGCTAACTCCATCCACCAGAGCATTAGAGTTACTATAGACTACCCAAGTAAACACCCCAACCATCGATTACCTGTACTAGACACAGAGCTCTGGTTAGATACCATTAATAACAAAAAACAAATCCTCCATTCCCATTATGCCAAACCCATGACTTCCAAACATCTGATCCACCGAAACTCGGCCGTTTCGGACC
Source organism: Eledone cirrhosa (assembly GCA_964016885.1). Classification (NCBI taxonomy): domain Eukaryota; kingdom Metazoa; phylum Mollusca; class Cephalopoda; order Octopoda; family Eledonidae; genus Eledone; species Eledone cirrhosa. The sequence goes on along the minus strand of OZ024743.1, from coordinate 322,545,776 downwards.
ATACCAAAATCAACATACTGATTGCGGATTTGGTACGGGTGATGAGAAACGTGTCCCGCATGTGCAACCCCGAAGAACTAGAGAGACACATACAACACTTCATCCACCGTATGCAGTTCTCTGGCTACAATCAGAGAGATAAAATCAGAGTGTATAGAGGAGCCAGAACCAAATGGGAAAAAATGGTAAATAATGACATAAATGGGACCTGCCCCTTGTATAGGAGCAAATTTTGGAATAGAATAGAAAGAACTAGGAACAAGGCTAATAGAATAAACTCATGGTATGATAGCAATAAATACCAGAGTGTAATGTTCATCGATACAACCCCTAGAGGTGAATTAGCTTACAAATTTAGAAGGGCCCTAGATAAACATAAACTCAATATTAAGATAGTAGAAAGACCAGGTACCTCCGTAAAAACACTTATTAGCAAGACATACCCTTTTCAAAGACCCTCATGTATAGATAAGAAATGTATAACCTGTAAAATAAGCCCCCATATTAACTGTAAAACTAGAAATGTAGTGTATAGCATAAGATGTACTGAAGGACAATGTAGAAACAAAAATATAGTGTACATAGGTGAGACAGCTCGTAGTATAGGGGAACGAATAAATGAACACTGGCGAGACCTTTAAGATAATAAAGAATTATCTGTGCTCTACCAACATGCTAAGATAGAACACAGGGGTAGATTAGAGAACATAGAAATAAAAATAGAATCCACACACAGAAAAGATGCAATGTTTAGGCAAATTACAGAGGCAGTAAGCATAAAAGAATTACAACCAAAATTAAATAGAAAATATGAGTGGAACAGCAACATCACAACTTACAATTAAGGACAAAATGAAAACACACACAGGACAAAATGAAAACACACACACACATAGAACAAACAACTTACAATTAAGGACAAAATGAAAACACACACAGGACAAAATGAAAACACACACATAGAACAAACAACCAACCAGTAACATGTAAATAAACAAATAAATAAATGAACATAAACACACACAGACACCCGGATGTGGCGCATGCGCAGACTGAGCACACAACACACACACAGAAACAAAATGGCGTAGGACAGAACAAAGGAGAGGCACAAAAACAAAGAAAGGAATCCCCAGTCACTGAAGAGGTCACAGAGTGTGTGACGAAAGAACTATGACAATATATAAACAACTATCTGGTTGTGGAACCAACCAACCAACCAGAAATTTATAAATTTATAAATTTATTATAAATTTATTATAATAAATTGAAGTGAAAGCAACTGGTGCGTGTGTTTCTTATTGGCAACATGACCCTCCCAATGTATAACAATATATATATATATATATATATGCAGAAAAAGAAGACGAGCCCTTAATAAAGAATATATGTATGACTGAACACATGTGTTTTTTCGAAAAAAAAACAAAACAACAAATAAACAAACCCAATGGTTTTTCCGTTTCTTCCTCTTCTCACTCTCCTCTATCGTTCTATTCTTTTACTTACCATTGTATATTCGGATGAAGGACTAATATCCGAAAGATTAAGGCTCTTTTCCTACTATATCTAGAAGCAAAGAATTATATATATATTCACCGTACTGTATTGTTTTGTTGCGTTGTTTTCAGTTTATTTTGCATATATATATATATATATATATAAATTAAAATGAAGAATTAGAAATAG
>OZ024743.1:322524087-322539087 GCA_964016885.1 Eledone cirrhosa | reverse complement strand
CAGGGTATCGTTATGGCAGTATTTTAATTGTCTGCTATCTAATTATTTTATTTTATCATTGATATTATTGTTCTGGTTTAATACCACACTTATATAAAAACCATGCCTTATGTGTTTTCTTCATTTCACTCGCTCCGATGAAATAGATTGGTTATAAAGAAATAGTTCTAGTCCTGTAGAATCCATTTCTATATTAAATATTTATAGTCTGCTATGTATTGAGTACCTTACTTACTGAGGTTACCCCCGATTGAACCCGGGATAAACTTTTATATATATATATTGTTCTAGTAGCAATGACAAGTCGAAAATGTTTGCAAAATTATTTTCTTTAGTCTTCTGAACTTGAGAGTCCTTCCGGAAAATGTTACATAGACTTTCTCTGATTCTCTGACAATGACCAGATCATCTTCTAGGTCATTGTCCTGACACTATGTTAGAAGAGACGTTCAACTGACTTTTCTCTCCAGTTTCATACAATGCCTCATATGTTCTGATGTTTGATATATTTATCTTACTAAGAGTGAATGGGTGCGAACTTTAACACACGAAGAGCAAAGAAATATCACATGCCATTTATTCCGTCACCACTCTGAACATTTTGCCAATTCATCATCCTTATATATATGGTATGTATGGACCCGTAACTCCTGGTGGAGTTGTAGTGATGCCACAGCGGCATATGGTGTTTCTTGGGCATATTAAACCTGGTGGAACCTGTCCCTTCTCTAGGTTTGAAGAGAACCAATTTCTTCCAGAGAGAGAGAGAGAGAATCGACCGCAGTACTAGACTGATACTATAGTTATCGAACTCGAAATGAAGATAGGCAAAGTTGACGGGATTTGAACTGAGGACGTAGAGAAGGAGAAGGAATAGTGCAAAGCACTCTATCGGATGTTCTAACAGCTCTGCTACTTCACCACCTAACCTATATGGTACTAAGCCAGAAATTGGAGGCGAGGAGGGGAGAGATGTTACGTCGATTGGATTAATTCCAGTACTTGATTGGTATTATATTTTATCGACTCCAGGAAGGATAGAAATAGAAATATTCTGTGGCAGGATTTTGTACTCAAAACATAAAGGTACGGAACAAATACCGCAAGGCATTTTGTCGGAAGTTCTAACGAACCTGCTAATCAGCCGACAACGACAATATCTATACACGAGGTAACAACAAACAACACTAACACTAACAACAACAACAACGAATACACTCAAACAACAAATACACTAACAACAACAGCAACAACAAATACACTAACAACAACAACAACAAATACACTAACAACAACAACAACAACAGCCACTATTTATCAATTTTTTGTTTGTGTTTTTGTGTCATATATTTCATTTCCTAAAAAAAAAAAAAATCAATGAAAAAATCAACAAAACTCAACCAAATACACTTTTATCATTTCTTGCAGGTATATAGCATATATGTTTAAAGACAAATAAACTTATAATTTATAAGGAATAAAATATAAATATATAGACAAGTAACTAGCTTATACATACGTAAATACTTACATACATACATGATGATGGCTGCCCCCTCGTTATCGAGTATGGCCATTGCATCATATGCCATTATTAATAATTATTAATTAATTCTATCGTGCAATGTCTGTGCGTGAAGATTTTTTTTAAGTGAGGAAATACTGTGCACTGAGCCAATCCCAGTAGCTATAACCCGAAAAGAAGAAAAGATCAACATCATCGGTAACTACTGAGCCGCAGGTTTTATATCGGAGTTATCCCAGTTTCTTGAGTTGCCTTCTCCTAGAAGAATGCCCTGACAAAGGCTAGGGGTCATTCACTCCCAGTGGTTTAACCGCGTGATCGGGTATCCAGCCCGACTATTTCTATGTCCGCGCGCATACATATACACATGCATACATGCATATACATATATACATATGTACATGTGTATATACATATTTACACATTTTGGGATGGCTGTTGACTCTTATTAGTTTTTCCGCGCTTTGTCAAGTTTTATTTTTTGTCCTGCAGGATGTCCAAAATAACGCTCGTCACCATACATACATACATGGTGGCTGCCAACTCGTTTTCGAGTACGGCTACTACTTTATATCCATGTAGGAGAACCCCTACCGATGCGCTGAACGAGTGTGACTTTTTAGTCCAGCCAGCGACTTGAAAACTCTGGTACAAAGACTACACTTGTGACCATTATTGACACATAGTGCAGGGCCCATGGTACCACGTGATGACAAGTGCAGAGAGATCTCCAGATATAAAGCAATGCCTGTGATGTGAAGCTTTTATAGTGAGTAAAGGCACTGCACAAAGCCAGTCCCACTCTCTTAACCAAGATGATATTTACCAAAAAGAAGAACAAGTCAACATCATTGGATACCATCAGGGTTGCAGGTGTTATATCAGAGTTTTCCTTCTCCTAGAATTCTGCCTTGACAAAGGCTAAGGGGTCATCTCTCCCGGTGAGAGATACATACATACATACATACATACATACATACATACATATTGATGTTAGAACTCGAAAAATACTAAACAACACCCGAAACTTCCACATCAACAGTGACATAGTCCACGTTTACTTGAAACGTAAGTAGGGAGGCAGAGGCCTAAGATCAGTCCAGACAGCATTTGAATGTCGCATCATATCCCTCCGACAACATATACGAACCTCGAGCAAGTCTATCTGCATGAAACAGATAAGATCATGAGAGTTGGGAAGGAACTCCTCGAAAGATATTCTCTGTGTGATAATCAAAAACTCACCCCCCAGGGAAGTCGCTCAGCAATATCGCAGTGAATCCATGGATGAAAAACTGCATGCTTATCAGCAAAAAATCATGCATGGATATGTTGCCAGGAAGTTCCAGAGTGAGAGTAATATAGATAAACAAAGTAGTCTATCTTGGACCAACAACCGCTATATTGGCTCCCACTTTGAAGGATACGCTTTTGCAATCCAAGAAGAGGAAATCAACACGAAATACCTGATTCACAAAAGAGATAGGGATGCAGACAAAACACCTAGATGTGATAACAAGTGCAGACTCTGCAGAATTAACATCGAAGATGTCACCCATGTCATAAGCAGCTGTCCAAAGATGTCATCGCGGTACTATCTACCTATGAGGCATGATGTAGTGGCCAAAACACATACAACCAAAACATCCACATCCACACATACAATAACATCAATATCTACACATGCATCCATGAAACCATGCAGACATATCTACCTAGTTGATGTGTAAATTCCAATGAGAGAGTCTTGTATCAATGCTAGAAACCGACTCTCTATTGGCAAAAATTTGTGAAATTATAAAACCAGAAGCACATACATACATACATACGCATACATACGTACATACATATATATATATATATATATACGTACGCACATATATACATATATGGTATTGTATGGTTCCGTAACTCTTGATAGAGTCGTAGGGGCGCCGTATTGACACGGTGTTGCTTGGGCATTTTAAGTCTGGCGGAGCCTGTCCCTCTCCAAGCCTAAGTACAGCAGATTTCTTCCAGAGAGAAGAAGAATCGACCCAGTACTTCACTGGTACTTTTATCGACCTCGAAAGGATGAAAAGCAAAGTTGACCTCGGCTGGATTTGAACGCAGAGTGCAGAGATCCGGATCGAATACCATAAAGCATTCTATCCGACGTTCTAACGACTCTGCCAATTTTCCGCCTTATATACATACATACATACATACATACATGGTGGCTGCCAACTCGTTTTCGAGTACGGCCACTACTTTATATCCATGTAGGAGAACCCCTACCGATGCGCTGAACAAGTGTGACTTTTTAGTCCAGCCAGCGACTTGAAAACTCTGGTACAAAGACTACACTTGTGACAATTACTGACACATAGTGCTGGCCCCATGGTACCATGTGATGACAAGTGCAGAGAGATCTCCAGATATAAAGCAATGCCTGTGCCGTGAAGCTTTTATAGTGAGCAAAGGCACTGCACAAAGCCAGTCCCATTCTCTTAACCAAGATGATATTTACCCAAAAGAAGAACCAGTCAACATCATTGGATACCATCAGGGTTGCAGGTGTTATATCAGAGTTTTCCTTCTCCTAGAATTCTACCTTGACAAAGGCTAAGGGGTCATCTCTCCCGGTGATTTTGGATGGCCATTGACTCTTAAGAGCTCCTTTGCCCTTTGACAGGTTTTGCTTTTAGTCCTGCAGGATGTCCAAAGTCACCCTCCTCACCAAGAAACCTTGGTGGGGTTGCCAGTTTAGTCGCCATCGACCCGACCGTGAGACAGGTTATACTGGGATACATGTTACCAGTAGTACCAACTGGTGACCTGACATAAATACATACATACATACATGCACACATAATGGTTGCATCTCGGTTTCGAGAATTGCCACCCCTCGATCTTTTTCTCATACATGGGCAGCACGAACATGACTTTTTAGCTCTTTCAAGGACTTAGATTCTTTTCTGCATATGCTGCAGCGAAAGAAAAATGACAAGGTCATGTTCATGCAACATAAGTAAAAGTCATTTAAATTAAGTTATATCTGTGCTCGAAACCTTTTTAAATGAAGAAAGACCTTGCACTGCACCATTACCACTCTCTGACAGGTATAAAAAAAAAAAACAAAAAAAACACAGGTCAATATCAATGACTGCCATCGAGTTGTAGGTTTTATATCAGAGTTTTCCTTCTCCTAGAATGATGTCCTTACAAGAACTTGAGATCTCTCACAAAAAAAAAAAAAATGCCATATTCCAAAAAAGATCGCTGACATACGAAAAAGTATCGGCCATGTGACAATGTTTATCACACGTAAAAAGAAAAAGAAAAGAAAATACAATGCCCTCCAAAGAAGAGTGAAAGTAGATTAGTAATGCTGTTTGAAGACAGTACAATCAGAACTTTTCAATACAAGTTGATCATCCTCAATCAAGAATTCAGACTTGTCAGTGAGAAATTCCGATATGAAAAGAGAATGGCCGAAAGAAAAATAATTAATAAATGATTCAGCCGAAACCAAACATCAGTCTATAGAGATGTGAGGGGCAAAGCAATAAATGTCACCAAGTCTCCATCCCAGAAAGACAGATTCCTTCTAGAGGAAGAACATAAGGAGTGAGGAAAAGAAATTCAACCAATATCCAGTGTGGTTGAAAGAGATACAAATTAACTATTGTCCTGTCCCTGCATTACACCCAAAACATACAGCATCAATGATGATACCCTTGAGACTGTGATAGGAAAACTTCAAGATAAAAAAGCACCAGGAAGAAACTTGATTGTCGGCTACTGGTACAAAAAACTGACTTTGTATTAGATGTATCTTATCAACCTCTCCCAGCAAACTCTCAAGGGAGATGCACATATACCAGGGTGGTTGATATTAGCAGAAACAAGGTTGGTCACCCCACCCTCCAAACAAAGAAACACACTTGACAAAAAAATCCATTGCGTGCCAGAAACTAATGTATAAAATATATACAGCCTGCCTGAACTTATTATTGTCACAGTCATCCCGGAGATGAGCAAGCAGCTGAGAAAAAAGAAGTTTGGGCATGTGTTAAGCAACTCCTAATTAACCACAATGGAAGAGATGCGGCAACATAGGAGGAACTTAGTTACACTCTGGCTGGACGACAGAAAAGTATTCGATTTTGTGTCGAATATCCATATCTGATATAGTGATATGGAACAAAGAAAAGAAGGCATGCTCAGCAGATGTCAGTATAATGCTAAAGATTAGTAGAGAACATTTATACTGAATTAATGAGGAATCTGCAAGTACTCCCCCCTGAATATACATTTAGATTTTTACATGTGATATTTTGGGCTCTGGAATATGTTACTAACCGCCTCAGTTCAAATCTTCATAGAACCGGAAAGAGCACGGTTGGTTAGGAACTTCCAAATACAGTTCATTAATGGAATTGTAAATATATGTAAAACATTTCAGAAATTCTGCATGTAATAACTGCATATATACGTATAGACGCAGAAACATATGCACATGTACACATATAACTCAAAACAGAGATTCACACATGCAGTAACACCAATACCTGCACACACACAAACACATATAGACTCACATACGTAATTTACCTAGTTGATGTTTAAATTCCAATGAAAGGGTCTTGTTTCTATGTTAGTAACCGATTCTCTCTCTATTGGTGAAAATTCCTAAAATGATAAAACATAAATACATGCATACATACGTGTGTATGTATATATATGTAATATGTAGGTTCACTAGTCGTATCGTGGGGTAACCACAGTTAAAAAAGGGCACTCAATACGTTGATAGTGCATAGGAATCTTTATTCTATAAAGAAACGACTTCTACAGGACTAGGACTGTTTCATACGAAGGAAACAGTCCTAGCCGTGCTACACGTGCTATGTATGCATATATGTATGTATGTTTTTCTTTTTTTTTTGCCTGGGAGTGAAAGGCCCCAGTTGTTGTCACAACACCTTTCTAGGAGAGGGAAACTCTGAAAAATAAACCTGCGACTTCGGAATCATCCGATGATGTTAACGAGTTCTCCTTTTCGGGTAGTGTTTTCGATGCTCAGAGAGTGGGATTGGTCGGGTACAAGGCCTTTCACCACTTAAAAAATCTTCAAAGCACAGGCATTGCTTGTTTAGGAAATGTTAAAGGTTCGTGTGGCTGGCCGTAGCCTAAAAGTGTACCAAACTCTATAATCTGACAAGCGATTACAATACTCTTAGCATAGTTTGCAACCAGCATGTATGTATGTTCTTCTGGTTTTATAATTTCACAAAGTTTTATCAATAGAGAGAGAGTCGGTTTCTAACATAGACACAAGACTCTCTCATTGGAATTTACACAACATCAACTAGGTAGATATGTATGTATGCATGCATGTGTAGATATGGATGTTATTGTATGTGTGGATGTGGATGTTTTGAGTTCTATGTGTGCATGTGTATATGCTTTGTACATGTGTATATGCAGTTATTAGATGCACAATTTTTGGAATGTTTTACATATTTTGATTGTTCCATTAATGGATTGTACTTGTAATTTCATAACTAGTTGTGTTCTTTCTGTTCCTGTGAAGCCTAGCTTCTCAAGATTGGTATTGAGGCAGTTACTAACATACCCCAGTGCCCCAATATCACAGGCATAAATCTGAAGGTGTAATCAGGGTGGAGTATCTGCAGATTTCTCATCAGTTCTGCATAAATTTTCTCCTTTCACTAATCTTTGATATTATACTGGCATCTGCTGGGCAGCTAATTTCCACTACTGTGGATGCTTTCTTCTCCCTGTCCCATATCATAATATCTGGTCTGTTATGCCTGCATTTTATTGGGGTTTTTACTGGAACATTCCACCAGTACTCTTTCATATTATGTACATGGATGTCTTCCACATTGTTGTAGCTTTTAATGTGTTTATTATCGGGGCTATCTTTTTTACGAACTGCATTGTACAGTGTTTTGGCCACTACATCATGCCTCATAGGTAGATAGTACCGCGATGACATCTTTGGACAGCTGCTGATGACATGGGTGATATCCTCGATGTTAGTTCTGCAGAGTCTGCACTTTTATCACATCTAGGTGTTTTGCCTGCATCCCTTTCTCTTTTGTGAATCAGGTATTTCGTGCTAATCTCCTGTTCCTGGATTGCAAAAGCGTATCCTTCAAAGTGGGAGCCAATATAGCGGCTGTTGGTCCAAGATAGACTACCTTGCTTATCTATATTACTCTCACTCTGGAGCTTCCTGGCAACATATCCATGCATGATTCTTTGCTGATAGGCATGCAGTTTTTCATCATGGATTCACTGCGATACTGCTGAGCGACTCCCCTGGGTGTGAGTTTTTGATTATCACACAGGGAATATCTCTCAAGGAGTTCCTTCCCAACTCTCATGATCTGTTTCATGCAGATAGACTTGCTCGAGAGACGGGCTCCTACGCTTCGAGGTTCGTAGATGTTGTCGGAGAGATATGATGCGACATTCAAATGTTGCCTGGACTGATCTTAGGCCTCTGCCTCCCTGCTAACGTTTCAAGTAAAGGCGGTCTATGTCACTGTTGATGTGGAAGTTTCCGGTGTTGTTCAGTATTTTTCAAGTTCCAACATCAACTGCTCGGATTTCGTCTATCGTCCAATTGAGTATTCCAAACGTTGGTGTTAGGACAGACACAGCAAACACATTGTGAGCCACTGTTTTGGGCAGAGAGTTCCGATGACCAGATCTTTCTTAATCGGGTGTAGTATTCCCTGGTTACGCGTTCTTTATTACAGATACCATTATAGGATATGTTCTCATCTATCCTCAGGTATCTGTAGCAGTCCTCATCAGATATCTGTGGAACCGTTAGACAATTGATGACAATGTTGCTAGATTGGGTTGTTGTTTTTCCCCGCTTTACAGTCATGTATGAGCATTTATCTTGGCCAAACTCCATTCCTATATCCTTTTAGAACGTTGTAACCAGGTCAAGATTTTTCTTCATCCCATCCATGTTGTTGGCATAGAGTTTCAGATCGTCCACAAAGAAATTATGGGTTAGGTTCGTATTTCAGTCCTCCTGTGAGCCAATGATGTATCCCTCACATTTCTTGAGCAGAAAGGACAAGGGGTTTAATGACAAGATGAACAATATCACAGAGAGACTGTCCCCCTGAAATATATCCCTGCAATATTTTATTTTATCAGGGAAAATAGAGTCCTCCCTCTCTGTCTTTAACCTTAGGATAGTAGCCCAAGAAGAAGACAGCCTCTCTATGGCTCTGACAATAATGTCTGGGACTTTAGCAAGTTGGAGGGCCTCTATCATCCAAGAGTGGGGAACAGAATCGAAAGCTTTCCTGTAGTCCAGCCAGACTGTAGCCATATTCCTCCTAAGTTGTTGCACCTCCGACATCGCAGTTTTGTTGATTAGGAGTTGTTCAGCACCCCCCCCCCCCCTTTCCAGCTGCTTGTTCATCTGTGATGATGTTATTATTTTCACAGTGATCTTGGAGGAATAGGTTCAGGCAGGCTATATACATCTTATACATCAGGTTCTGGCATGCAATGGGTCGGTAGTTTTTTGCCAAGTGGGTGTCTTTGTTCTTGGGGATCAGTAACGTTTGTGCTAATGTCAACCATTCTGGTATAAGTGTATCTCCCTTAAGAACTTGTTGGTAGAGGTCAGTAAGATACCTCCGATAGAATATTAGTTTTTTGTACCAGTAGCCGACAATCATGTCTCTTCCTGGTGTTTTCTTATCTTGGAGTTTTCCTATCACAGTTTCAAGGGTACCCTCACTTATTTTGTATGTTTTTGTTGTAGTGTAGGAGCAATAGTTATTTCGGATTTCTCTTAGCCACACTGCATCTTGGTTGAAATTCTTCTTTTCACCCCATATTTTTCTCCAAAAGGAATCTATGTCTTTCTGGGATGGGGCCTCAGTGACACTTATTATTTTGCCCTTCATATCTCTATAGACTGATGTTTGGTTTCGTCTGAATCTTTTATTAAGCACTTTTCTCTCATCTACCTTCTTCAGGTATCGGCGTTTTGTTTGAGGGTGATCAGCTTATATTGGAGAGTTCTGGTTCTACTGTTACCAAACATCGTCTCTATTTTATTTTTCACTCTTTGTTGATGAGGAGTGAGGTTTTTTTTGTGTTTGTTTGCATGTAAGGAGCATTGTCACATGTCCTATGTTTTTTCGTAGGTCAGCACTCTTTTTTTCTATTTTAGTTATATATGATAGTATTTTTGGTGGTGTTTTTTGTTCTTGTTAATATCTCTGCTATCACCAAGATAATGCTTCACTGTCATTGCTAAGGCATATAAACAGGCGTTGATTTGCCAAAATGTTGGGGTTTTTAACCGCCGTAAATATTCATCCCTTATTTCGTCAATAACACGTAGTATTTCATTATTTGGTTTTTTATTCACCATTGTCATTTTAACACGTTCAGCAAGAGAGATATTTATACATGAGTTAATTTCTTTCTGGAAGATTTCGTTGGGGGAAATTTTCAATTGTTTATACTTTTGATTATCCGCCATGCTTTGACACATAAAGTTACGGCCCTTGCCATTCTGAGTTCAAATCCCGCCAAGGTTAACTTTGCCTTTCATCCTTACGGGGTCGATAAAATAAAGTACCAGTAATGTACTGAGTAATTGCTGGCCTTGTGCCAATAGTAGAAACAATTATCGGTAGTATTTTCCACAACAGTCGATGTAGACTTAGATGGTACAGGTGGTGTCAAGTTTCTTACAAGCATAGTTGTTTCAAGGCGCTGTTCGACCTGGCAGCTAGGAAGTCTAGTAGCATGGCGACTTGTAGCAAGTGTTGTTGATTCCATGTTTGTTGTGGGGGACTTACAATTAATAATATTTATCTTATTTTTACGTTCAACAAACGTCGCTTGTTGGCGTAATTGTTTCGCTGTGAAATAATTTAGCTCTGGGTGCATTTCGTCCCAGTGTAGCTTCATTCTATTCATATAGCCAATGGAGAGATTGTTTTTTGCCATTTTATAACAATTAAATAAATCATTATTAAGTTCGCAACTCCAAGAGAAATGCGATTTATAATTTCGGTTTCTTCTGTAGTTACAACTGAATAAAGTTTGATTACTTTCCTTGTTATTTGTCTTCGATACTTCCTTAATTTTTTTGTTGATGTTGTGTTCAGCCATGCTGTTTGTAGCACATCCTTGTAAAATGAATTATGTATTTAGTCGGATATCTCTACGAATTCGAATAAAAGGTGTCTTCAGAAGGGATAGTTAGAAGAATAACCAGTTATTCCACCTGACTGTAGTTGTGGCATTACTTTCGGAGATAGTATTCATCTTAAATTTAATAAATAGTCTCCCACGCCAAAATATGCGACTGATCGCGTTGACTGTCTATGTATGTATGTATGTATGTATGTATGTTATCTCTTTCTCTTAATTTCGAGTATATTTTTTTGACCGGCCACCTTCCTGGTGGCAAGGTTGTAAAAGAAAAGAAATTGTCATCCTTTGAATCGCAAGAACGCAAGAAAGTTTTGCAAATTTTGAAGGTGCCAGCTATCGCAGCCACTTGTAGACTACAAATTAGGGAGCTGCGCTCTTTGTCCGCAAATCCAAGTTCAGTCATACTTTGGTCCAAACGGGTGGTATATAACCCGTAGCTCCAATAATGATGGGTATGAACCTAAAGGTGTATCTTGGATACTGGATTTGCAAACACCTCATCAATGGTCCGTAGATGTCCTCCTTCTCCTGTATTTTTCTGACAACGTTTACATCAAGTGGGCAGCTGATCTCCACAACAGAACACGTTTTCAATGTGTGGTCCCAAACAATAATATCAGGCCGGTTGTGCTTTAATTTGGTGGCAGTTTTTATTTTCAGGTTCCACCAGTATTCCTTAGTGCCATCTGTCTCAATATATTCTTCCTCGCTTGTTGTTAATTTTGATTTCCGAAGTGCGTTCCAGATGGTTCTAGCTATCCCATCGTGTCTCATGAGGAGGTAGTAGCGAGATGACATTCTTTCGCAGCTGGCAACAATGTGACTTACATCCTCGATCTTTGTTTTACATATGTATGTATGTATGTATGTATGTATGTATGTATGTATGTATGTATGTATGTATGTATGTATGTATGTATGTATGTATGTATGTATGTATGTATGTGTATGTGTGTGTGTGTGTGAGCGTGTGCGGTCGAGGGAAGCAATTGGAGAGGTAGGTTACAAGTGAGATGTTAGGGTGTTGCGAAATATGTCAGCGATGTGATAGATGAGTATAAAATATATTTTTAGTTTACAGTAGTTGTGTTGCTTGTGACCGTTTCTCGTTATTGTCTAACGTCTTTGAGCGTGCATATGGTGTGTGTAAACCTGTTTACACTGGTTTATATGTATTTGTTATGGCCTCAAGAGCAACTCTCTCAATATTGAAACAGTTCTAGTCCTGTAGAAGTCATTTCTCTCTCTCTCTCCTTCTCTCTCTCTCTCTCTCTCTCTCTCTCTCTCTCTCTCTCTCTCTCTCTTTCTCTCTCTTTATATATATATATATATATACAGGGTGAGTAAAAAGTCGCGTATCATAGGGGTTAATTAATTAATCATGTTTTAAAATTTCATGTGTAATTATACTTTCAATAAAATTTAAATTTAATTCCAAAGAGAAGAAACTGAAACATTTTTTCTCTGAGAGTTCCTTATATCCTGAAAAAGGGAATTTTAAGTTCCGAAATATTAGGACGAAAGAAACAACAGCAAAAAACAAAAAACAAAAAAAAAACAACAACACAAAAAACAACAACAGAAAACAACAAAAAACAAAAAAAAACAACAAACAAAGATTACCAGGTAACTTACTTTTACGTTACCTTCATCTTACCGTCCATTTTGCATTTTTAGCCTTATATGTCTTTCCACATTATATATTATATACACTGCTTCAAGCAAACTACAACATTTTATTACTTTTAATAAATTATCTCTATGGAGCGCGACTTTTAACTCACCCTATATATATATATATATCTTCTTGTGACACTAAACTCCGCCAGTTGCAGACTGCGCATCAACATGAGATATCTCTCTCCACAAAGTTCGATCACCAGCAGCAGAGTTCAAAGAGCAAAGATCAAGTCCAGTCCATAATTTGACATTATCAAGACATCGTTTTGGCTGCCGGCCGCTGCTTCTCTTACCAGCCAACCTTCCTTCTAGGCATAACCTATTCACACCACCAGTTGATCTTTTTATATGACCATATAGTTTGAGTACTCTTGACTTGACATTTGATGTAATTGGTTTAAGTTTGGTAATGTTGAGCAGCTCACTGATACAGATACGGTCGCTGAGCCGCTTGCCAGTCATAAGTCTCATGATGTGGTCCTGGAATGTAGAGAGCTTCTGAAGTGACCTTGTCATCTAATTAACACAGTCAAGACCATATAACTCAACTGGTAGGATGTAAGTATCAAAGATCTTAGCCTTCAAATGATAGGAAACTCATTTTGATGTTAGTACTTCCTTGTTCTTGTTGAAAGCCGTCCAACCTAGAGGAATGTGATATTGCGCAGCCACCATTCCATTGTTGTTTGATGATAGTTTGTGACCGAGATATACAGACTCCGTAACTTGAGCAATTTGCTGGTTGTAGATCGTGAGATGGAGATTGGCATTGTTTTTATCAGTTGTCATACATTTTGTTTTGGAGATGTTGATATGTAAGCCAGCCTCCAGCGAATGTTTGGCCAGTACATTCAGAAAGTCTTGCTGATCAGTCCTAGAGTAACTCATGATGGCCAGATCGTCTGCATAGCTAAGATTTGATAGGATTTTACTTCCTATTTGATAACCAGAGGAGCATTCTTCTTCAGTTTGGTAGATAAGTGCAGCTATAAGTATACAGAAAAGAAGTACTGATAGTACACCCTCCCCCTTGCTTAACTCCCTTCAACATGTGTATACACCATGTAGTTCCCAAATCTGTCTTGATATATGCTGTTGAGTTGGTGTAAGTTACTTTCAATAAGTTGATGTACTTTTTGTTTATTGAGGTTTTGTTTAAGAGTTGCCACAAGCCGGGTAGTTTCACCTTGTCAAAAGCTTTTGTGAAGTCAATGAAGGTGATGTGCACAGTGTTGTTGAGTTCTATTGATTTCTCAATGATTTGTTCAATAGCTAGGATCTATTCAATGGTGCCTCTTCTAGGTTGATACGCAGCTTGTGTTTCAGGCCATGAGGCGTAAAGGCCTGACTTCACTCGTGTGCAATGATAATCATGAAAAGCTTGTAAACGTGACTCAGTAAGCTGACAGGATGATAGTTCCCACAATCAAGTCTGCTACCTTTTTTGTAGAGTACAACTATTAATGCTTTCTTGAACATGTCTGGCTTTTTCCTGTAGTGATAATACAGTTAAAGAGATGTTGAAGTGCTTTGATAATTGCTTCAGCTCCAGCTTTGATGAATTCAGAATCAAATAGACTTTATAATAACAAGAAAATCTTCAGCAAGACTATGCATATTAGACAGCACTGCTCTTAACACACCTGATATATCTGACCATCGTATGGTGCGCACGAGATTTCGCATCAACTTTGTTTGGCCACAAAGAACTAAAATACCATCGAAAGTTAACTTAAACAAGCTCTCATGTAACGAAACGGCAATCGAATTAAACTCGAGTTGCAAAACAGCTTTTCAGCTTTGCAATCTGATGAAGACTGACAAGATTTATGATACTATCTGCAGAGGCATAAAAGAGGTACCTGAAGAAATTTTACCCAAGGAAAGCCTTTCCATCCCACAATGGATGTCACAACAAACAAACAAATCAATATCTGAAAAACATAAAATCAGAAGAGAAGGTGGCCACCCATCAGCCCAATATAGAATAGCAAAGGCTGAATTAAAAAAAACTCGTTAAATCAGACAAACTTAAGCAAATGTACAACATTGAGGAGCCGAATAACCTACCACCCAACAGGTTATATCATGCTATTCTGAAGAAACTAAAGAGTAAACCAAGAAATCTTAGCTGGAGCATTAAAGATTCAAACGATATTATCCTTACTTCCAAAGATGATATCCTTGAACGCTGGGCTAAATTCTATGAAGAACTCAGAACAAACAACCATTCATGATTCGACATCAGATGCCATTCCATCTATCTTAGGTAGTGAGATATCTCATGCCATCAACAATTTGAAGCGAGGAAAAAGCCGTGGACTGTACAACACACACACACACACACACACACACACACACACACACACACACACACACACACACACACACACACACACACACACACACACACATACACACACACACACAAACACACACACACACACACATATATATATACATATATATATATGTGTGTGTGTATACATATGTATGTATAGGTATATATATATATACATATAATTGTTTCTACTATTGGCACAAGGCCAGCAATTACATATAATAGGTATAAA
>OZ024743.1:322504087-322516587 GCA_964016885.1 Eledone cirrhosa | reverse complement strand
TTAGGGCATCAACATATGTTAACATTGGTCTTCCTCTTCTAGTGTGTCCATGTAGGGGCTCCCAAAGGAGCACTGAGTGCAATGTCAACTCTGGATGTCCAGCCAGCCTCAGTCTCCTCTGTGTCACTTTTGAGCTGACTTTTGGGATGCTCCCATACAGCTCTGAGTTTTTTTATCCTCAGTGTATACTGATTAATGTTCAGAGCCATCCTCAGCATTCTCGTGTAGCACCCATCCACCATCTGAGTGAGTTTCTTGGTCAGTGTCCAAGTCTCAGACCCATACAGCAGCACAGACTCCACTACAGCAATGAAGAGGCGGATTTGCAGATCTCTACGAAGGTCCGACTTCCACATGAATATATACATATATATATATATATATATATATATATATGTATATATATATATATATATATATATATATATATATATATATATATATATATATATATATGCGCAACCGGTAATAACTTAAAAACTTAAAACCACAACTGAATACTAACCCATACAATCACTAATACTCTTTTATTCCTAATTAAACCATTTTTCAACTGTGAACAATTTGTCAGCATTTTCTATTCCGTTTACCAATATATATATATATATATATATATATATATATATATATATATATATATATATATATATATATATGAATATATATATATATATATATATATATATATATATATATATATATATATATATATATATATATATACACATAAATACATATATATATATAGATATACATAAATACATATATATTTATATATACATATATACATATATATACATATATATGTAAATATATATATATACATATTTACATGTATATATATCTATCTATCTATACACACACACACACACATATGTGGTGTGTTCAAATATTAGATTTTCTGAACGAATAAAAAAGGAGACATTCAATATTGTAGCGTATATGTTTTCTTTTAACTGAATGTTCTCGTTTGATAGTAGCGTGAAACTCGAGTAGCGAGAAACAAAATCCAGTGTAAATTTTACACACACACACACACACACACACACACACACACACAGATGTATATA
Source organism: Eledone cirrhosa (assembly GCA_964016885.1). NCBI lineage: Eukaryota > Metazoa > Mollusca > Cephalopoda > Octopoda > Eledonidae > Eledone > Eledone cirrhosa. The sequence goes on along the minus strand of OZ024743.1, from coordinate 322,515,517 downwards.
TCATTTCCTGAGTCCTGTACTCTCTTTGCTCTAGTGATGCGGCTGGACTGCCGATCGCTCTATTTGATTTGCTAAGCTGTCTAAACGTATTGTCATTACTCTGGGGTACTTTTCCCCATCCGAGTGCTAAAGCTACATACCGAATTTGCATTCGTTAGCTTGGCCGCAAACTAAAGCTTCGTTAATGCTGTACTAAAATTTATATATATATATATATATGTATACACACACACACACGCACACGCACAGATGTATGTATATATATATATATACACGCACAAACACATGCATATATATATATATGTATATATATATGTGTGTATACACACACACACACACACACACACATATATATATATACACACACACTTGTTCGAACTTAAGTTCACATGTATTATTGACTTGTCTCTCATTTTCTCTCTTTACATTGCATTAATACTTTTGTTTGTTTACTCTGCCTCTTACTCCACCCAATTCGCTCTGTCCCAATAACTTATTTTAGTTATTGCTCGCACTGATTTTGAGATATCTGGTCTTTAATGCGAAGAAATATCGATGATAGTCAGAAGATCAATGATGATGGACAGTCCTGTTTCTCGCTATATTTATCATTCATACCCCCCCCCCCCCACACACACATATATATATATATATATATATAGTAATAATAATAAATTTGAGGATTCTTTGCTTAAACTTTAATCTGTTATTTTAATAAATATATATACACACACATATATATATATATATATATATAACAATATATTTAGAAACACACAGATACATGCGGACACACACATATACATGAATGTATCCACATCCATCCTTGAGTTAATGGTGCCAACCTTAACCGATGTTGCTCTATGAATAACTGGGACAGACCAATCCGGTTGGATTAGACTGAACCAGTATCAGAGCTAAAAGTACATTATGAAGAGAGAAGAAACATTTAGATATAATTAGTAATAAAATGTATCATACCTAAACTGCTCCTAGATTCCTCGACTACGTAGTTTCGTGGCATAAACAAAAACAATACATCATAAAGATATAGAGCTTTTGCGAGGTCTGCCGACTTATCAAGAGGATACCTCGTTTTACTAGCTTCAAGAACGCGTCTATATGACGGGATTCTTTCTCACGTCATATAGACGCGTTCTTGAAGCTAGTAAAACGAGGTATCCTCTTGATAAGTCGGCAGACCTCGCAAAAGCTCTATATCTTTATGATGTATTGTTTTTGTTTATGCCACGAAACTACGTAGTCGAGGAATCTAGGAGCAGTTTAGGTATGATACATTTTATTACTAATTATATCTAAATGTTTCTTCTCTCGTCATAATATATATATATATATATATATATATATATATATATATATATATATATATATATATATATATATATATGTGTGTGTGTGTAGGAGGTGAGTTTTATTGTAGTACAATAAAGCAATGCAGATATCGGATAAGAAGCACTCTACAGTTTGTAGGACTGGAGTATACATAATATATAAGATCAAAAGATGGTTAAATGAGTTCCATGTATTTTATTATGCGCATTTCAAAAACAAATATCATCATGCAATAACATTTGTGTTTTCATCAGATAAAATAGGAGGACATGATATGAAGGTTAAAAACACTTGTGGATAGTGCAGTTTAAATGATATGTTGATTTAAAACTGCACTATCCACAAGTGTTTTTAACCTTCATATCATGTCCTCCTATTTTATCTGATGAAAACACAAATGTTATTGCATGATGATATTTGTTTTTGAAATGCGCATAATAAAATACATTGAACTCATTTAACCATCTTTTGATCTTATATATATATATATATATATATATATATATATATATATATATATATATAGTGTATGTAATAGGGCGAATTATTGGTGGTGGTACCAATATGAGCACTCGTTGCACAGAGTGTATATAATAAGAAAACCGATAAAGTTTTCCGTTTACATGTATTTCTTCTTTTATTGTGTATGGACACTTGGAAGGTATGGGTCTGCCACCAGTATCGATCTGCTCGTCAGACTGACGATTCCGCATAAAATAAAATAATAAATAAAATAACATGAAATAAATAATTTTTTGTCGAATTACTGGAGTCGAGTCCATAACTTCTATGGATGACATTGAGCCAATCCTCTGCGAAACGCGTGTAACAGGTTTAAACAATAAAAACATGTAAACGAAACTTCTTCTTCTTCTTCTTCTTCTTCTTCTTCTTCTTCTTCTTCTTCTTCTTCTTCTTCTTCTTCTTCTTCTTCTTCTTCTTCTTCTATATATATATATTAATATATATATATATATATATATATATATATATATATATATATATATATATATATATATATATATATATATATATATATATATATCTTCGTTTTTTCGTTCATTGCCAGAGAACGTCTCTATGCACCACCTAAGAGAACATTAGTGTCTACGACCTCTTTTATACCTAAACGTGGTTCTGTCTTTGCGCGTAATTGTTTTTTACCGCTCCTTTTAGTGACGTATTATTCGTTTTTTCCCGTTCTTTGCCAGCGAACGTTTCCACGAACCAAAGTATCGTCTTCCTGTCTTCCTCCGGTTGCAACGTTTTTTGAAATATCCAGTTCTGCGTTTACAGATTGACTTTGTTAGTTTCAGAAGATCCCGTTAAGGGTGAAAGCAGCGATTCTTTGCTTAAACTTTAATCTGTTATTTTAATAAATATTTGCTCTACGGTTTTTATATATTTGATATATATTTATCCTTATCGAGCCCTCTTTGGATTTTAGTCTTCAATTTTATTATTATTACTATATATATATATATATATATATATATATATATATATATATATATATATAAACATGAGAAGAAAGAAGAATACTGCGTGGTTGCACATGGGTTACATATGATAAAAATAGTCCTTCGTCAGTGATTTGCCAACCATCATTGATATTTCATCGCATTAAAAATCATATACCTCAGGTTGGTGCGAGCAATAGCTAAATAAAGCTATTGGGACAAGTAAATCGCGTAAAGCGAGTGAGACAAGTAAACAACATAGAAGGATGAAAGCAACGCAAAGATGGAAATAAACAAGCAACATGGTTATCCGGTCAGCATAAGCTGGGTGGATTTCATGAGCGATCGGGATACAGACCGTCCGACGTGAGTGAGATGTGAGCAAGAATAGAACCCACTACTAGCCAAACGGGATGAAGTGAGAAGGGGAGAAACAGTGAGTGAGTGAGTGGAAGTGCGAGGAAGAGGTCAGTCGAGAGAAAGTGTAACTGACAGAGGGGCGAAAGAAGGTGAGAGCAACAGAGAGAACGGGGAAGCAGTAAGAGAGAAACAGACAAACGCAGCCGAGGTAAATATATATAAATAAAAATGAGAAGAAAGAAGAATACTGCGTGGTTGCACATGGGTTACATATGATATATATATATATATATATATATATATATATATATATATATATATATATATATATATATATATATATATATATATATATATATATATTTATATGTATACATATATATCTATATATATCTATATCTATGTATATATATATATATATATATATATATATATATATATATATATATATATATATATATATATATTACAAAGAACATGTGGTAAGATACCATGTGGACCATAACGCACCAGAGTACTCGATTCTTTAGGTAGTACTTAGGGAAAAGAGTCAGGACCCCGACGGCTGACCTTCGTCAGTTGGATCCTTTCGGGATCCTGACTCTTTTCCTATATATATATATATATATATATATATATATATTTAATTGAATAAACAAGAGAGATGAACACTAATATAAACATACATGTGTTCGAATCGTAAGGACTAAAATTTGCTAGGGTGAAAAAATACTAACTACAGCAATATAGTTTGTTATCCTTATCTTTAAATATTAAATTAAGAAAAATAACAGACCTATATTGGGCAAATATGCCTGGTAACAACTAGACAGTGTTGGAGACTGTTTCGCAACGACTTATTAAGTGAAGTTTTCACGTTTCTCTGCTCCTCAGTAGATGTTGTGAAATTAGTGTTCCTTTCACTTCTAAAAATATTAGAGAATGAATTGTGTACGATATGAATTATCGCACGTGTCATTCGGAACCCAGCTTGTCTCGAAATTCCCTGCCGCTAAAAATAGCAGCCTGGCTGACAGGACAATAAAAATTAGCTCTACATGATGGAGCCGACAAATATATATTGAGTTAAGAACTCAGGGTAGTCTCTTGCAATTAAATAGCTCTAAGAAAAAAGCGGTTCCATCATGTAGAGCTAATTTTTATTGTCCTGTCAGCCAGGCTGCTACTTTTAGCGGCAGGGAATTTCGAGACTGGGAGGTCTTTGAAAAGGGTATGTATTACTAGTAATACATACCCTTTTCAAAGACCTCCCTGTATAGATAAGAAATGCATAATCTGTAAACTAAGCCCCCATATTAACTGTAAAACTAGAAACATAGTATATAGTATAAGATGTACTGAAGGAAAATGTAAAGATAAGAATATAGTGCACATAGGTGAGACAGCTCGTAGTATGGGAGAACGATTGAATGAACACTGGCGAGAGCTTCAAGATAGAAAAGATTCATCAGTACTCCACCAACATGCTAAAATAGAACATAAGGGCAAATTAGAGAACATAGAAATAAAAATAGAATTTACACACAGAAAAGACGCAATGTTTAGACAAATCACAGAGGCAATAAACATAAATGAACTACAACCAAAATAGAAAACATGAATGGAATAGCAACATCACAACTTACAATTAAGGACAAAATGAAAACACACATAGAACAAACAACCAACCAGTAACATGTAAATAAAAAAATAAATAAACAAATAAAAACACACACAGACACCCGGATGTAACACATGCGCAAACTAAGCACACAACGCACACAAAAACAAGATGGCGTAGGACAGAACAAAGGAGAGGCACAAATAAAAGAGAAGAATCCCTAGTCACTGAAGAGGTCACAGAATATGTGACGAAAGAACTTTGACAATATATGAACAACCGTCCGGTTGTGGAACCAACCAACCAACCGGAAATTTATAAATTTTTAAATTTATAATTTAATTTATAATAAATTGGAGTGAAAGCAACTGGTGCGTGTGTTTCTTATTGGCAACATAACCCTCCCAAAGTATAACAATATCGGTTTCAACACACGTTTACAGATAAAGAATCTTGCTAAACAAATTCAGAAACTAAATATATATATATATATATATATATATATATATATATATATATATATATATATATATATATATATATATATATATATATATATGTGTGTGTGTGTGTGTGTGTGTGTGTGTGTGTGTAAAACAAAGAAAGTGTGGTAAGGAACCAGGTGGACCATAACGAGTTCGGATCTAGCTGTCGAAACTGCCGGAGCTCAGCCGTCGGGGTCCTGACTCTTTTCCTATATATATATATATATATATATATATTCATGCATGCATATACGCATATTTATATATAGTAATAAATATTTCGTAGAAAGAACGAAATTATTTTCTTAGTGTAGGTGTTGTTTAACAAAGAACTTTGTAAAATCGTAAAGGTTTCCAGGAAATAAAAAGAAACTAAATTTCAGATCGATATTATATATATAGAAATAGGTGGAATGGAAAGTCATGTGAAAATCAGATAACAGTACAAACATAATAGATATTATATATTCTTTAATTAGTTTTTTTACATCGATCGACAAGATGCCAGACCTCATTCGTTTAATGAGTGGGGTGGAACTCGTCAAATCAGACCAAGGAAACAATGTTTCCATTGGTCTTTCCATTGCTGATACTACCGGCCTACCGGTCGTAACTCCTAGCAAAAAGGAACAACGTGAAATAAAGTGTTGCTGGCCTGGTCCGAGAATCGAACTCGTAACCTCCAGATTGTGAATCCAATTATCTAACTAAGCCATGAGCCTTCCTATTATCGGGATTAATATAACTGAGTATTCCACGGGCACCTGTACCTATAACATAATTTTCAAGGAGATTCAATATGTGGTTATGTTTGCCAAAGCTGGATTTTTCAATAACAAGTAGAATTAGGGCATGTGGTTAGAATGTTTGGAATCGCTGGACAGATTTTATGAGCAAAACCAACCGGCAGGAGACCCAGATTAGACCTCAAGTAAGGTGGTTGGATAACATCAATGAGCTTGGGTTGCTTTCGCTTGGGCATCCAGCTGTATCAGTTGGAGATGGTTGCTTCTGACAAGACCGGCTGGGTGGAGTGCGTGAGGACTCCTCCCCCACACACGCTCAGTAATATGTGGGTGAAGAAGAAGGCAAAATCCATCGGATAGTCTTTCATCCAACCTCCGTTTAAAGAAATTTCACTGGAAATTCTGGGGGGCTATGGTAAAATACAGAGTTACTCAAGGTATCAAGAAGAGGGTGGTTCAAAACGGGAACCTTGGCATTGTCAAGTGAACTTCTTAATTGCTCACACAAGCCCACACAGAGAAAAAAGACAAACAAACATGCCAATACACACACAAGCACAAACACACACAAACACATACGCATACACACATGCACACAGAAAGAAGCACACATGCATATACACACTTACAAACTCATACTCACTCGTACGCACACTTCAAAGATTGAGAAACGTATCAGCTGTTCCTTTTACATTTCCAATATCTCACCACCTAAAATGTTTACACGTTGATTGATGTTCTGGAAATATTTTTGCTGCCTTAATTCAAGTGGAGGGCTGCTACAAGGTTATTCGACTTACTAAAAATAGCAGCCAAATCACCCCTACACCTTCCTCTACATTGCCATCATTAAAAAAATAAGACAGCAAAACCAACAACAATATAAACTACCTCAACCTCTCCTTGTTTCCTCCTTAGTCCCCTCCACCCCTCTTCTCTAAATTATCTCTGGACGTTTATTTTTAAAGACTTGAACAGTCTGGATATCTAGATCCAGTTCTCCACCTTATATGATGTAAACAGAATATTTGAAATATTCCAAGGAAAATAGCATTATTCCAGAGACATTCTATTGAAATTCTTTATTCAGAAATGCCCCAAGCATGTATGTATGATTTATATATATATATATATGTGTGTGTGTGTGTGTGTGTGTGTGTGTGTGTGTGTGTGTGTGTGTAATTTTATAATTTTTTACTAATAGAGAGAGAATCCGTTTCTAACATAGACACAAGAATCTTCCATTAGCATTTACACAACATCAACTAGGTAGATATGTATGCATCTCTGCATGCGTGCATGTGTGTGCAGGTATGGATGTTATTGTATGTGTGGATGTGGATGTTTTGAGTTATATGTATGCAGGTGTATATATGCTTTGTATCTGTACATGTGCACATGCAGTTATGTATGTATATATGTATGTATGTGTGTATGTACGCATCCATGTATGAATGTGTGTATGTACGCATCCATGTATGTATGCAAGTATGTTCTAGTTGTATTCCGAGGTTGACTTTGCCTTTCATCCTTACGGGGTCGATAAAATAAAGTACCAGTAATGCACTGGGTAATTACTGGCCTTGTGCCAAAAGTAGAAACAATTATTCTATAAATTGTCACCAATTCGGAGAGAGAGTCAAACAAAGAAACAAGACTCTTTCATTGGAAGTTAGACAATATCAACTATACTTGGGTCACAATTAATAGGGGGGGGGGGTGAATAAGCATGGGGGGAGTGCAATAAAATGGGAAGTTGGAATAAGCGGGTACAAGGTTGAAAAATCAGTAATTTTTCTCGATTGTCTCAGAATTAGTCGTTTAGCTTATATTTTGAGACCCCACCCCTTCCTATATATTTTATAACGTTTGTCATATATAGTGTATAATGTTTTTAATGTATAAAGAAAATTAATTGTCGCAGGAATTCTACCACTTAAAATAAAATTTTGCCGGAGATAGATTAGCAAAATTTAATAAGTATGTGTGTGAGGGGGGTGGGGTTATTCGAGACCCGAGAGTAGGTAAATACGTATGTATGTGTTTGTGTGTGTGTGTGTGCGCGCATGTGTCTGTGTGTATGTATGTATGTATGTATGTGTGTGTGTATGTGTGTATGTATGTATGTGTGTGTGTGTGTGTGTGTGTGTGCAGCAATGGATGTTATTGCATATGTGGATATGAATGTTTTAAGTTATATTTGTATACATGTATAGTACATCTGTTTCTGTAACTATACATGTGTATATGCTTTTATGACATGTTTGTATGTATGCATAAATATATATATATATATATATATATATAGTGACGAAACATAAGTCAATTGCATGAACTCATAATCCTTTATTTACTGCTATATATATTTCGATGATAGCCATTGAATGGCTATGACCTCATCAGGCAGTTAGTCAGTTCTTAGATATGCCAGCTCTGTGTTTATAGTGTTGATGGTATCAGACCCTTGGGACATATGAGCTTGTTAGGAATAAATTAATGTTGTCAGCAGGAATAGTCTTGATTCTCATTGGTCAGTTTGTAGATGGTAGTAGGGTTGGTATTTGACCTCAAAGAGGCAGGTGGTTTTGTAAAGTTCAAACCGTCAGGCAAGATGACAATAGTTCCATATGACTGATTTTCACAAAAGGCATTCCTGGTCAGATATATATTCAATTAAGGTTAATAGTATGAATAGATACTACAGGTCATTCTTAAATTGAGGAATTTATGTGGAGTGGTGCTACTGAAATTTATGGTTAGAGTAGAAAAAGACTTATGTAGGTTGGCTTGCACTACACTCACACCCACCTCCACAGACACACACACACATCCACACATACGAAATGTGGGGTGGTAGTACTTAAAATATTGGTTAGAGTCCAATACTTAGATAGTTTAGAAAATTTAGAAATAAAAGGTTTATGCTGGTTGACTTGTACATACTTGTACACACCTACCACCTCAGACATTCACACATCTACACACACAAATCCATACAGGTGTGCATATATATACACGTATGCATGTATGTACGCACAAGCATACATATATATATATAAAATATATACATATATACACAGAACATACATATATATAAAATATATACATATAAAAATATATATATACATAAAATACACACAAACATAAAATATATACACACATAAACCATACATACATATATATATATAAAATATATACATATAAAATATATACATATATATACATACATATATATAAAGTACACATATATACACATATAAAATATACATAAATATACACATGATACATACACACATATATAAAATCAGATTCATTAAAACGTGGTTTAGATGACTCCTAACCAGTAGAGGATCCGGTGGACCATCCACCATAGGGACCACAAACTATGGGTGGTTGTTGTTGTCCATTGGTCATTGGTACGGGGTGTAGGGGACCTACAGGGGGTGGGTGTAACCGGGGTTTATCCGTATAGATTGAGGAAAGTTTCCGTCCTTAGGTGTCTGCAGGCACCGAATAAGGCGGCCCTTCTGTTAAATAGCTTGGTTTCGCCATGAAGAATCTCGTGTGTCTCACTAAGACAGAGGCTGCAAATACCAGACGCGCCTCTGTCTGGGGGAGCCTTTCTAACCACGGACCAAACCAGACAGTGCGGGGTCTTTTCAAGTTTGAGCTTCCAGATCAATTCAGAAAGGACCGTACATTTCCTCTTATCTATTCTGTTAAAGGAATGGCGATGGTTATACCACCGATCTTTGAAGCTCGTCGCTATATATATATATATATATACATATATATATATACATATATATATATATATACATATATATATATACATATATATATATATATATATATATATATATATATATATATATATATATATACATATATATATATGTGTGTGTGTGTGTGTGTGTGTGTGTACGCGCGCGCGCGCGCATGTGTGTGTGTGTGCGTGTTTGCGTGTGTATAGACCCACAAACACACATACACCTCCTAATAAGGGGCGGGGCGATTATTTGTTATCCGGCAGTAGGTAAATATATATGTATATGAATCTGTGTGGTATATATATATATATATATATATATATATATATATATAACGAAGGAAATGTGGTAAGGAACCAGGTGGACCATAACGCACCAAAGTACTCAATACTTGAGGTAGTAGAGTGGGTAATAGGAACCAGTAAGACCCCGACAGCTGAGCTCAAGCCGTTTCGACGGCTAATTCTGGACTAAATGAAAATTTATCCTGGTATTTAAATAGCCGATCTTCTCAAGGGGTAATTCCATATATGGTCAAAGTGATTGTCAAAAATCAGTAGTAATTCTGTGGTTGCAAATTAGTAGGGGAGATGGTGGCTAAACCTGCCAGTAGGAGAAAGAGGGGAGGGGGTGGAGTAGACCCAATCAAGCGTTGGTAGTGCCAGCTACAGCTGGGCATGAGGTCAAAGAAGATACAGGGGAGGGGAAGGGGGAGGAAGTCGGAACGGTAGGTAGAACAATGGGGGGTAGAAATATATAGGAAAGAAAAAATACTGAGAGTGAAGAAAAGCAAATAAGTGTAAAGAAAAAAGTAAAGTAAATTAAATTCTACGACCTAGGTCTCAGGCTATTGTTAGGCTAGAATAAAATAAAGAAAGAAAGAAAGAAGTAAATAAATAAATAAATAAAGAAATAACGAAATAAGTAAAAGAACTAGGTGGGACGGTATAGGCAAGGACCCTTTTAAGAGGTATAAGTACGTAAATGATACGGTGACGGGTCAACAAAAGGGGCCAAAATACTAAAGAGACTACCACGAAATAAACAATAAAGGTTTCCATCCCGGGCCAGCAACGACCCAGTGCAGCAAAGTGAACTTGTACGAGATAATAATTCTGAGTCCCGAGAAAAATATATACTAATGCTAACTCTAAAAGATCTAAAACAAGCTACATGAAAGTTCGTACGAAATAAAGGTAGAATACGGAGAAATAAATTCAGAATCCACCCCGCCCAGAAGAAAAGCGAAGCAAGAAATACTGAAACGAAAAAATAAGGCATAAGTGCCACTAAGAAATATAGAGGGCACAGAGAATAGTGGGAGCGGTCGGGAAAAGGGGGCAAGTATCCGGGGTCTAAGCCAACTGCTATAAAGGGCGGAGTCCGCCAAATCTATCATAGACTAGGGGAGGGGGTGGTGGGGGTACTAAGGCTACATGGGGCCAAAGAGCAGCCTCGGGTGGGCGAGAAAAGACGCCGACAAGGGAGAAGAGCTGGGGTAGAAGGACAAAGGAGAGAGGGGGGAAGGAAATAAAGGAAGCGATAAAAGAATACAAAGAAGATCTTACGTCTTCCTTGGCAAGCAGGGGTTACCCATTGCAAAATCGGCAAGTGGGGTGTTATAGCCCTAGTCTA
>OZ024743.1:322201587-322499087 GCA_964016885.1 Eledone cirrhosa | reverse complement strand
CATATCCTTTGTACCCAGACTGAGTTTCTTGAAGAACTAGTGAACATATAGTTTCTGAAAAGCGATTCAGCATCAGCCTAGATATTACCTTTCCAACAGATTCTATTGTGATCCCACGGAAGTTGTTACAATTCGAATTTTTCCTTTACCTTTGTAAATGGAGATAAAGATTCCATCAACCCAATCTTGTGGTATTGGTGCTCCTTCCCCACATTTCATGAGAAATGCATGGATAGGCTATGATATGTGGACTCTTCCAGCTTTCAATAACTCAACTGGAATCCCATCTAACCCTGGTATCTTACCTGAGTTTACCTGTAAGTTTGCCATTCTGATTTCTTCAACAGTCGGTGGATTGTCTGTTGATAATATTATATCATGCTGAGATCATCAATAACATCAAAGTTGACAATAGAAGGATTGTAAATAAGGAAGAGAAGTGTTCTTTCCATCTCTTCATAATGTTCTCTGGGTCTTTATAAAGAACTACACCACTCTTCGATTGTACAGGGACAAGGGAAGATGATTAAAGACAAAATGATTGCTGGAATAAGACATGACAAGTTTCACTATCTTTACTATTAAAGGCAGCTGGCATTTCTTGAGATACCTTTGATCACCAATCATTTTTCATCCTTCTCAGTTCACGTTGTAATGTGGCTTTGTATTCTTTATATATCTTCTCTGTAGGTCGGTTTGAAGGATTCTCACCAAGGATCTTTTCATAAAGTATCTGTCTTCTTTTCAGTAACTGGTTGACAATAGGATTATTATTAATCAAACCAGTTTTTATGTTTTTTTCACACTATAACCAAGCACATCTACTCCTAATGGAATAAACTTGGTTTTAAAATATTTTCATGTCCCATCCAGTTCTTGACCATCAAACCGTTTGGGTGAGGTTTGACAAACACCAGACTGCGTCAGTTTACTAACATAAATACGATTCGGAATCTTGACCTCACTCATACGAATCTGTTTACGGATATGGAATTTAAACTTTCCTCAAACCAGCTTGTAATCTGTGTCACATTCCACACTACATATCACACGTACATTACACACATCAGTAAGATCACATTTACGGATGATGATAAAAAGAAAGTGTTAGAAATCGTCAAATTGAGTTCTGAGCAAAGTTCAGGAAACTTCAGACCATTTTCATTCCTTTTATCAATGCCATGCCGGCCAAGAACACTCCAAATTTCACAGTCCTATCAATATGTGCATTGAAGTTACCAAGAAAAATTAGCTTGTTATCATTCGAAGTGGAAGTAATGATATTTTCATAGAAAGTCATAACAGTTCCTTCGTTGGCTTGGAGAGTTGGAGTATAAACTGAAAGGATTGTCGCAAAACATCCTCTGATTGCAAAACCATCCCCACTTTCTCCACTCTCACCTTTAGGCTTACCAGCCCAGAAAAGTGTATATCCTAATGATACTTCAGCCAACTGATCTTCATCTGACAAACACGTTTTTTTGGAGAGCTATAATATCTATACACAGACTTTGACGTTCCTTAGTTATAATTTCTTCTTTCTGACTGGTTTCATGAATTCTGATCCAAAGTAATTCTAATGTTTCAACAACAAAGATTGAGCTTAACTCGCTTTTTTGCAATTAATTTAGCATGTCTTTCATCTTTTCCGTAGAGAACTAACCAACGTTGATGTGACAAGTAATGTTCAATGCATCTTTTCTAGCACCTTCTCAACATACGTGTGCTCTCCCTAATAGAGCTGATTCGACACAAGAACCTCCACCGAAGTTAGTTCCTATTACAGGAAGATACAACAACGATGGAAATTGAGAGTGGAGAGGGAAGTGCTGCCTTCCAGCAAATTTGTTGAAAGGTATATGAGTTTAGCGAGCATGGTCCAGGTGAATAGGCTTGCCCTGAGTATGCACCTGTAGATTCATGGACAACTGGGAGAAGGCACATGCATTACTGATTAAGGTGACGGTGGCTTTTGTGGGGTTTTCCGCAAGTTTCTTTGTTTCCTTTTATTGTTTCCCATTCTTGTCTTTGTTTTTGTTATTTTACACTAATTCGTGTAAACCTACACCTTGTCGTCCCATGCCGCTCTCAATCTTTGTGTAAACTCTTGTGGTTAATAAAGAATTATTATCATGTTTTGCATTTACTTTCTGTTCATACGAGTTATCACCAAATCACAACCAGTGCCATCAAGAGACAAGTTCCGCCATGTTCGAAAATAGAGAAACAAATCTTTAGATCTTTACACTTGTGAGATGAACTTATATCGACAGAGTTTTCCTTTGTATATGGGCAGTTCCCATTAGTGCTATATTTAATATTTCTTCTATACACGGGTTTCCTGTAATTTGGGATAAGTAAACATTAGACCACTGAATTATCATTCCTAAAGCGCCTACAACCACTGGTATTATTTTAGCTCTCAACTTCCACATTTTCCAAGTCAAAATACTTGCACATTGCTCTTGTTTACATTGGACGTCCTATAAGTTTTTTTCCACCCGTTTTTAAAACGTATTTTGTTTAAATTTTTGTTACAAAGTGTAAATAGGGTCCAATACGTTGTCCACAGAAAAAATGATCCCGTAATGCTTTGGGCCCAAATAATACAATTTTTATTTGCAAATTACGCCCATAACGTTCTAAATTTGAGGCGTCATAAGCCCCGTCGAAGTTTTGCTTATATATAAACATGTACTTGGCATGGTATGCGGAAAATGACTCCCTCTCTTTTAATTCTGTGTGAGTAAAATACTTTGTTCGATGAATGTAAGCAGTACACTGAAATGTTCATGTTTACACATAATTTAAATATTATTGTTCTAAATATAAACACTCCACTTTCTAGCAATATGCTTTTTAACCATACAACTTCACCTTTAATGCTTATATTAATACACTACTCTCTGACCATACTAATCACTTGCTTAATATTTTTCACGTGCTCTGTTCGCTTCGGGATGTTTTGTCTAAGTAAATACGTCCATCTCTGTTTCCTGAGGATATGAGCGTTTATGCTTGAGTGCCATTGAAATTATTATTTATTGTTGGACTAATTAATTGATAGATTCTGTATACCGGCGCTCCACTTATCTACATAGAAACAATTGTAGAAATTAAAGATGGAAGTTGAATAACAACCTTGGTTTTCCTTTTGCATTACACACACACACACACACACACACACACACACACACACACACACACACATGCACGCACGCACGCACGCACGCACGCACGCACGCACGCACACACACACACACACACACACACACACACACACACACACACACACACATATATATATATATATATATATATTGCTGGCCTTGTGCCTATATAAGAAACCATTATATATATATATCAATATAGGGCGGTGGATTGGCAGTATCGGTAGAGAGTCTGACGCCATGCTTTGCAGCAAAGAGTTACGGCTCTTTATGGTCTGAGTTCAAATCCCACCGAGGTTAACTTTGCCTTTCATCCTTACGGGGTCGATAAAATAAAATACCAGTAATACACTGTGATAGTTGCTGGCCTTGTACCAAAAGTAGAAACAATTATATATATATATCAATGATTTAACCATACATATACATACACACACACACACGCACCCCCCCCCCTCCCCCCACACATATATATATAGTTAAATCATTGAAGCGCACCAGCAGGAATAAAGAAAGAACTAAAAAAAGCTCGTCTATATTCCACACACCGTCCCCATACATATATATAGACTATCAAATAACAAGAGTGTATATCCGTGTTCAACCATTCATTCATAGAAACTTACACGCCCTCTACACACCTTTCCTATCTTTCCTTCTCTTTACTAATACCATCTGTCTGTCTGTTGCTGCCCTCGTAATTCGTTCATTTCTTTCCCCCCCCCCCAATCTCTTTCTCCCCTCTCTCTCTGCTCTTTCTTTCTCTCTCTCTCCATCCCAGATCACTCCCTCTCTGCTCTTTCTTTCTCTTTCTCTCCCTCTCTCTCTCTCTCTCTCTCTCTCTCTCTCACTCTCTCTCTCTCTCTCTCTCTCTCTCTCTCTCTCTCTCTCTCTCTCTCTCTCTATCTATCTCTCTCTCTCTCCTCTCACACACACACAACTTTCCCTGAATATGTGCGTGTGTATAAATGGGCGCAGTTATGTATAGGATCGAATGTGTGAGTGTGTGTGATAGGGGGTGACATGACTGCATTGTTACTGAGTTCTCTTTGCAAGTATGTAGTTTCGTGTCTCTCCCACCACCACTGCTGTATGGCACCTCGCCTATGTATCACGGGTTGACCACTGTCTTGCCAACCGGTACCCTTCTTGCATCGGAGTTTCCCAACGCCTCGGCCTCCACGTTTGTGAGCTACATAAATGCCGTTGTGGGCTAGTCATTGACAAGTTTGGCTTGCAACCACTGTCTTGCGGTCAGAGCGTAGGCTGGTTCCCGCGACATGCCCCCTCTCTCAACGACATATTGAGAAGGAGCCTGGACGCAGCTGGCTTCCCATCACAATTGGAGCCAGCGGAGATGGCAAGCGCCCCGACGGAATCATCCTCTTTCCATTCGAAGAAGGTAGATACCTCATCTGGGACGTCACATGTTGTGACATGTTCTCAGCCTCCAACTTAGTCGCTATGGCCACAAACCCCGGTACCACGACCCGCTATACAGATCAAAATAAGATAGACAAATACCGAGGATTGTCCGGCGGCTTCCTCTTCGCACTGGTCACCGTCGAGACCTCAGACGTACTTGGACCCCGTACTGCCGAGCCCCTCCGCACAAGATCGGAACGTCTGCGGCCCGTCTGAGGAAGGAGCCCCGCGAGGTGGGGTGGCTGTTGCAGCGGGTGTCACTGGCCATTGTCCGTGGGTATGCTTTTGCGGCCCTGTCCACGGGGCGCAGCCCCATTACCACCCCACCCTAGACCCAGAGCCCAATCCCCCTCACCTCTCTCCTCCCCATCTTTTGTGACACATGAGCCCTTGCCTTTCCCTTCCTTTTCCGTTTTTTTAAAAAATATTTTCCTATT
The DNA here is from genome assembly GCA_964016885.1 of Eledone cirrhosa. Taxonomy (NCBI): domain Eukaryota; kingdom Metazoa; phylum Mollusca; class Cephalopoda; order Octopoda; family Eledonidae; genus Eledone; species Eledone cirrhosa. The sequence goes on along the minus strand of OZ024743.1, from coordinate 322,494,055 downwards.
TTACATTCCATTCTTTCTTATCAATCTAATTTTTTTCTTTTTCTATTAAATTGTATTTACATGATATATTAAAAAAATGTTCACATAACTGACAACTCAAAAACTGTGTGCGAACTGTACTTTACTACTCACTGTTTAAGGGTCAGTCCGCCACGTGGTCCCGGTGGGCAGGATGGAGAAGGCATTGACCCGGATGATCACGAGGAAAACGTGTTGGGTGATGTAGTAAAATAATTGTTTCTACTTTTGGCACAAGGCCAGCAATTACCAGTGTATTACTGGTACTTTATATTATCGACCCCGTAAGGATAAAAGGCAAAGTTAACCTCAGCGGGATTTGAACTCAGAATGGCAAGGGCCGTAACTCTTTGCGTCTGTCGGGGAGGGGAAAGTCGATTAAATCGACTCCAATGCTAACCTGGTGTTTTATTTTACCGACCCCACAAGGATGAAAGACAAAGCTAACCTCGGCGGGATTTGAAATCAGAACGCAAAGGGCCGTAACTCTATGTCGCGGAGCAGGATGTCCGACGCTCTACTGATGAACACAGTTTAAGGGTTAGTCCGACTTGTGGTCCCGGTGGACAGAATGAAAAAGACGTTATATGGTTTGTTGTGGTTTCATGTTGTCGAAGAGAATTTTAGTTCTGATGCTTCCAAAATGTATTCTAACTATGGGACTTAAAGGAGTTAAGGGCTGAAACTTGCTTGAAGGGGGTTTCTTCTCTGAAGACTCGCTGTTCAGCTCTCCAGAGAGTTTCTTACCACCGGTGTAATACACGTGTTCTGTTTTATGAGTTTTTAATTACGTATCCAGTCATTCTATAACTAACATTACAAATCGTTTATAATTCTTACACAATGAAAATATATATACAAATAATATATACAATATTTAATTACACAAATATTTCACATTAAAATATAAATTCAAGACGAAAGAAAATATATTATAACAGGGGCTGTGGAACAGGGCTGTTCCACAGCCCCTGTTATAATATATTTTCTTTCGTCTTGAATTTATATTTTAATGTGCATAATTATATTTTCCTCCCCAAACTCATCTATTTGTATATGCGCTACAATGTTATATTTATCGCATATCGAAGTTTTCTGACCATTTAAGATTACAAAGAGCTAAACTAACCACTACAACTAAATTGTCCAAATTTGCACCCCAACCCAATTCAGAAATTCTTCCACCACTCCTGTATATATCCACCCATACATACATATATAGACATTTGAAATAGTGGGTAAAGTTTTTTTTACAAATCAAACATTATTGGCCAAAAGTAAAAGTGCAAAAGCACAGAGGTGTATTTAAAGATGTTTTCTTCTTTAACTCGACAGAATAAATATGTTTATAATAAATAAATCTATAATTAATAAATTTATAATTAATAAATATGTTTATAATAAATATGTTGTATTAAATGGATTTAAGTTATATCAAATATTACCGGTTCCGATTGGTATGTCAATCTTATCAAATATTTAAAAAGTTTGTTCTCCTATTCTGTGAGTATTTCGAAAATATGTGATTTTTAAAATATTTGATAAGATGGGACATAACTAATCGAAACCGGTAACATTTGATAGTCCTTAAATTCATTTAATATAACAATTATAAAAATATTAAAGAAATGCTTCCACCACCCCTGTATAATCATGACGTTTCACATAAAAATAGAATTCATGGAACCTTATAAATATAATACACAAATATATAGAATCAAAGCAAAAAAAAAACACACACACACCCCTTCAATTCAACACTAAATGTGGCAATCGGTCACACACCACAAGGAGTATCGAGACCTCCCTCTAATACTTTTTGAGGCAAGCCAAGACCCTGGCAACATTACTGGCCTTCTGATGGCGAAGCTAGAGTGTATTTCGATTTTAGAGTGTTCAATGTACTGTTTGTGTATTTTACGTGATTTTGCATCTTTTGTATCTGCAAGAGTTATTTTGTTCCTGTATTGTTCTATGACATAGTTTACCAATCTATTAAATGGACCTCCACCGTATTCGACGTTAAGTGCTTCAGTTCCATCAACAGTAGTTCCAGCTCGAGACTATAGTAAAGACACTTCCCAACGATGCTACACAAAGGGAGAGAACACAGAAGCTCAAGATAGTGAAGCCTATCTCAGGGGTTGTGTTAGGTGTACAACGATTACTGAACACTTTGTAATTTAATGAGAAATGAAATCAGCAGAAATGCTCATCATCAAACCCAGTGTCAGATTCATCTAACATGTATGTGTGTGTGTGTTTGTGAGTCTGTAAGCATTTATATGTGTGTGTCTCTGTGTGAGTGTCCGTAGGCATTTATGCGTATGTGTGCTATGAGTAGACGTTTATGTCTATGTCTATCGTTATGTATGTATGTATGTATGTATGTATGTATGTATGTATGTATGTATGTATGTATGTATGTATGTATGTATGTATGTATGTATGTATGTATGTCTCATGGTCGGGTCGTTGGCGACTAAACTGACAACCCCACCAAGGTTTCTTGGTGAGGAGGGTGACTTTGGACATCCTGCAGGACTAAAAACAAAACCTGTCAAAGGGCAAAGGAGCTCTTAAGAGTCAATGGCCATCCAAAATCACCGGGAGCGATAACCCCTTAGCCTTTGTCAAGGCAGAATTCTAGGAGAAGGAAAACTCTGATATAACACCTGCAACCCTGATGGTATCCAATGTTGTTGACTTGTTCTTCTTTTTGGTAAATATCATCTTGGTTAAGAGAGTGGGACTGGCTTTGTGCAGTGCCTTTGCTCACTATAAAAGCTTCACGGCACAGACATTGCTTTATATCTGGAGATCTCTTTGCACTTGTCGTCACATGGTACCATGGTGCCAGCAATATGTGTCAATAATTGTCACAAGTGTAGTGTTTGTACCAGAGTTTTCAAGTCGCTGGCTGGACTAAAAAGTCACACTCGTTCAGCCCATCGGTATATATATATATATATGTATATATATATATATATGTACATATATATATATGTATATATATATATATGTATATATATATATATATGTATATATATATATGTATATATATATATGTATATATATATATGTATATATATATGTATATATATATGTATATATATATGTATATATATATGTATATATATATATATATATATATATATATATATATATATATATATATATATATATATATATATAATTAATTAAATGTTATTGTCGGCTAACCTTGGATTAAAAAGCTACCAAGTTAACAAAGCGAATATGTACTTAACATGAGAGAGAATACAAACAGGAGTTCTCACATTCTCAACACTCTCAATATATATATATATACACATATGCATACATATATATACATACATATATACATACATACATACATACATCATACATACATACACACATACATATATATATATATATATATATATATATATATATATATATATATATATATATATATATATATATATATATATATAAAATGTGTGCGCGTGTAGAAAGAAAGTGAGATACATACATAGAAACATAAACATTACACAGACAAGCATATAAATATACATTCATTTGTTTGTGTGTGTATGGTAGATATTTCTCTCTATATACGACTGATGTCGATCGAATTTTACCCAGAAAACATTGGTTCTATGTTTTATCGCACAGTGTGGTTTCTTGGGTAAGTGTCTTTTACTGTAGCTCCAAGTTAAGGAGCCAGATCAAGGTGGGTAAGTATGTTTTACTGTAGCTCAAAGTTAAGGACCCAGATAGAGGTGGGTAAGTGTCTTTTACTGAAGCTCCAATGTAAGGACCCAGATCGAGGTGGGTAAGTATGTTTTACTGTAGCTCAAAGTTAAGGACCCAGATAGAGGTGGGTAAGTGTCTTTTACTGAAGCTCCAAGTTAAGGACCCAGATCGAGGTGGGTGAGTATGTTTTACTGTAGCTCCAAGTTAAGGACCCAGATCTAGGTGGGTAAATGTGTTTTACTGTAGTTCCAAGTTAAGGACCCAGATCAAGGGGGGGTAAGTGTCATTTACTGTAGCTCCAAGTTAAGGACCCAGATCGAGGTGGGTAAGGGTGTTTTACTGTAGCTCCAAGTTAAGGACCCAGATCGAGGTGGGTAAGTGTGTTATACTGTAGCTCCAAGTTAAGGACCCAGATCAAGGTGGGTAAGTGTGTTTTACTGTAGCTCCAAGTTAAGGACCCAGATCGAGGTGGGTAAGTGTCTTTAACTGTAGCTCCAAGTTAAGGACCCAGATCAATGTGGGTAAATGTGTTTTATTGTAGCTCCAAGTTAAGGACCCAGATCGAGGTGGGTAAATGTGTTATACTGTAGCTCCAAGTTAAGGACCCAGATCAAGGTGGGTAAGTGGGATTTACTGTAGCTCCAAGTTAAGGACCCAGATCGATGTGGGTAAGTGTCTTTTACTGTAGCTCCAAGTTAAGGACCCAGATCAATCTGGGTAAGTGTGTTTTATTGTAGCTCCAAGTTAAGGACCCAGATCAAGGTGGATAAGTGTCTTTTACTGTAGCTCTAGGTTAAGAACGCAGATCGAGGTGGGTAAGTGTGTTTTACTGTAGCTCCAAGTTAAGGACCCAGATAGAGGTGGGTAAGTATGTTTTACTGTAACTCCAAGTTAAACTCAGATCGATGTGGGTAAGTGTCTTTTACTGTAGCTCCAAGTTAAGGACCCAGATCAAACTGGGTAAGTGTGTTTTATTGTAGCTCCAAGTTAAGGACCCAGATCAATTTACTGTAGCTCTAAGTTAAGCACGCAGATCGAGGTGGGTAAGTGTGTTTTACTGTAGCGCCAAGTTAAGGACCCAGATCAAGGTGTGTAAGTGACTTTTACTGTAGCTCCAAGTTAAGGACCCAGATCGAGGTGAGTAAGTGTGTTTTACTGTAGCTCCAAGTTAAGGACCTAGATCGAGGTGGGTAAGTGTGTTTTACTGTAGCTCCAAGTTAAGGACCCAGATCGAGGTGGCAAAGTGTGTTTTACTGTAGCTCCGAGTTAAGAACCCAGATCGAGGTGGGTAAGTATGTTTTACTGTAGCTCCAAGTTAAGTACCCAGATCGAGGTGGGTAAGTGTATTTTACTGTAGCTCCGAGTTAAGGACCCAGATCGAGGTGGGTAAGTGTGTTTTACTGTAGCTCCAAGTTAAGGACCCAGATCGAGGTGGGTAAGTGTCTTTTACTGTAGCGCCAAGTTAAGGACCCAGATAGAGGTTGGTAAGTATGTTTTACTGTAGCTCCAAGTTAAACCCAGATCAAGGTGGGTAAGTGTCTTTTACTGTAGCTCCAAGTTAAGTACCCAGATCGAGGTGGGTATGTGTGTTTTACTGTAGCTCCAAGTTAAGGACCCAGATCGAGGTGGGTAAGTGTGTTTTACTGTAGCTCCAAGTTAAGGACAGAGATAGAGGTGGGTAAATGTCTTTTACTGTAACTCCAAGTTAAGGACCCAGATCAAGGTGGGTAAGTGTCTTTTGCAGTAGCTCCAAGTTAAGTACCCAGATCGAGGTGGCTAAGTATCTTTTACTGTAGCTCCAAGTTAAGGACACAGATCGAGGTGGGTAAGTGTGTTTTATTGTAGCTCCAAGTTAAGGACCCAGATCGAGGTGGGTAAGTGTCTTTTGCAGTAGATCCAAGTTAAGTACCCAGATCGAGGTGGATAAGTATCTTTTACTGTAGCTCCAAGTTAAGGACCCAGATCGAGGTGGGTAAGTGTGTTTTATTGTAGCTCCAAGTTAAGGACCCAGATCGAGGTGGGTAAGTGTCTTTTACTGTAGCTCTAAGTTAAGCACGCAGATCAAGGTGGGTAAGTGTGTTTTACTGTAGCGCCAAGTTAAGGACCCAGATCGAGGTGGGTAAGTGTCTTTTACTGTAGCTACAAGTTAAGGACCCAGATCAAGGTGGGTAAGTGTGTTTTACTGTAGCTCCGAGTTAAGGACCAAGAACGAGGTGGGTAAGTGTCTTTTGCTGTAGCTCCAAGTTAAGGACCCAGATCAAGGTGGGTAAGTGTGTTTTACTGTAGCTCCAAGTTAAGGACCCAGATCATGGGGGTAAGTTTCTTTTACTGTAGCTCCAAGTTAAGGACCCAGATCGAGGTGGGTAATATGTTTTACTGTAGTTCCAAGTTAAGGACCCAGATCAAGGTGGGTAAGTGTGTTTTATCGTAGCTCCAAGTTAAAGGTCCAGATCTAGGTGGGTAAGTGTGTTTTACTGTAGCTGCAAGTTAAGGACCCAGATCGAGGTGGGTAAGTGTCATTTACTGTAGCTCCAAGTAAAGGACCCAGTGCGAGGTGGGTAAGTATGTTTTACTGTAGCCCCAAGTTAAGGACCCAGATCTAGGTTGGGTATGTGTGTTCTACTGTAGCTCCAAGTTAAGGACCCAGATCGAGGTGGATAAGTATCTTTTACTGTATCTCCAAGTTAAGGACCCAGATCAGGTGGGTAAGTATGTTTTACTGTAGCTCCAAGTTATGGAACCAGATCTAGGTTGGTTATGTGTGTTTAACTGTAGCTCCAAGTTAAGGACACAGATCGAGGTGGGTAAGTGTCTTTTACTGTAGCTCCAAGTTAAGGACCCAGAAAAGGTGGGTAAGTGTCTTTTACTGCAGCTCCAACTTAAGGACACAGATCGAGGTGGGTAAGTGTCTTTTACTGTAGCTCCAAGTTAAGGACCCAGATCAAGGTGGGTAAGTATGTTTTACTGTAGTTCCAAGTTAAGGACCCAGATCTAGGTTGGGTATGTGTGTATTACTGTAGCTCCAAGTTAAGGACCCAGATCGAGGTGGGTAAGTGTGTTTTACTGTAGCTCAAAGTTAAGGACCCAGATCAAGGTGGGTAAGTGTGTTTTACTGTCGCTCGAAGTTAAGGAACCAGATTGAGGTTGGTAAGTGTGTTTTATTGTAGCTCCAAGTTCAGGACCCAGATCAAGGTGGGTAAGTGTCTTTTACTGTAGCTCTAAGTTAAGGACGGAGATCGAGGTGGGTAAGTGTCTTTTACTGTAGCTCCAAATTAAGGACCCAGATAGAGGTGGGTAAGTATGTTTTACTGTAGCTCCAAGTTAAACCCAGATCAAGGTGGGTAAGTGTCTTTTACTGTAGCACCAAGTTAGGTACCCAGATCGAGGTGGGTAAGTGTATTTTACTGTAGATCGGAGTTAAGGACCCAGATCGAGGTGGGTAAGTGTGTTTTACTGTAGCTCCAAGTTAAGGAACCAGATTGAGGTGGGTAAGTGTGTTTTATTGTAGCTCCAAGTTAAGGACCCAGATCGAGGTGTGTAAGTGTGTTTTACTGTAGCTCCATGTTAAGGACCCAGATCAAGGTGGGTAAGTGTGTTTTATTGTACCTCCAAGTTAAGGACCCAGATCGAGGTGGGTAAGTGTGTTTTACTGTAGCGCCAAGTTAAGGACCCAGATCAAGGTGTGTAAGTGACTTTTACTGTAGCTCCAAGTTAAGGACCCAGATCGAGGTGAGTAAGTGTGTTTTACTGTAGCTCCAAGTTAAGGACCTAGATCGAGGTGGGTAAGTGTGTTTTACTGTAGCTCCAAGTTAAGGACCCAGATCGAGGTGGCAAAGTGTGTTTTACTGTAGCTCCGAGTTAAGAACCCAGATCGAGGTGGGTAAGTATGTTTTACTGTAGCTCCAAGTTAAGTACCCAGATCGAGGTGGGTAAGTGTATTTTACTGTAGCTCCGAGTTAAGGACCCAGATCGAGGTGGGTAAGTGTGTTTTACTGTAGCTCCAAGTTAAGGACCCAGATCGAGGTGGGTAAGTGTCTTTTACTGTAGCGCCAAGTTAAGGACCCAGATAGAGGTTGGTAAGTATGTTTTACTGTAGCTCCAAGTTAAACCCAGATCGAGGTGGGTAAGTGTCTTTTACTGTAGCTCCAAGTTAAGTACCCAGATCGAGGTGGGTATGTGTGTTTTACTGTAGCTCCAAGTTAAGGACCCAGATCGAGGTGGGTAAGTGTGTTTTACTGTAGCTCCAAGTTAAGGACAGAGATAGAGGTGGGTAAATGTCTTTTACTGTAACTCCAAGTTAAGGACCCAGATCAAGGTGGGTAAGTGTCTTTTGCAGTAGCTCCAAGTTAAGTACCCAGATCGAGGTGGATAAGTATCTTTTACTGTAGCTCCAAGTTAAGGACACAGATCGAGGTGGGTAAGTGTGTTTTATTGTAGCTCCAAGTTAAGGACCCAGATCGAGGTGGGTAAGTGTCTTTTGCAGTAGATCCAAGTTAAGTACCCAGATCGAGGTGGATAAGTATCTTTTACTGTAGCTCCAAGTTAAGGACCCAGATCGAGGTGGGTAAGTGTGTTTTATTGTAGCTCCAAGTTAAGGACCCAGATCGAGGTGGGTAAGTGTCTTTTACTGTAGCTCTAAGTTAAGCACGCAGATCAAGGTGGGTAAGTGTGTTTTACTGTAGCGCCAAGTTAAGGACCCAGATCGAGGTGGGTAAGTGTCTTTTACTGTAGCTACAAGTTAAGGACCCAGATCAAGGTGGGTAAGTGTGTTTTACTGTAGCTCCGAGTTAAGGACCAAGAACGAGGTGGGTAAGTGTCTTTTGCTGTAGCTCCAAGTTAAGGACCCAGATCAAGGTGGGTAAGTGTGTTTTACTGTAGCTCCAAGTTAAGGACCCAGATCGAGGTGGGTAATATGTTTTACTGTAGTTCCAAGTTAAGGACCCAGATCAAGGTGGGTAAGTGTGTTTTATCGTAGCTCCAAGTTAAAGGTCCAGATCTAGGTGGGTAAGTGTGTTTTACTGTAGCTGCAAGTTAAGGACCCAGATCGAGGTGGGTAAGTGTCATTTACTGTAGCTCCAAGTAAAGGACCCAGTGCGAGGTGGGTAAGTATGTTTTACTGTAGCCCCAAGTTAAGGACCCAGATCTAGGTTGGGTATGTGTGTTCTACTGTAGCTCCAAGTTAAGGACCCAGATCGAGGTGGATAAGTATCTTTTACTGTATCTCCAAGTTAAGGACCCAGATCAGGTGGGTAAGTATGTTTTACTGTAGCTCCAAGTTATGGAACCAGATCTAGGTTGGTTATGTGTGTTTAACTGTAGCTCCAAGTTAAGGACACAGATCGAGGTGGGTAAGTGTCTTTTACTGTAGCTCCAAGTTAAGGACCCAGAAAAGGTGGGTAAGTGTCTTTTACTGCAGCTCCAAGTTAAGGACACAGATCGAGGTGGGTAAGTGTCTTTTACTGTAGCTCCAAGTTAAGGACCCAGATCAAGGTGGGTAAGTATGTTTTACTGTAGTTCCAAGTTAAGGACCCAGATCTAGGTTGGGTATGTGTGTATTACTGTAGCTCCAAGTTAAGGACCCAGATCGAGGTGGGTAAGTGTGTTTTACTGTAGCTCAAAGTTAAGGACCCAGATCAAGGTGGGTAAGTGTGTTTTACTGTCGCTCGAAGTTAAGGAACCAGATTGAGGTTGGTAAGTGTGTTTTATTGTAGCTCCAAGTTCAGGACCCAGATCAAGGTGGGTAAGTGTCTTTTACTGTAGCTCTAAGTTAAGGACGGAGATCGAGGTGGGTAAGTGTCTTTTACTGTAGCTCCAAATTAAGGACCCAGATAGAGGTGGGTAAGTATGTTTTACTGTAGCTCCAAGTTAAACCCAGATCGAGGTGGGTAAGTGTCTTTTACTGTAGCACCAAGTTAGGTACCCAGATCGAGGTGGGTAAGTGTATTTTACTGTAGATCGGAGTTAAGGACCCAGATCGAGGTGGGTAAGTGTGTTTTACTGTAGCTCCAAGTTAAGGAACCAGATTGAGGTGGGTAAGTGTGTTTTATTGTAGGTCCAAGTTAAGGACCCAGATCGAGGTGGGTAAGTGTCTTTTACTGTAGCTCTAAGTTAAGCACGCAGATCGAGGTGGGTAAGTGTGTTTTACTGTAGCGCCAAGTTAAGGACCCAGATAGAGGTTGGTAAGTATGTTTTACTGTAGCTCCAAGTTAAACCCAGATCGAGGTGGGTAAGTGTCTTTTACTGTAGCTCCAAGTTAAGTACCCAGATCGAGGTGGGTATGTGTGTTTTACTGTAGCTCCAAGTTAAGGACCCAGATCGAGGTTGGTAAGTGTGTTTTACTGTAGCTCCAAGTTAAGGACAGAGATTGAGGTGGGTAAGTGTCTTTTACTGTAACTGCAAGTTAAGGACCCAGATCAAGGTGGGTAAGTGTCTTTTGCAGTAGCTCCAAGTTAAGTACCCAGATCGAGGTGGATAAGTATCATTTACTGTAGCTCCAAGTTAAGGACCCAGATCGAGGTGGGTAAGTGTGTTTTATTGTAGCTCCAAGTTAAGGACCCAGATCGAGGTGGGTAAGTGTCTTTTACTGTAGCTCTAAGTTAAGCACGCAGATCAAGGTGGGTAAGTGTGTTTTACTGTAGCGCCAAGTTAAGGACCCAGATCGAGGTGGGTAAGTGTCTTTTACTGTAGCTCCAAGTTAAGGACCCAGATCAAGGTGGGTAAGTGTCTTTTACTGTAGCTCCGAGTTAAGGACCAAGAACTAGGTGGGTAAGTGTCTTTTGCTGTAGCTCCAAGTTAAGGACCCAGATCAAGGTGGGTAAGTGTATTTTACTGTAGCTCCAAGTTAAGGACCCAGATCATGGGGGTAAGTTTCTTTTACTGTAGCTCCAAGTTAAGGACCCAGATCGAGGTGGGTAATATGTTTTACTGTAGTTCCAAGTTAAGGACCCAGATCGAGGTGGGTAAGTGTGTTTTATCGTAGCTCCAAGTTAAAGGCCCAGATCTAGGTGGGTAAGTGTGTTTTACTGTAGCTGCAAGTTAAGGACCCAGATCGAGGTGGGTAAGTGTCATTTACTGTAGCTCCAAGTAAAGGACCCAGATCGAGGTGGGTAAGTATGTTTTACGGTAGCTCCAAGTTAAGGACACAGATCGAGGTGGGTAAGTGTGTTTTACTGTAGCTCCAAGTTAAGGACCCAGAAAAGGTGGGTAAGTGTCTTTTAATGCAGCTCCAAGTTAAGGACACAGATCGAGGTGGGTAAGTATGTTTTACTGTAGTTCCAAGTTAAGGACCCAGATCTAGGTTGGGTATATGTGTATTACTGTAGATCCAAGTTAAGGACCCAGATCGAGGTGGGTAAGTGTGTTTTACTGTAGCTCCAAGTTAAGGACCCAGATCAAGGTGGGTAAGTGTCTTTTACTGTCGCTCGAAGTTAAGGAACCAGATTGAGGTGGGTAAGTGTGTTTTATTGTAGCTCCAAGTTAAGGACCCAGATAGAGATGGGTAAGTGTTTTACTCTAGCTCCAAGTTAAGGACCCAGATCGAGATGGGTAAGTGTCTTTTACTGTAGCTCCAATACAAGGACCCATATCGAGGTGGGTAAGTGTCTTTTACTGTAGCTCAAAGTTAAGGACCCAGATCAGGGTGGGTAAATATGTTTTACGGTGGATCCAAGTTAAGGACCCAGATCTAGGTTGGATATGTGTGTTTTACTGTAGCTCCAAGTTAAGGACCCGGATGAGGTGGGTAAGTGGGATTTACTGTAGCTCCAATTTAAGGTCCCAGATCTAGGTTGGTAAGTGTGTTTTACTGTAGCTCCAAGTTAAGGACCCAGATGAGGTGGGTAAGTGTCATTTACTGTAGCTCCAAGTTAAGGACCCAGATCGATGGGGGTAAGTGTCTTTTACTGTATCTCCAAGTTAAGGACCCAGATCAATGTGGGTAAGTGTGTTTTATTGTAGCTCCAAGTTAAGGACCCAGATTGAGGTGGGTAAGTATGTTTTACTGTAGCTCAAAGTTAAGGACCCAGATAGAGGTGGGTAAGTGTCTTTTACTGAAGCTCCAAGTTAAGGACCCAGATCGAGGTGGGTGAGTATGTTTTACTGTAGCTCCAAGTTAAGGACCCAGATCTAGGTGGGTAAATGTGTTTTACTGTAGCTCCAAGTTAAGGACCCAGATCAAGGGGCGGGTAAGTGTCATTTACTGTAGCTTCAAGTTAAGGACCCAGATCGAGGTGGGTAAGAGTGTTTTACTGTAGCTCCAAGTTAAGGACCCAGATCGAGGTGGGTAAGTGTGTTATACTGTAGCTCCAAGTTAAGTACCCAGATCAAGGTGGGTAAGTGCGTTTTACTGTAGCTCTAAGTTAAGGACCCAGATAGAGGTGGGTAAGTGTCTTTAACTGTAGCTCCAAGTTAAGGACCCAGATCAATGTGGGTAAATGTGTTTTATTGTAGCTCCAAGTTAAGGACCCAGATACAGGTGGGTGAGTGTCTTTTACTGTAGCTAAAAGTTAAGGTTCCAGATCGAGGTGGGTAAGTGTCTTTTATTGTAGCTCCAAGTAAAGTACCCAGATCGAGGTGGGTAAGTGTGTTTTACTGTAGCTCCAAGTTAAGGACCCAGATCGAGGTGGGTAAGTGTGTTTTACTGTAGCTCCAAGTTAAGGACCCAGATCGAGGTGGGTAAGTGTGTTTTACTGTAGCTCCAAGTTAAGAACCCAGATCGAGGTGGGTAAGTATGTTTTACTGTAGCTCCAAGTTAAGGCCCAGATCTAGTTTGGGTATGTGTGTTTTACTGTAGCTCCAAGTTAAGGACCCAGATCGAGGTGGGTAAATGTGTTATACTGTAGCTCCAAGTTAATGACCCAGATCAAGGTGGGTAAATATGTTTTACTGTAGCTCCAAGTTAAGGACCCAGATCGATGTGGGTAAGTGTCTTTTACTGTAGCTCCAAGTTAAGGACCCAGATCAATCTGGGTAAGTGTGTTTTATTGTAGCTCCAAGTTAAGGACCCAGATCAAGGTGGGTAAGTCTCTTTTACTGTAGCTCTAAGTTAAGAACGCAGATCGAGGTGGGTAAGTGTGTTTTACTGTAGCTCCAAGTTAAGGACCCAGATAGAGGTAGGTAACTATATTTTACTGTAACTCCAAGTTAAACCCAGATCGATGTGGGTAAGTGTCTTTTACTGTAGCTCCAAGTTAAGGACCCAGATCAATCTGGGTAAGTGTGTTTTATTGTAGCTCCAAGTTAAGGACCCAGATCAATGTGGGTAAGTGTCTTTTACTGTAGCTCTAAGTTAAGCACGCAGATCGAGGTGGGTAAGTGTGTTTTACTGTAGCGCCAAGTTAAGGACCCAGATCAAGGTGTGTAAGTGACTTTTACTGTAGCTCCAAGTTAAGGACCCAGATCGAGGTGAGTAAGTGTGTTTTACTGTAGCTCCAAGTTAAGGACCCAGATCGAGGTGGCTAAGTGTGTTTTACTGTAGCTCCAAGTTAAGAACCCAGATCGAGGTGGGTAAGTATGTTTTACTGTAGCTCCAAGTTAGGTACCCAGATCGAGGTGGGTAAGTGTATTTTACTGTAGCTCCGAGTTAAGGACCCAGATCGAGGTGGGTAAGTGTGTTTTACTGTAGCTCCAAGTTAAGGAACCAGATTGAGGTGGGTAAGTGTGTTTTATTGTAGCTCCAAGTTAAGGACCCAGATCGAGGTGGGTAAGTGTCTTTTACTGTAGCTCTAAGTTAAGCACGCAGATGGAGGTGGGTAAGTGTGTTTTACTGTAGCGCCAAGTTAAGGACCCAGATAGAGGTTGGTAAGTATGTTTTACTGTAGCTCCAAGTTATGGACCCAGATCTAGGTTGGTTATGTGTGTTTAACTGTAGCTCCAAGTTAAGGACACAGATCGAGGTGGGTAAGTGTGTTTTACTGTAGCTCCAAGTTAAGGACCCAGAAAAGGTGGGTAAGTGTCTTTTAATGCAGCTCCAAGTTAAGGACACAGATCGAGGTGGGTAAGTATGTTTTACTGTCGCTCGAAGTTAAGGAACCAGATTGAGGTGGGTAAGTGTGTTTTATTGTAGCTCCAAGTTAAGGACCCAGATAGAGATGGGTAAGTGTTTTACTCTAGCTCCAAGTTAAGGACCCAGATCAAGATGGGTAAGTGTCTTTTACTGTAGCTCCAAGTCAAGGACCCATATCGAGGTGGGTAAGTGTCTTTTACTGTAGCTCAAAGTTAAGGACCCAGATCAGGGTGGGTAAATATGTTGTACGGTAGATCCACGTTAAGGACCCAGATCTAGGTTGGGTATGTGTGTTTTACTGTAGCTCCAAGTTAAGGACCCAGATGAGGGGGGTAAGTGGGATTTACTGTAGCTCCAATTTAAGGTCCCAGATCTAGGTTGGTAAGTGTGTTTTACTGTAGCTCCAAGTTAAGGACCCAGATGAGGTGGGTAAGTGTCATTTACTGTAGCTCCAAGTTAAGGACCCAGATCGATGGGGGTAAGTGTCTTTTACTGTATCTCCAAGTTAAGTACCCAGATCAAGGTGGGTAAGTGCGTTTTACTGTAGCTCTAAGTTAAGGACCCAGATAGAGGTGGGTAAGTGTCTTTAACTGTAGCTCCAAGTTAAGGACCCAGATCAATGTGGGTAAATGTGTTTTATTGTAGCTCCAAGTTAAGGACCCAGATACAGGTGGGTGAGTGTCTTTTACTGTAGCTAAAAGTTAAGGTTCCAGATCGAGGTGGGTAAGTGTCTTTTATTGTAGCTCCAAGTAAAGTACCCAGATCGAGGTGGGTAAGTGTGTTTTACTGTAGCTCCAAGTTAAGGACCCAGATCGAGGTGGGTAAGTGTGTTTTACTGTAGCTCCAAGTTAAGGACCCAGATCGAGGTGGGTAAGTGTGTTTTACTGTAGCTCCAAGTTAAGAACCCAGATCGAGGTGGGTAAGTATGTTTTACTGTAGCTCCAAGTTAAGGCCCAGATCTAGTTTGGGTATGTGTGTTTTACTGTAGCTCCAAGTTAAGGACCCAGATCGAGGTGGGTAAATGTGTTATACTGTAGCTCCAAGTTAATGACCCAGATCAAGGTGGGTAAATATGTTTTACTGTAGCTCCAAGTTAAGGACCCAGATCGATGTGGGTAAGTGTCTTTTACTGTAGCTCCAAGTTAAGGACCCAGATCAATCTGGGTAAGTGTGTTTTATTGTAGCTCCAAGTTAAGGACCCAGATCAAGGTGGGTAAGTCTCTTTTACTGTAGCTCTAAGTTAAGAACGCAGATCGAGGTGGGTAAGTGTGTTTTACTGTAGCTCCAAGTTAAGGACCCAGATAGAGGTAGGTAACTATATTTTACTGTAACTCCAAGTTAAACCCAGATCGATGTGGGTAAGTGTCTTTTACTGTAGCTCCAAGTTAAGGACCCAGATCAATCTGGGTAAGTGTGTTTTATTGTAGCTCCAAGTTAAGGACCCAGATCAATGTGGGTAAGTGTCTTTTACTGTAGCTCTAAGTTAAGCACGCAGATCGAGGTGGGTAAGTGTGTTTTACTGTAGCGCCAAGTTAAGGACCCAGATCAAGGTGTGTAAGTGACTTTTACTGTAGCTCCAAGTTAAGGACCCAGATCGAGGTGAGTAAGTGTGTTTTACTGTAGCTCCAAGTTAAGGACCCAGATCGAGGTGGCTAAGTGTGTTTTACTGTAGCTCCAAGTTAAGAACCCAGATCGAGGTGGGTAAGTATGTTTTACTGTAGCTCCAAGTTAGGTACCCAGATCGAGGTGGGTAAGTGTATTTTACTGTAGCTCCGAGTTAAGGACCCAGATCGAGGTGGGTAAGTGTGTTTTACTGTAGCTCCAAGTTAAGGAACCAGATTGAGGTGGGTAAGTGTGTTTTATTGTAGCTCCAAGTTAAGGACCCAGATCGAGGTGGGTAAGTGTCTTTTACTGTAGCTCTAAGTTAAGCACGCAGATGGAGGTGGGTAAGTGTGTTTTACTGTAGCGCCAAGTTAAGGACCCAGATAGAGGTTGGTAAGTATGTTTTACTGTAGCTCCAAGTTATGGACCCAGATCTAGGTTGGTTATGTGTGTTTAACTGTAGCTCCAAGTTAAGGACACAGATCGAGGTGGGTAAGTGTGTTTTACTGTAGCTCCAAGTTAAGGACCCAGAAAAGGTGGGTAAGTGTCTTTTAATGCAGCTCCAAGTTAAGGACACAGATCGAGGTGGGTAAGTATGTTTTACTGTAGTTCCAAGTTAAGGACCCAGATCTAGGTTGGGTATGTGTGTATTACTGTAGCTCCAAGTTAAGGACCCAGATCGAGGTGGGTAAGTGTGTTTTACTGTAGCTCCAAGTTAAGGACCCAGATCAAGGTGGGTAAGTGTGTTTTACTGTCGCTCGAAGTTAAGGAACCAGATTGAGGTGGGTAAGTGTGTTTTATTGTAGCTCCAAGTTAAGGACCCAGATAGAGATGGGTAAGTGTTTTACTCTAGCTCCAAGTTAAGGACCCAGATCGAGATGGGTAAGTGTCTTTTACTGTAGCTCCAAGTCAAGGACCCATATCGAGGTGGGTAAGTGTCTTTTACTGTAGCTCAAAGTTAAGGACCCAGATCAGGGTGGGTAAATATGTTGTACGGTAGATCCACGTTAAGGACCCAGATCTAGGTTGGGTATGTGTGTTTTACTGTAGCTCCAAGTTAAGGACCCAGATGAGGGGGGTAAGTGGGATTTACTGTAGCTCCAATTTAAGGTCCCAGATCTAGGTTGGTAAGTGTGTTTTACTGTAGCTCCAAGTTAAGGACCCAGATGAGGTGGGTAAGTGTCATTTACTGTAGCTCCAAGTTAAGGACCCAGATCGATGGGGGTAAGTGTCTTTTACTGTATCTCCAAGTTAAGGACCCAGATCAATGTGAGTAAGTGTGTTTTATTGTAGCTCCAAGTTAAGGACCCAGATCGAGGTGGGTAAGTGTCTTTTACTGTAGCTCTAAGTTAAGGACGCAGATCGGTGTGGGTAAGTGTGTTTTACAGTAGCTCCAAGTTAAGGACCCAGATAGAGGTGGGTAAGTATGTTTTACTGTAGCTCCAAGTTAAGTACCAAGATCGAGGTGGGTAAGTGTGTTTTACTGTAGCTCCAAGTTAAGGACCCAAATCGAGGTGGGTAAGTGTGTTTTAATGTAGCTCCAAGTTAAGGACAGAGATCGAGGTGGGTAAGTGTCTTTTACTGTAGCTCCAATTTAAGGACCCAGATCAGGTGGGTAAGTATGTTTTACTGTAGCTCAAAGTTAAGGACCCAGATAGAGGTGGGTAAGTGTCTTTTACTGAAGCTCCAAGTTAAGGACCCAGATCGAGGTGGGTGAGTATGTTTTACTGTAGCTCCAAGTTAAGGACCCAGATCTAGGTGGGTAAATGTGTTTTACTCTAGCTCCAAGTTAAGGACCCAGATCAAGGGGCGGGTAAGTGTCATTTACTGTAGCTCCAATTTAAGGACCCAGATCAGGTGGGTAAGTATGTTTTACTGTAGCTCCAAGTTAAGGACCCAGATCGAGGTGGGTAAGGGTGTTTTACTGTAGCTCCAAGTTAAGGACGCAGATCGAGGTGGGTAAGTGTGTTATACTGTAGCTCCAAGTTAAGGACCCAGATCAAGGTGGGTAAGTGTGTTTTACTGTAGCTCTAAGTTAAGGACCCAGATCGAGGTGGGTAAGTGTCTTTAACTGTAGCTCCAAGTTAAGGACCCAGATCAATGTGGGTAAATGTGTTTTATTGTATCTCCAAGTTAAGGACCCAGATACAGGTGGGTGAGTGTGTTTTACTGTAGCTAAAAGTTAAGGTTCCAGATCAAGGTGGGTAAGTGTCTTTTATTGTAGCTCCAAGTAAAGTACCCAGATCGAGGTGGGTAAGTGTGTTTTACTGTAGCTCCAAGTTAAGGACCCAGATCGAGGTGGGTAAGTGTGTTTTACTGTAGCTCCAAGTTAAGGAACCAGATTGAGGTGGGTAAGTGTGTTTTATTGTAGCTCCAAGTTAAGGACCCAGATCGAGGTGGGTAAGTGTCTTTTACTGTAGCTCTAAGTTAAGCACGCAGATGGAGGTGGGTAAGTGTGTTTTACTGTAGCGCCAAGTTAAGGACCCAGATAGAGGTTGGTAAGTATGTTTTACTGTAGCTCCAAGTTATGGACCCAGATCTAGGTTGGTTATGTGTGTTTAACTGTAGCTCCAAGTTAAGGACACAGATCGAGGTGGGTAAGTGTGTTTTACTGTAGCTCCAAGTTAAGGACCCAGAAAAGGTGGGTAAGTGTCTTTTAATGCAGCTCCAAGTTAAGGACACAGATCGAGGTGGGTAAGTATGTTTTACTGTAGTTCCAAGTTAAGGACCCAGATCTAGGTTGGGTATGTGTGTATTACTGTAGCTCCAAGTTAAGGACCCAGATCGAGGTGGGTAAGTGTGTTTTACTGTAGCTCCAAGTTAAGGACCCAGATCAAGGTGGGTAAGTGTGTTTTACTGTCGCTCGAAGTTAAGGAACCAGATTGAGGTGGGTAAGTGTGTTTTATTGTAGCTCCAAGTTAAGGACCCAGATAGAGATGGGTAAGTGTTTTACTCTAGCTCCAAGTTAAGGACCCAGATCGAGATGGGTAAGTGTCTTTTACTGTAGCTCCAAGTCAAGGACCCATATCGAGGTGGGTAAGTGTCTTTTACTGTAGCTCAAAGTTAAGGACCCAGATCAGGGTGGGTAAATATGTTGTACGGTAGATCCACGTTAAGGACCCAGATCTAGGTTGGGTATGTGTGTTTTACTGTAGCTCCAAGTTAAGGACCCAGATGAGGGGGGTAAGTGGGATTTACTGTAGCTCCAATTTAAGGTCCCAGATCTAGGTTGGTAAGTGTGTTTTACTGTAGCTCCAAGTTAAGGACCCAGATGAGGTGGGTAAGTGTCATTTACTGTAGCTCCAAGTTAAGGACCCAGATCGATGGGGGTAAGTGTCTTTTACTGTATCTCCAAGTTAAGGACCCAGATCAATGTGAGTAAGTGTGTTTTATTGTAGCTCCAAGTTAAGGACCCAGATCGAGGTGGGTAAGTGTCTTTTACTGTAGCTCTAAGTTAAGGACGCAGATCGGTGTGGGTAAGTGTGTTTTACAGTAGCTCCAAGTTAAGGACCCAGATAGAGGTGGGTAAGTATGTTTTACTGTAGCTCCAAGTTAAGTACCAAGATCGAGGTGGGTAAGTGTGTTTTACTGTAGCTCCAAGTTAAGGACCCAAATCGAGGTGGGTAAGTGTGTTTTAATGTAGCTCCAAGTTAAGGACAGAGATCGAGGTGGGTAAGTGTCTTTTACTGTAGCTCCAATTTAAGGACCCAGATCAGGTGGGTAAGTATGTTTTACTGTAGCTGAAAGTTAAGGACCCAGATAGAGGTGGGTAAGTGTCTTTTACTGAAGCTCCAAGTTAAGGACCCAGATCGAGGTGGGTGAGTATGTTTTACTGTAGCTCCAAGTTAAGGACCCAGATCTAGGTGGGTAAATGTGTTTTACTCTAGCTCCAAGTTAAGGACCCAGATCAAGGGGCGGGTAAGTGTCATTTACTGTAGCTCCAATTTAAGGACCCAGATCAGGTGGGTAAGTATGTTTTACTGTAGCTCCAAGTTAAGGACCCAGATCGAGGTGGGTAAGGGTGTTTTACTGTAGCTCCAAGTTAAGGACGCAGATCGAGGTGGGTAAGTGTGTTATACTGTAGCTCCAAGTTAAGGACCCAGATCAAGGTGGGTAAGTGTGTTTTACTGTAGCTCTAAGTTAAGGACCCAGATCGAGGTGGGTAAGTGTCTTTAACTGTAGCTCCAAGTTAAGGACCCAGATCAATGTGGGTAAATGTGTTTTATTGTATCTCCAAGTTAAGGACCCAGATACAGGTGGGTGAGTGTGTTTTACTGTAGCTAAAAGTTAAGGTTCCAGATCGAGGTGGGTAAGTGTCTTTTATTGTAGCTCCAAGTAAAGTACCCAGATCGAGGTGGGTAAGTGTGTTTTACTGTAGCTCCAAGTTAAGGACCCAGATCGAGGTGGGTAAGTGTGTTTTACTGTAGCTCCAAGTTAAGGACCCAGATCGAGGTGGGTAAGTGTGTTTTACTGTAGCTCCAAGTTAAGAACCCAGATCGAGGTGGGTAAGTATGTTTTACTGTAGCTCCAAGTTAAGGACCCAGATCTAGGTGGGTAAGTGTCTTTTACTGTAGCTCTAAGTTAAGCACGCAGATCAAGGTGGGTAAGTGTGTTTTACTGTAGCGCCAAGTTAAGGACACAGATCGAGGTGGGTAAATGTCTTTTACTGTAGCTCCGAGTTAAGGACCCAGATCGAGGTGGGTAAGTGTCTTTTGCTGTAGCTCCAATTTAAGGACCCAGATCAAGGTGGGTAAGTGTGTTTTACTGTAGCTCCAAGTTAAGGACCCAGATCGATGGGGGTAAGTTTCTTTTACTGTAGCTCCAAGTTAAGGACCCAGATCATTGTGGGTAAGTGTGTTTTATTGCAGCTCCAAGTTAAGGACCCAGATCGAGGTGGGTAAGTGCCTTTTACTGTAGCTCTAAGTTAAGCACGCAGATCGAGGTGGGTAAGTGTGTTTTACTGTAGCGCCAAGTTAAGGACAGAGATCGAGGTGGGTAAGTATCTTTTACTGTAGCTCCAAGTTAAACCCAGATCGATGTGGGTAAGTGTCTTTTGCAGTAGCTCCAAGTTAAGTACCCAGATCGAGATGGATATGTATCTTTTACTGTATCTCCAAGTTAAGGACCCAAATCGAGGTGGGTAAGTATGTTTTACTGTAGCTCCAAGTTATGGACACAGATCTAGGTTGGATATGTGTGTTTAACTGTAGCTCCAAGTTAAGGACCCAGGTCATTGTGGTTAAGTGTGTTTTACTGTAGCTCCAAGTTAAGGAACCAGACGAGGTGGGTAAGTGTCTTTACTGCAGCTCCAAGTTAAGGACCCAGATCAATGTGGGTAAGTGTCTTTTACTGTAGCTCCAAGTTAAGGACCCAGATCGAGGTGGGTAAGTGTCTTTTACTGTAGCTCTAAGTTAAGCACGCAGATCAATGTGGGTAAGCGTGTTTTACTGTAGCGCCAAGTTAAGGACAGAGATCGAGGTGGGTAAGTATGTTTTACTGTAGCTCCAAGTTAAACCCAGATCGATGTGGGTAAGTGTCTTTTGCAGTAGCTCCAAGATAAGTACCCAGATCGAGGTGAATAAGTATCTTTTACTGTATCTCCAAGTTAAGGACCCAGATCGAGGTGGGTAAGTATGTTTTACTGTAGCTCCAAGTTCTGGACCCAGATCTAGGTTGGTTATGTGTGTTTTACTGTAGCTCCAAGTTAAGGACCCAGACGAGGTGGGTAAGTGTCTTTTACTGCAGCTCCAAGTTAAGGACACAGATAAATGTGGGTAAGTGTCTTTTACTGTAGCTCCAAGTTAAGGACCCAGATCAATGTGGGTAAGTGTGTTTTATTGTATCTCCAAGTTAAGGACCCAGATCGAGGTGGGTAAGTGTCTTTTACTGTAGCTCTAAGTTAAGCACGCAGATCAGGTGGGTAAGTGTGTTTTACTGTAGCGCCAAGTTAAGGACCCAGATCGAGGTGGGTAAGTGTCTTTTACTGTAGCTCCAAATTAAGGTCCCGGATCGAGGTGGATAAGTGTCTTTTACTGTAGCTCCAAGTTAAGGACCCACATCAAGGTGGGTAAGTATGTTTTACTGTAGTTCCAATTTAAGGAACCAGATCGAGGTGGGTAAGTGTGTTTTAAAGTAGTTCCAAGTTAAAGACCCAGATCTAGGTTGGGTATGTGTGTTCTACTGTAGCTCCAAGTTAAGGTCCCAGATCGAGGTGGGTAAGTGTCTTTTACTGTAGCTCCAAGTTAAGCACCCAGATAGAGGTGGGTAAGTGTCTTTTGCAGTAGCTCTAAGTTAAGTACCCAGATCGAGGTGGATAAGTATCTTTTACTGTATCTCCAAGTTAAGGACCCAGATCGAGGTGGGTAAGTATGTTTTACTGTAACTCCAAGTTATGGACCCAGATCTAGGTTGGTTATGCGTGTTTAACTGTAGCTCCAAGTTAAGGACCCAGATCAAAGTGGGTAAGTGTGTTTTACTGTAGCTCCAAGTTAAGGACCCAGAAAAGGTGGGTAAGTGTCTTTTACTGCAGCTCCAAGTTAAGGACATAGATCAATGTGGGTAAGTGTCTTTTACTGTAGCTCCAAGTTAAGGACCCAGATCGGGATGGGTAAATATGTTTTACTGTAGATCCAAGTTAAGGACCCAGATCTAGGTTGGGTATGTGTGTTTTACTGTAGTTCCAAGTTAAGGACCCAGATCGAGGTGGGTAAGTGTGATTTACTGTAGCTCCAAGTTAAGGTCCCAGATCTAGGTGGGTAAGTGTGTTTTACCGTAGCTCCAAGTTAAGGACCCAGATAAGGTGGGTAAGTGTCATTTACTGTAGCTCCAAGTTAAGGACCCAGATCGAGGTGGGTAAATGTGTTATACTGTAGCTCCAATTTAAGGACCCAAATCGCTTGGGTAAGTGTGTTTTACTGTAGCTCCAAGTTAAGGACCCAGATCGATGGGGGTAAGTGTCTTTTACTGTATCTCCAAGTTAAGGACCCAGATCAATGTGGGTAAGTGTGTTTTATTGTAGCTCCAAGTTAAGGACCCAGATCGAGGTGGGTAACTGTCTTTTACTGTAGCTCTAAGTTAAGGACGCAGATCGAGGTGGGTAAGCGCGTTTTATTGTAGCTCCAAGTTAAGTACCAGGTCGACGTGGGTAAGTGTGTTTTACTGTAGCTCCAAGTTAAGGACCCAGATCAAGGTGGGTAAGTGTCTTTTACTGTAGCTCCAAGTTAAGGACAGAGATCGAGGTGGGTAAGTGTCTTTTACTGTAGCTCCAATTTAAGGACGCAGATCGAGGTGGGTAAATATCTTTTACTGTAGCACCAAGATAAGGACACAGATCAAGGTGGGTAAGTATGTTTTACTGTAGCTCCAAGTTAAGGACCCAGACAAGGTGGGTAACTGTCTTTTACTGTAGCTCTAAGTTAAGGACGCAGATCAAGATGGGTAAGTGTGTTTTACTGTAGCTCCAAGTAAAGGACCCAGATCGAGTTGATTAAGTGTCTTTTATTGTAACTCCAAGTTAATGACCCAGATCAAGGTGGGTAAGTGTCTTTTACTGTAGCTCCAAGTTAAGGACCCAGATCGAGGTGGGTAATATGTTTTACTGTAGTTCCAAGTTAAGGACCCATATCACGGTGGGTAAGTGTGTTTTATCGTAGCTCAAAATTAAGGACCCAGATAGAGGTGGGTAAGCGTCTTTTACTGTAGCTCTAAGTTAAGGACGCAGATCGAGGTGGGTAAGTGTGTTTTACTGTAGCTCCAAGTTAAGGACCCAGATAGAGGTGGGTAAGTATGTTTTACTGTAGCTCAAAGGTAAACCAAGATCAAGGTGGGTAAGTGTCTTTTTCTGTAGCTCCAAGTTAAGAACCCAGATGGAGGTGGGTAAGTGTGTTTTACTGTAGCTCCAAGTTAAGGACAGAGATCGAGGTGGGTAAGTGTCTTTTACTGTAGCTCCAAGTTAAGGACCCAAATCGAGGTGGGTAAGTATCTTTTACTGTAGCTCCAAGTTAAGGACCCAGATCGAGGTGGGTATGTATGTTTTACTGTAGCTCCAAGTTATGGACCCAGATATAGGTTGGTTATGTGTGTTTAACTGTAGCTCCAAGTTAAGGACACAGATCAGGTTGGTAAGTGTTTTTTACTGTAGCTCCAAGTTAAGGAACCAGATGGAGGTGGGTAAGTGTGATTTACTGTACATCCAAGTTAAACCCAGATCAGGTGGATAAGTGTCTTTTACTGTAGCTCCAAGTTAAGTATCCAGATCGAGGTGGGTAAGTGTCTTTTGCAGTAGCTCCAAGTTAAGTACCCAGATCGAGGTGGATAAGTATCTTTTACTGTAGCTCCAAGTTAAGGACCCAGATAGAGGTGGGTAAGTGTGTTTTATTGTAGCTCCAAGTTAAGGACCCAGATCAAGGTGGGTAAGTATCTTTTACTGTAGCTCTAAGTTAAGCACGCAGATCAAGATGGGTAAGTGTGTTTTACTGTAGCGCCAAGTTAAGGACCCAGTCAAGGTGGGTAAGTGTCTTTTACTGTAGCTCCAAGTTAAGGACCCAGATCGAGGTGAGTAAGTGTGTTTTACTGTAGCTCCGAGTCAAGGACCCAGATCGAGGTGGGTAAGTGTCTTTTGCTGTAGCTCCAATTTTAGGACCCAGATCAAGGTGGGTAAGTGTGTTTTACTGTAGCTCCAAGTTAAGGACCCAGATCGGTGGGGGTAAGTTTCTTTTACTGTAGCTCCAAGTTAAGGACCCAGATCAATGTGCGTAAGTGTGTTTTATTGTAGCTCCAAGTTAAGGACCCAGATCGAGGTGGGTAAGTGCCTTTTACTGTAGCTCTAAGTTAAGCACGCAGATCGAGGTGGGTAAGTGTGTTTTACTGTAGCGCCAAGTTAAGGACAGAGATCGAGGTGGGTAAGTATGTTTTACTGTAGCTCCAAGTTAAACCCAGATCGATGTGGGTAAGTGTCTTTTGCAGTAGCTCCAAGTTAAGTACCCAGATCGAGGTGGATAAGTATCTTTTACTGTATCTCCAAGTTAAGGACCCAAATCAAGGTGGGTAAGTATGTTTTACTGTAGCTCCATGTTATGGACACAGATCTAGGTTGGATATGTGTGTTTAACTGTATCTCCAAGTTAAGGACCCAGATCGATGTGGGTAAGTGTGTTTTACTGTAGCTCCAAGTTAAGTACCCAGACGAGGTGGGTAAGTGTCTTTTACTGCAGCTCCAAGTTAAGGACACAGATCAGTGTGGGTAAGTGTCTTTTACTGTAGCTCCAAGTTAAGGACCCAGATCAATGTGGGTATGTGTGTTTTATTGTATCTCCAAGTTAAGGACCCAGATCGAGGTGGGTAAGTGTCTTTTACTGTGGCTCTAAGTTAAGCACGCAGATCAGGTGGGTAGGCGTGTTTTACAGTAGCTCCGAGTTAAGGACCCAGATCGAGGTGGGTAAGTGTCTTTTACTCTAGCTCCAAGTTAATGACCCAGATCGAGGTGAGTAAGTGTGTTTTACTGTAGCTCCAAATTAAGGTCCCAGATCGAGGTGGATAAGTGTCTTTTACTGTAGCTCCAAGTTAAGGACCCACATCAAGGTGGGTAAGTATGTTTTACTTTAGCTCCAAGTTAAGGACCCAGATCGAGGTGGGTAAGTGTCTTTTACTGTAGCTCCAAGTTAAGGACCCAGATCGAGGTGGGTAATATGTTTTACTGTAGTTCCAATTTAAGGAACCAGATCGAGGTGGGTAAGTGTGTTTTATCGTACCTCCAAGTTAAAGACCCAGATCTAGGTGGGTAAGTGTGTTTTTCTGTAGCTGCAAGTTAAGGACCCAGATCAAAGTGGGTAAGTATGATTTACTGTAGCTCCAAGTTAAGGACCCAGATCTAGGTTGGGTAAGTATGTTCTACTGTAGCTCCAAGTTAAGGACCCAGATCGAGGTGGGTAAGTGTCTTTTACTGTAACTCCAAGTTAAGGACCCAGATCGAGGTGGGTAAGTGTCTTTTGCAGTAGCTCTAAGTTAAGTACCCAGATCGAGGTGGATAAGTATCTTTTACTGTATCTCCAAGTTAAGGACCCAGATCGAGGTGGGTAAGTATGTTTTACTGTAGCTCCAAGTTATGGACCCATATCTAGGTTGGTTATGTGTGTTTAACTGTAGCTCCAAGTTAAGGACCCAGATCAAAGTGGGTAAGTGTGTTTTACTGTAGCTCCAAGTTAAGGACCCAGAAAAGGTGGGTAAGTGTCTTTTACTGCAGCTCCAAGTTAAGGACATAGATCAATGTGGGTAAGTGTCTTTTACTGTAGCTCCAAGTTAAGGACCCAGATCGGGATGGGTAAATATGTTTTACTGTAGATCCAAGTTAAGGACCCAGATCTAGGTTGGGTATGTGTGTTTTACTGTAGTTCCAAGTTAAGGACACAGATCGAGGTGGGTAAGTGTGATTTACTGTAGCTCCAAGTTAAGGTCCCAGATCAGGTGGGTAAGTGTGTTTTACCGTAGCTCCAAGTTAAGGACCCAAATAAGATGGGTAAGTGTCATTTACTGTAGCTCCAAGTTAAGGCCCCAGATCGAGGTGGGTAAATGTGTTATACTGTAGCTGCAATTTAAGGACCCAAATCGCTTGGGTAAGTGTGTTTTACTGTAGCTCCAAGTTAAGGACCCAGATCGATGGGGGTAAGTGTCTTTTACTGTATCTCCAAGTTAAGGACCCAGATCAATGTGGGTAAGTGTGTTTTATTGTAGTTCCAAGTTAAGGACCCAGATCGAGGTGGGTAACTGTCTTTTACTGTAGCTCTAAGTTAAGGACGCAGATCGAGGTGGGTAAGTGCGTTTTATTGTAGCTCCAAGTTAAGTACCAGGTCGACGTGGGTAAGTGTGTTTTACTGCAGCTCCAAGTTAAGGACCCAGATCAAAGTGGGTAAGTGTCTTTTACTGTAGCTCCAAGTTAAGGACAGTGATCGAGGTGGGTAAGTGTCTTTTACTGTAGCTCCAATTTAAGGACGCAGATCGAGGTGGGTAAATATCTTTTACTGTAGCACCAAGATAAGGACACAGATCAAGGTGGGTAAGTATGTTTTACTGTAGCTCCAAGTTATGGACCCAGATCTAGGTTGGGTATGTGTGTTTAACTGTAGCTCCAAGTTAAGGACCCAGATCATGTGGGTAAGTGTGTTTTACTGTAGCTGCAAGTTAAGGACCCAGATCGAGGTGGGTAATATATTTTACTGTAGTTCCAAGTTAAGGACCCATATCACGGTGGGTAAGTGTGTTTTATCGTCGCTCCAAGTTAAGGACCCAGATAGAGGTGGGTAAGCGTCTTTTACTGTAGCTCTAATTTAAGGACGCAGATCGAGGTGGGTAAGTGTGTTTTACTGTAGCTCCAAGTTAAGGACCCAGATAGAGGTGGGTAAGTATGTTTTACTGTAGCTCAAAGTTAAACCCAGATCAAGGTGGGTAAGTGTCTTTTTCTGTAGCTCCAAGTTAAGGACCCAGATGAGGTGGGTAAGTGTGTTTTACTGTAGCTCCAAGTTAAGGACAGAGATCGATGTGGGTAAGTGTCTTTTACTGTAGCTCCAAGTTAAGGACCCAGATCGAGGTGGGTAAGTATCTTTTACTGTAGCTCCAAGTTAAGGACCCAGATCGAGGTGGGTATGTATGTTTTACTGTAGCTCCAAGTTATGGACCCAGATATAGGTTGGTTATGTGTGTTTTACTGTAGCTCCAAGTTAAGGAACCAGATAGAGGTGGGTAAGTGTGTTTTACTGTACATCCAAGTTAAACCCAGATCAGGTGGGTAAGTGTCTTTTACTGTAGCTCCAAGTTAAGTATCCAGATCGAGGTGGGTAAGTGTCTTTTGCAGTAGCTCCAAGTTAAGTACCCAGATCGAGGTGGATAAGTATCTTTTACTGTAGCTCCAAGTTAAGGACCCAGATCAGGGTGGGTAAGTGTGTTTTATTGTAGCTCCAAGTTAAGGACCCAGATCAAGGTGGGTAAGTGTCTTTTACTGTAGCTCTAAGTTAAGCACGCAGATCAAGGTGGGTAAGTGTGTTTTACTGTAGCGCCAAGTTAAGGACCCAGTCGAGGTGGGTAAATGTCTTTTACTGTAGCTCTAAGTTAAGCACGCAGATCAGGTGGGTAAGTGTGTTTTACTGTAGGGCCAAGTTAAGGACCCAGATCGAGGTGGGTAAGTGTCTTTTACTGTAGCTCCAAATTAAGGTCCCGGATCGAGGTGGATAAGTGTCTTTTACTGTAGCTCCAAGTTAAGGACCCACATCAAGGTGGGTAAGTATGTTTTACTGTAGTTCCAATTTAAGGAACCAGATCGAGGTGGGTAAGTGTGTTTTAAAGTAGTTCCAAGTTAAAGACCCAGATCTAGGTTGGGTATGTGTGTTCTACTGTAGCTCCAAGTTAAGGACCCAGATCGAGGTGGGTAAGTGTCTTTTACTGTAGCTCCAAGTTAAGCACCCAGATAGAGGTGGGTAAGTGTCTTTTGCAGTAGCTCTAAGTTAAGTACCCAGATCGAGGTGGATAAGTATCTTTTACCGTATCTCCAAGTTAAGGACCCAGATCGAGGTGGGTAAGTATGTTTTACTGTAACTCCAAGTTATGGACCCAGATCTAGGTTGGTTATGTGTGTTTAACTGTAGCTCCAAGTTAAGGACCCAGATCAAAGTGGGTAAGTGTGTTTTACTGTAGCTCCAAGTTAAGGACCCAGAAAAGGTGGGTAAGTGTCTTTTACTGCAGCTCCAAGTTAAGGACATAGATCAATGTGGGTAAGTGTCTTTTACTGTAGCTCCAAGTTAAGGACCCAGATCGGGATGGGTAAATATGTTTTACTGTAGATCCAAGTTAAGGACCCAGATCTAGGTTGGGTATGTGTGTTTTACTGTAGTTCCAAGTTAAGGACCCAGATCGAGGTGGGTAAGTGTGATTTACTGTAGCTCCAAGTTAAGGTCCCAGATCGAGGTGGGTAAGTGTGTTTTACCGTAGCTCCAAGTTAAGGACCCAGATAAGGTGGGTAAGTGTCATTTACTGTAGCTCCAAGTTAAGGACCCAGATCGAGGTGGGTAAATGTGTTATACTGTAGCTCCAATTTAAGGACCCAAATCGCTTGGGTAAGTGTGTTTTACTGTAGCTCCAAGTTAAGGACCCAGATCGATGGGGGTAAGTGTCTTTTACTGTATCTCCAAGTTAAGGACCCAGATCAATGTGGGTAAGTGTGTTTTATTGTAGCTCCAAGTTAAGGACCCAGATCGAGGTGGGTAACTGTCTTTTACTGTAGCTCTAAGTTAAGGACGCAGATCGAGGTGGGTAAGCGCGTTTTATTGTAGCTCCAAGTTAAGTACCAGGTCGACGTGGGTAAGTGTGTTTTACTGTAGCTCCAAGTTAAGGACCCAGATCAAGGTGGGTAAGTGTCTTTTACTGTAGCTCCAAGTTAAGGACAGAGATCGAGGTGGGTAAGTGTCTTTTACTGTAGCTCCAATTTAAGGACGCAGATCGAGGTGGGTAAATATCTTTTACTGTAGCACCAAGATAAGGACACAGATCAAGGTGGGTAAGTATGTTTTACTGTAGCTCCAAACTATGGACCCAGATCTAGGTTGGGTATGTGTGTTTAACTGTAGCTCCAAGTTAAGGATCCAGATCAGGTGGGTAAGTGTGTTTTACTGTAGCTCCAAGTTAAGGACCCAGACAAGGTGGGTAACTGTCTTTTACTGTAGCTCTAAGTTAAGGACGCAGATCAAGGTGGGTAAGTGTGTTTTACTGTAGCTCCAAGTAAAGGACCCAGATCGAGTTGATTAAGTGTCTTTTATTGTAACTCCAAGTCAATGACCCAGATCAAGGTGGGTAAGTGTCTTTTACTGTAGCTCCAAGTTAAGGACCCAGATCGAGGTGGGTAATATGTTTTACTGTAGTTCCAAGTTAAGGACCCATATCACGGTGGGTAAGTGTGTTTTATCGTAGCTCAAAGTTAAGGACCCAGATAGAGGTGGGTAAGCGTCTTTTACTGTAGCTCTAAGTTAAGGACGCAGATCGAGGTGGGTAAGTGTGTTTTACTGTAGCTCCAAGTTAAGGACCCAGATAGAGGTGGGTAAGTATGTTTTACTGTAGCTCAAAGGTAAACCAAGATCAAGGTGGGTAAGTGTCTTTTTCTGTAGCTCCAAGTTAAGAACCCAGATGGAGGTGGGTAAGTGTGTTTTACTGTAGCTCCAAGTTAAGGACAGAGATCGGGGTGGGTAAGTGTCTTTTACTGTAGCTCCAAGTTAAGGACCCAAATCGAGGTGGGTAAGTATCTTTTACTGTAGCTCCAAGTTATGGACCCAGATATAGGTTGGTTATGTGTGTTTAACTGTAGCTCCAAGTTAAGGACCCAGATCAGGTTGGTAAGTGTTTTTTACTGTAGCTCCAAGTTAAGGAACCAGATGGAGGTGGGTAAGTGTGATTTACTGTACATCCAAGTTAAACCCAGATCAGGTGGATAAGTGTCTTTTACTGTAGCTCCAAGTTAAGTATTCAGATCGAGGTGGGTAAGTGTCTTTTGCAGTAGCTCCAAGTTAAGTACCCAGATCGAGGTGGATAAGTATCTTTTACTGTAGCTCCAAGTTAAGGACCCAGATAGAGGTGGGTAAGTGTGTTTTATTGTAGCTCCAAGTTAAGGACCCAGATCAAGGTGGGTAAGTGTCTTTTACTGTAGCTCTAAGTTAAGCACGCAGATTGAGGTGGGTAAGTGTGTTTTACTCTAGCTCCAAGTTAAGGACCCAGATCGGTGGGGGTAAGTTTCTTTTACTGTAGCTCCAAGTTAAGGACCCAGATCAATGTGGGTAAGTGTGTTTTATTGTAGCTCCAAGTTAAGGACCCAGATCGAGGTGGGTAAGTGCCTTTTACTGTAGCTCTAAGTTAAGCACGCAGATCGAGGTGGGTAAGTGTGTTTTACTGTAGCGCCAAGTTAAGGACAGAGATCGAGGTGGGTAAGTATGTTTTACTGTAGCTCCAAGTTAAACCCAGATCGATGTGGGTAAGTGTCTTTTGCAGTAGCTCCAAGTTAAGTACCCAGATCGAGGTGGATAAGTATCTTTTACTGTATCTCCAAGTTAAGGACCCAAATCAAGGTGGGTAAGTGTGTTTAACTGTAGCTCCAAGTTAAGGACCCAGATCGATGTGGGTAAGTGTGTTTTACTGTAGCTCCAAGTTAAGTACCCAGACGAGGTGGGTAAGTGTCTTTTACTGCAGCTCCAAGTTAAGGACACAGATCAGTGTGGGTAAGTGTCTTTTAGTGTAGCTCCAAGTTAAGGACCCAGATCAATGTGGGTATGTGTGTTTTATTGTATCTCCAAGTTAAGGACCCAGATCGAGGTGGGTAAGTGTCTTTTACTGTGGCTCTAAGTTAAGCACGCAGATCAGGTGGGTAAGCGTGTTTTACAGTAGCTCCGAGTTAAGGACCCAGATCGAGGTGGGTAAGTGTCTTTTACTCTAGCTCCAAGTTAATGACCCAGATCGAGGTGAGTAAGTGTGTTTTACTGTAGCTCCAAATTAAGGTCCCAGATCGAGGTGGATAAGTGTCTTTTACTGTAGCTCCAAGTTAAGGACCCACATCAAGGTGGGTAAGTATGTTTTACTTTAGCTCCAAGTTAAGGACCCAGATCGAGGTGGGTAAGTGTCTTTTACTGTAGCTCCAAGTTAAGGACCCAGATCGAGGTGGGTAATATGTTTTACTGTAGTTCCAATTTAAGGAACCAGATCGAGGTGGGTAAGTGTGTTTTATCGTACCTCCAAGTTAAAGACCCAGATCTAGGTGGGTAAGTGTGTTTTTCTGTAGCTGCAAGTTAAGGACCCAGATCAAAGTGGGTAAGTATGATTTACTGTAGCTCCAAGTTAAGGACCCAGATCTAGGTTGGGTAAGTATGTTCTACTGTAGCTCCAAGTTAAGGACCCAGATCGAGGTGGGTAAGTGTCTTTTACTGTAACTCCAAGTTAAGGACCCAGATCGAGGTGGGTAAGTGTCTTCTGCAGTAGCTCTAAGTTAAGTACCCAGATCGAGGTGGATAAGTATCTTTTACTGTATCTCCAAGTTATGGACCCAGATCTAGGTTGGTTATATGTGTTTAACTGTAGCTCCAATTTAAGGACCCAGATCAAAGTGGGTAAGTGTGTTTTACTGTAGCTCCAAGTTAAGGACCCAGATCGAGGTGGGTAAGTGTCTTTTACTGTAACTCCAAGTTAAGGACCCACATCAAGGTGGGTAAGTATGTTTTACTTTAGCTCCAAGTTAAGGACCCAGATCGAGGTGGGTAAGTATGTTTTACTGTAGCTCCAAGTTATGGACCCAGATCTAGGTTGGTTATGTGTGTTTAACTGTAGCTCCAATTTAAGGACCCAGATCAAAGTGGGTAAGTGTGTTTTACTGTAGCTCCAAGTTAAGGACCCAGAAAAGGTGGGTAAGTGTCTTTTACTGCAGCTCCAAGTTAAGGACATAGATCAATGTGGGTAAGTGTCTTTTACTGTAGCTCCAAGTTAAGGACCCAGATCGGGATGGGTAAATATGTTTTACTGTAGATCCAAGTTAAAGACCCAGATCTAGGTTGGGTATGTGTGTTTTACTGTAGTTCCAAGTTAAGGACACAGATCGAGGTGGGTAAGTGTGATTTACTGTAGCTCCAAGTTAAGGTCCCAGATCGAGGTGGGTAAATGTGTTATACTGTAGCTCCAATTTAAGGACCCAAATCGCTTGGGTAAGTGTGTTTTACTGTAGCTCCAAGTTAAGGACCCAGATCGATGGGGGTAAGTGTCTTTTACTGTATCTCCAAGTTAAGGACCCAGATCAATGTCGGTAAGTGGGTTTTATTGTAGTTCCAAGTTAAGGACCCAGATCGAGGTGGGTAACTGTCTTTTACTGTAGCTCTAAGTTAAGGACGCAGATCGAGGTGGGTAAGTGCGTTTTATTGTAGCTCCAAGTTAAGTACCAGGTCGACGTGGGTAAGTGTGTTTTACTGCAGCTCCAAGTTAAGGACCCAGATCAAGGTGGGTAAGTGTCTTTTACTGTAGCTCCAAGTTAAGGACAGTGATCGAGGTGGGTAAGTGTCTTTTACTGTAGCTCCAATTTAAGGACGCAGATCGAGGTGGGTAAATATCTTTTACTGTAGCACCAAGATAAGGACACAGATCAAGGTGGGTAAGTATGTTTTACTGTAGCTCCAAGTTATGGACCCAGATCTAGGTTGGGTATGTGTGTTTAACTGTAGCTCCAAGTTAAGGACCCAGATCAGGTGGGTAAGTGTGTTTTACTGTAGCTGCAAGTTAAGGACCCAGATCGAGGTGGGTAATATATTTTACTGTAGTTCCAAGTTAAGGACCCATATCACGGTGGGTAAGTGTGTTTTATCGTAGCTCCAAGTTAAGGACCCAGATAGAGGTGGGTAAGCGTCTTTTACTGTAGCTCTAATTTAAGGACGCAGATCGAGGTGGGTAAGTGTGTTTTACTGTAGCTCCAAGTTAAGGACCCAGATAGAGGTGGGTAAGTATGTTTTACTGTAGCTCAAAGTTAAACCCAGATCAAGGTGGGTAAGTGTCTTTTTCTGTAGCTCCAAGTTAAGGACCCAGATGGAGGTGGGTAAGTGTGTTTTACTGTAGCTGCAAGTTAAGGACAGAGATCGATGTGGGTAAGTGTCTTTTACTGTAGCTCCAAGTTAAGGACCCAGATCGAGGTGGGTAAGTATCTTTTACTGTAGCTCCAAGTTAAGGACCCAGATCGAGGTGGGTATGTATGTTTTACTGTAGCTCCAAGTTATGGACCCAGATATAGGTTGGTTATGTGTGTTTAACTGTAGCTCCAAGTTAAGGACCCAGATCAGGTTGGTAAGTGTGTTTTACTGTAGCTCCAAGTTAAGGAACCAGATAGAGGTGGGTAAGTGTGTTTTACTGTACATCCAAGTTAAACCCAGATCAGGTGGGTAAGTGTCTTTTACTGTAGCTCCAAGTTAAGTATCCAGATCGAGGTGGGTAAGTATCTTTTGCAGTAGGTCCAAGTTAAGTACCCAGATCGAGGTGGATAAGTATCTTTTACTGTAGCTCCAAGTTAAGGACCCAGATCGAGGTGGGTAAGTGTGTTTTATTGTAGCTCCAAGTTAAGGACCCAGATCAAGGTGGGTAAGTGTCTTTTACTGTAGCTCTAAGTTAAGCACGCAGATCAAGGTGGGTAAGTGTGTTTTACTGTAGCGCCAAGTTAAGGACCCAGTCGAGGTGGGTAAGTGTCTTTTACTGTAGCTCCAAGTTAAGGACCCAGATCGAGGTGAGTAAGTGTGTTTTACTGTAGCTCCGAGTCAAGGACCCAGATCGAGGTGGGTAAGTGTCTTTTGCTGTAGCTCCAATTTAAGGACCCAGATCAAGGTGGGTAAGTGTGTTTTACTGTAGCTCCAAGTTAAGTACCCAGATCGAGGTGGATAAGTATCTTTTACTGTATCTCCAAGTTACGGACCCAAATTAAGGTGGGTAAGTATGTTTTACTGTAGCTCCAAGTTAAGGAACCAGACGAGGTGGGTAAGTGTCTTTTACTGCAGCTCCAAGTTAAGGACACAGATCAATGTGGGTAAGTGTCTTTTACTGTAGCTCCAAGTTAAGGACCCAGATCAATGTGGGTAAGTGTCTTTTACTGTAGCTCTAATTTAAGCACGCAGATCAGGTGGGTAAGCGTGTTTTACTGTAGCTCCGAGTTAAGGACCCAGATCGATGGGGGTAAGTTTCTTTTACTGTAGCTCCAAGTTAAGGACCCAGATCAATGTGGGTAAGTGTGTTTTATTGTAGCTCCAAGTTAAGGACCCAGATCGAGGTGGGTAAGTGTCTTTTACTGTAGCTCTAAGTTAAGCACGCAGATCAATGTTGGTAAGTGTGTTTTACTGTAGCGCCAAGTTAAGGACAGAGATCGAGGTGGGTAAGTATGTTTTACTGTAGCTCCAAGTTAAACGCAGATCGATGTGGGTAAGTGTCTTTTGCAGTAGCTCCAAGTTAAGTACCCAGATCGAGGTGAATAAGTATCTTTTACTGTATCTCCAAGTTAAGGACCCAGATCGAGGTGGGTAAGTATGTTTTACTGTAGCTCCAAGTTCTGGAACCAGATCTAGGTTGGTTATGTGTGTTTAACTGTAGCTCCAAGTTAAGGATCCAGATCGAGGTGGGGAAGTGTGTTTTACTGTAGCTCCAAGTTAAGGACCCAGACGAGGTGGGTAAGTGTCTTTTACTGCAGCTCCAAGTTAAGGACACTGATCAATGTGGGTAAGTGTCTTTTACTGTAGCTCCAAGTTAAGGACCCAGATCAATGTGGGTAAGTGTGTTTTATTGTATCTCCAAGTTAAGGACCCAGATCGAGGTGGGTAAGTGTCTTTTACTGTAGCTCCAAGTTAAGGACCCAGACGAGGTGGGTAAGTGTCTTTTACTGTAGCGCCAAGTTAAGGACCCAGATCAAAGTGGGTATGTATGTTTTACTGTAGCTCCAAGTTAAGGACCCAGATCTAGGTTGGGTATGTGTGTTCTACTGTAGCTCCAAGTTAAGGACCCAGATCGAGGTGGGTAAGTGTCTTTTACTGTAGCTCCAAGTTAAGGACCCAGATCAAGGTGGGTAAGTGTCTTTTGCAGTAGCTCCAAGTTAAGTACCCAGATCGAGGTGGATAAGTATGTTTTACTGTATCTCCAAGTTAAGGACCCAGATCGAGGTGGGTAAGTATGTTTTACTCTAGCTCCAAGTTATGGACCCAGATCTAGGTTGGTTATGTGTGTTTAACTGTAGCTCCAAGTTAAGGACCCAGATCAAAGTGGGTAAGTGTGTTTTACTGTAGCTCCAAGTTAAGGACCCAGAAAAGGTGGGTAAGTGTCTTTTACTGCAGCTCCAAGTTAAGGACATAGATCAATGTGGGTAAGTGTCTTTTACTGTAGCTCCAAGTTAAGGACCCAGATCGGGATGGGTAAATTTGTTTTACTGTAGATCCAAGTTAAGGACCCAGATCTAGGTTGGGTATGTGTGTTTTACTGTAGTTCCAAGTTAAGGACCCAGATCGAGGTGGGTAAGTGTGATTTACTGTAGCTCCAAGTTAAGGTCCCAGATCTAGGTGCGTAAGTGTGTTTTACCGTAGCTCCAAGTTAAGGACCTAGATCGAGGTGGGTAACTGTCTTTTACTGTAGCTCTAAGTTAAGGACGCAGATCGAGGTGGGTAAGTGCGTTTTTCTGTAGCTCCAAGTTAAGGACCCAGATCGATGGGGGTAAGTGTCTTTTACTGTATCTCAATGTTAAGGACCCAGATCAATGTGGGTAAGTGTGTTTTATTGTAGCTCCAAGTTAAGGACCCAGATCGAGGTGGGTAACTGTCTTTTACTGTAGCTCTAAGTTAAGGACGCAGATCGAGGTGGGTAAGTGCGTTTTACTGTAGCTCCAAGTTAAGTACCAAGATCGAGGTGGGTAAGTGTGTTTTACTGTAGCTCTAATTTAAGCACGCAGATCAGGTGGGTAAGCGTGTTTTACTGTAGCTCCGAGTTAAGGACCCAGATCGATGGGGGTAAGTTTCTTTTACTGTAGCTCCAAGTTAAGGACCCAGATCAATGTGGGTAAGTGTGTTTTATTGTAGCTCCAAGTTAAGGACCCAGATCGAGGTGGGTAAGTGTCTTTTACTGTAGCTCTAAGTTAAGCACGCAGATCAATGTTGGTAAGTGTGTTTTACTGTAGCGCCAAGTTAAGGACAGAGATCGAGGTGGGTAAGTATGTTTTACTGTAGCTCCAAGTTAAACGCAGATCGATGTGGGTAAGTGTCTTTTGCAGTAGCTCCAAGTTAAGTACCCAGATCGAGGTGAATAAGTATCTTTTACTGTATCTCCAAGTTAAGGACCCAGATCGAGGTGGGTAAGTATGTTTTACTGTAGCTCCAAGTTCTGGAACCAGATCTAGGTTGGTTATGTGTGTTTAACTGTAGCTCCAAGTTAAGGATCCAGATCGAGGTGGGGAAGTGTGTTTTACTGTAGCTCCAAGTTAAGGACCCAGACGAGGTGGGTAAGTGTCTTTTACTGCAGCTCCAAGTTAAGGACACTGATCAATGTGGGTAAGTGTCTTTTACTGTAGCTCCAAGTTAAGGACCCAGATCAATGTGGGTAAGTGTGTTTTATTGTATCTCCAAGTTAAGGACCCAGATCGAGGTGGGTAAGTGTGTTTTACTGTAGCTCCAAGTTAAGGACCCAGACGAGGTGGGTAAGTGTCTTTTACTGTAGCGCCAAGTTAAGGACCCAGATCAAAGTGGGTATGTATGTTTTACTGTAGCTCCAAGTTAAGGACCCAGATCTAGGTTGGGTATGTGTGTTCTACTGTAGCTCCAAGTTAAGGACCCAGATCGAGGTGGGTAAGTGTCTTTTACTGTAGCTCCAAGTTAAGGACCCAGATCAAGGTGGGTAAGTGTCTTTTGCAGTAGCTCCAAGTTAAGTACCCAGATCGAGGTGGATAAGTATGTTTTACTGTATCTCCAAGTTAAGGACCCAGATCGAGGTGGGTAAGTATGTTTTACTCTAGCTCCAAGTTATGGACCCAGATCTAGGTTGGTTATGTGTGTTTAACTGTAGCTCCAAGTTAAGGACCCAGATCAAAGTGGGTAAGTGTGTTTTACTGTAGCTCCAAGTTAAGGACCCAGAAAAGGTGGGTAAGTGTCTTGTACTGCAGCTCCAAGTTAAGGACATAGATCAATGTGGGTAAGTGTCTTTTACTGTAGCTCCAAGTTAAGGACCCAGATCGGGATGGGTAAATTTGTTTTACTGTAGATCCAAGTTAAGGACCCAGATCTAGGTTGGGTATGTGTGTTTTACTGTAGTTCCAAGTTAAGGACCCAGATCGAGGTGGGTAGGTGTGATTTACTGTAGCTCCAAGTTAAGGTCCCAGATCTAGGTGCGTAAGTGTGTTTTACCGTAGCTCCAAGTTAAGGACCTAGATCGAGGTGGGTAACTGTCTTTTACTGTAGCTCTAAGTTAAGGACGCAGATCGAGGTGGGTAAGTGCGTTTTTCTGTAGCTCCAAGTTAAGGACCCAGATCGATGGGGGTAAGTGTCTTTTACTGTATCTCAATGTTAAGGACCCAGATCAATGTGGGTAAGTGTGTTTTATTGTAGCTCCAAGTTAAGGACCCAGATCGAGGTGGGTAACTGTCTTTTACTGTAGCTCTAAGTTAAGCACGCAGATCAAGGTGGGTAAGTGTGTTTTACTGTAGCGCCAAGTTAAGGACCCAGTCGAGGTGGGTAAGTGTCTTTTACTGTAGCTCCAAGTTAAGGACCCAGATCGAGGTGAGTAAGTGTGTTTTACTGTAGCTCCGAGTCAAGGACCCAGATCGAGGTGGGTAAGTGTCTTTTGCTGTAGCTCCAATTTAAGGACCCACATCAAGGTGGGTAAGTGTGTTTTACTGTAGCTCCAAGTTATGTACCCAGATCGAGGTGGATAAGTATCTTTTACTGTATGTCCAAGTTAAGGACCCAAATCATGGTGGGTAAGTATGTTTTACTGTAGCTCCAAGTTATGGACACAGATCTAGGTTGGATATGTGTGTTTAACTGTAGTTCCAAGTTAAGGACCCAGATCATTGTGGGTAAGTGTGTTTTACTGTAGCTCCAAGTTAAGGAACCAGACGAGGTGGGTAAGTGTCTTTTACTGCAGCTCCAAGTTAAGGACACAGATCAATGTGGGTAAGTGTCTTTTACTGTAGCTCCAAGTTAAGGACACAGATCAATGTGGGTAAGTGCGTTTTTCTGTAGCTCCAAGTTAAGGACCCAGATCGATGGGGGTAAGTGTCTTTTACTGTATCTCAATGTTAAGGACCCAGATCAATGTGGGTAAGTGTGTTTTATT
Source organism: Eledone cirrhosa (assembly GCA_964016885.1). Taxonomy (NCBI): domain Eukaryota; kingdom Metazoa; phylum Mollusca; class Cephalopoda; order Octopoda; family Eledonidae; genus Eledone; species Eledone cirrhosa. The sequence goes on along the minus strand of OZ024743.1, from coordinate 322,455,849 downwards.
GTAGCTCCAAGTTAAGGACCCAGATCGAGGTGGGTAACTGTCTTTTACTGTAGCTCTAAGTTAAGGACGCAGATCGAGGTGGGTAAGTGCGTTTTACTGTAGCTCCAAGTTAAGTACCAAGATCGAGGTGGGTAAGTGTGTTTTACTGTAGCTCCAAGTTAAGGATCCAGATCAAGGTGTGTAAGTCTCTTTTACTGTAGCTCCAAGTTAAGGACAGAGATCGAGGTGGGTAAGTGTCTTTTACTGTAGCTCCAATTTAAGGACCCAGATCGAGGTGGGTAAATATCTTTTACTGTAGCTCCAAGATAAGGACACAGATCGAGGTGGATAAGTATGTTTTACTGTAGCTCCAAGTTATGGACCCAGATCTAGGTTGGGTATGTGTGTTTAACTGTAGCGCCAAGTTAAGGACCCAGACGAGGTGGGTAAGTGTCTTTTACTGCAGCTCCAAGTTAAGGACACAGATCAAGGTGGGTAAGTGTGTTTTACTGTAGCTCCAAGTAAAGGACCCAGATCGAGTTGATTAAGTGTCTTTTATTGTAGCTCCAAGTTAATATCCAAGATCAAGGTGGGTAAGTGTCTTTTACTGTAGCTCCAAGTTAAGGACCCAGATCGAGGTGGGTATTATGTTTTACTGTAGTTCCAAGTTAAGGACCCATATCACGGTGGGTAAGTGTGTTTTATCGTAGCTCCAAGTTAAGGACGCAGATCGAGGTGGATAAGTGTGTTTTACTGTAGCTCCAAGTTAAGGACCCAGATAGAGGTGGGTAAGTATGTTTTACTGTAGCTCCAAGTTAAACCCAGATCAAGGTGTGTAAGTGTCTTTTACTGTAGCTCCAAGTTAAGGACCCAGATCGAGGTGGGTAAGTGTCTTTTGCTGTAGCTCGAAATTAAGGACCCAAATCGACGTGGGTAAGTATCTTTTACTGTAGCTCCAAGTTAAGGACCCAGATCGAGGTGGGTATGTATGTTTTACTGTAGCTCCAAGTTATGGACCCAGATATAGGTTGGTTATGTGTGTTTAACTGTAGCTCCAAGTTAAGGACCCAGATCAGGTGGGTAAGTGTGTTTTACTGTAGTTCCAAGTTAAGGACCCATATCACGGTGTGTAAGTGTGTTTTATCGTAGCTCCAAGTTAAGGACCCAGATAGAGGTGGGTAAGTGTCTTTTACTGTAGCTCCAACCTAAGAACCCAGATGGAGGTGGGTAAGTGTGTTTTACTGTAGCTCCAAGTTAAGGACAGAGTACGAGGTGGGTAAGTGTCTTTTACTGTAACTCCAAGTTAAGGACCCAGATCAAGGTGGGTAAGTGTCTTTTGCTGTAGCTCGAAGTTAAGGACCCAAATCGAGGTGGGTAAGTATCTTTTACTGTAGCTCCAAGTTAAGGACCCAGATCGAGGTGGGTATGTATGTTTTACTGTATCTCCAAGTTATGGACCCAGATATAGGTTGGTTATGTGTGTTTAACTGTAGCTCCAAGTTAAGGACCCAGATCAGGTGGGTAAGTGTGTTTTACTGTAGCTCCAAGTTAAGGAACCAGATAGAGGTGGGTAAGTGTGTTTTACTGTAGCTCCAAGTTAAACCCAGATCAGGTGGGTAAGAGTCTTTTACTGTAGCTCCAAGTTAAACCCAGATCAGGTGGGTAAGTGTCTTTTACTGTAGCTCCAAGTTAAGTATCCAGATCGAGGTGGGTAAGTGTCTTTTGCAGTAGCTCCAAGTTAAGTACCCAGATCGAGGTGGATAAGTATCTTTTACTGTAGCTCCAAGTTAAGGACCCAGATCGAGGTGGCTAAGTGTGTTTTATTGTAGCTCCAAGTTAAGGACCCAGATCGAGGTGGGTAAGTGTCTTTTACTGTAGCTCTAAGTTAAGCACGCAGATCAAGGTGGGTAAGTGTGTTTTACTGTAGCGCCAAGTTAAGGACCCAGTCGAGGTGGGTAAGTGTCTTTTACTGTAGCTCCAAGTTAAGGACCCAGATCGAGGTGAGTAAGTGTGTTTTACTGTAGCTCCGAGTCAAGGACCCAGATCGAGGTGGGTAAGTGTCTTTTGCTGTAGCTCCAATTTAAGGACCCACATCAAGGTGGGTAAGTGTGTTTTACTGTAGCTCCAAGTTAAGTACCCAGATCGAGGTGGATAAGTATCTTTTACTGTATCTCCAAGTTAAGGACCCAAATCATGGTGGGTAAGTATGTTTTACTGTAGCTCCAAGTTATGGACACAGATCTAGGTTGGATATGTGTGTTTAACTGTAGTTCCAAGTTAAGGACCCAGATCATTGTGGGTAAGTGTGTTTTACTGTAGCTCCAAGTTAAGGAACCAGACGAGGTGGGTAAGTGTCTTTTACTGCAGCTCCAAGTTAAGGACACAGATCAATGTGGGTAAGTGTCTTTTACTGTAGCTCCAAGTTAAGGACCCACATCAATGTGGGTATGTGTGTTTTATTGTATCTCCAAGTTAAGGACCCAAATCATGGTGGGTAAGTATGTTTTACTGTAGCTCCAAGTTATGGACACAGATCTAGGTTGGATATGTGTGTTTAACTGTAGTTCCAAGTTAAGGACCCAGATCATTGTGGGTAAGTGTGTTTTACTGTAGCTCCAAGTTAAGGAACCAGACGAGGTGGGTAAGTGTCTTTTACTGTAGCTCTAAGTTAAGCACGCAGATCAGGTGGGTAAGCGTGTTTTACTGTAGCTACGAGTTAAGGACCCAGATCGATGGGGGTAAGTTTCTTTTACTGTAGCTCCAAGTTAAGGACCCAGATCAATGTGGGTAAGTGTGTTTTATTGTAGCTCCAAGTTAAGGACCCAGATCGAGGTGGGTAAGTGTCTTTTACTGTAGCTCTAAGTTAAGCACGCAGATCAATGTGGGTAAGTGTGTTTTACTGTAGCGCCAAGTTAAGGACAGAGATCGAGGTGGGTAAGTATGTTTTACTGTATCTCCAAGTTAAGGACCCAGATCGAGGTGTGTAAGTATCTTTTACTGTAGCTCCAAGTTCTGGAACCAGATCTAGGTTGGTTATGTGTTTTTAACTGTAGCTCCAAGTTAAGGACCCAGACGAGGTGGGTAAGTGTCTTTTACTGTAGCTCCAAGTTAAGCACACAGATCAAGGCGGGTAAGTGTGTTTTACTGTAGCTCCAAGTAAAGTACCCAGATCGAGTTGATTAAGTGTCTTTTATTGTAGCTCCAAGTTAATGTCCCAGATCAAGGTGCGTAAGTGTCTTTCACTGTAGCTCCATGTTAAGGACCCAGATCGAGGTGGGTATGTATGTTTTACTGTAGCTCCAAGTTAAACCCAGATCAAGGTGTGTAAGTGTCTTTTACTGTAGCTCCAAGTTAAGGACCCAGATCATGGTGGGTAAGTGTCTTTTGCTGGAGCTCCAAGTTAAGGACCCAGATCGATGGGGGTAAGTGTCTTTTACTGTATCTCAAAGTTAAGGACCCAGATCAATGTGGGTAAGTGTGTTTTATTGTAGCTCCAAGTTAAGGACCCAGATCGAGGTGGGTAACTGTCTTTTACTGTAGCTCTAAGTTAAGGACGCAGATCGAGGTGGGTAAGTGCGTTTTACTGTAGCTCCAAGTTAAGTACCAAGATCGAGGTGGGTAAGTGTGTTTTACTGTAGCTCCAAGTTAAGGACCCAGATCAAGGTTGGTAAGTGTCTTTTACTGTAGCTCCAAGTTAAGGACAGAGATCGAGGTGGGTAAGTGTCTTTTACTGTAGCTCCAATTTAAGGACCCAGATCGAGGTGGGTAAATATCTTTTACTGTAGCTCCAAGATAAGGACACAGATCAAGGTGGGTAAGTATGTTTTACTGTAGCTCCAAGTTATGGACCCAGATCTAGGTTGGGTATGTGTGTTTAACTGTAGCGCCAAGTTAAGGACCCAGACGAGGTGGGTAAGTGTCTTTTACTGTAGCTCCAAGTTAAGCACACAGATCAAGGCGGGTAAGTGTGTTTTACTGTAGCTCCAAGTAAAGGACCCAGATCGAGTTGATTAAGTGTCTTTTATTGTAGCTCCAAGTTAATGTCCCAGATCAAGGTGCGTAAGTGTCTTTTACTGTAGCTCCATGTTAAGGACCCAGATCGAGGTGGGTATGTATGTTTTACTGTAGCTCCAAGTTAAACCCAGATCAAGGTGTGTAAGTGTCTTTTACTGTAGCTCCACGTTAAGGACCCAGATCGAGGTGGGTAAGTGTCTTTTGCTGTAGCTCCAAGTTAAGGACCCAGATAGAGGTGGGTAAGTATGTTTTACTGTAGCTCCAAGTTAAACCCAGATCAAGGTGTGTAAGTGTCTTTTACTGTAGCTCCAAGTTAAGGACCCAGATCGAGGTGGGTAAGTGTCTTTTGCTGTAGCTCGAAGTTAAGGACCCAAATCGAGGTGGGTAAGTATCTTTTAGTGTAGCCCCAAGTTAAGCACCCAGATCGAGGTGGGTATGTATGTTTTACTGTAGCTCCAAGTTATGGACCCAGATCAGGTGGGTAAGTGTGTTTTACTGTAGTTCCAAGTTAAGGACCCATATCACGGTGTGTAAGTGTGTTTTATCGTAGCTCCAAGTTAAGGACACAGATAGAGGTGGGTAAGCGTCTTTTACTGTAGCTCTAAGTTAAGGACGCAGATCGAGGTGGATAAGTGTGTTTTACTGTAGCTCCAAGTTAAGGACCCAGATGGAGGTGGGTAAGTGTGTTTTACTGTAGCTCCAAGTTAAGGACAGAGTACGAGGTGGGTAAGTGTCTTTTACTGTAGCTCCAAGTTAAGGACCCAGATCGAGGTGGGTAAGTGTCTTTTGCTGTAGCTCGAAGTTAAGGACCCAAATCGAGGTGGGTAAGTATCTTTTACTGTAGCTCCAAGTTAAGGACCCAGATCGAGGTGGGTATGTATGTTTTACTGTAGCTCCAAGTTATGGACCCAGATATAGGTTGGTTATGTGTGTTTAACTGTAGCTCCAAGTTAAGGACCCAGATCAGGTGGGTAAGTGTGTTTTACTGTAGCTCCAAGTTAAGGAACCAGATAGAGGTGGGTAAGTGTGTTTTACTGTAGCTCCAAGTTAAACCCAGATCAGGTGGGTAAGTGTCTTTTACTGTAGCTCCAAGTTAAACCCAGATCAGGTGGGTAAGTGTCTTTTACTGTAGCTCCAAGTTAAGTACCCAGATCGAGGTGGATAAGTATCTTTTACTGTAGCTCCAAGTTAAGGACCCAGATCGAGGTGGGTAAGTATGTTTTATTGTAGTTCCAAGTTAAGGACCCAGATCGAGGTGGGTAAGTGTCTTTTACTGTAGCTCTAAGTTAAGCACGCAGATCAAGGTGGGTAAGTGTGTTTTACTGTAGCGCCAAGTTAAGGACCCAGTCGAGGTGGGTAAGTGTCTTTTACTGTAGCTCCAAGTTAAGGACCCAGATCGAGGTGAGTAAGTGTGTTTTACTGTAGCTCCAAGTCAAGGACCCAGATCGAGGTGGGTAAGTGTCTTTTGCTGTAGCTCCAATTTAAGGACCCAGATCAAGGTGGGTAAGTGTGTTTTACTGTAGCTCCAAGTTAAGTACCCAGATCGAGGTGGATAAGTATCTTTTACTGTATCTCCAAGTTAAGGACCCAAATCAAGGTGGGTAAGTATGTTTTACTTTAGCTCCAAGTTATGGACACAGATCTAGGTTGGATATGTGTGTTTAACTGTAGCTCCAAGTTAAGGACCCAGATCATTGTGGGTAAGTGTGTTTTACTGTAGCTCCAAGTTAAGGAACCAGACGAGGTGGGTAAGTGTCTTTTACTGCAGCTCCAAGGTAAGGACACAGATCAATGTGGGTAAGTGTCTTTTACTGTAGGTCCAAGTTAAGGACCCAGATCAATGTGGGTATGTGTGTTTTATTGTATCTCCAAGTTAAGGACCCAGATCGAGGTGGGTAAGTGTCTTTTACTGTAGCTCTAAGTTAAGCACGCAGATCAGGTGGGTAAGCGTGTTTTACTGTAGCTCCGAGTTAAGGACCCAGATCGATGGGGGTAAGTTTCTTTTACTGTAGCTCCAAGTTAAGGACCCAGATCAATGTGGGTAAGTGTGTTTTATTGTAGCTCCAAGTTAAGGACCCAGATCGAGGTGGGTAATTGTCTTTTACTGTAGCTCTAAATTAAGCACGCAGATCAATGTGTGTAAGTGTGTTTTACTGTAGCGCCAAGTTAAGGACAGAGATCGAGGTGGGTAAGTATGTTTTACTGTAGCTCCAAGTTAAACCCAGATCGATGTGGGTAAGTGTCTTTTGCAGTAGCTCCAAGTTAAGTACCCAGATCGAGGTGAATAAGTATCTTTTACTGTATCTCCAAGTTAAAGACCCAGATCGAGGTGGGTAAGTATGTTTTACCGTAGCTCCAAGTTAAGGATCCAGATCGAGGTGGGTAAGTGTGTTTTACCGTAGCTCCAAGTTAAGGACCCAGACGAAGTGGGTAAGTGTCTTTTACTGCAGCTCCAAGTTAAGGACACTGATCAATGTGGGTACGTGTCTTTTACTGTAGCTCCAAGTTAAGGACCCAGATCAATGTGGGTAAGTGTGTTTTATTGTATCTCCAAGTTAAGGACCCAGATCGAGGTGGGTAAGTGTCTTTTACTGTAGCTCTAAGTTAAGCACGCAGATCAGGTGGGTAAGTGTGTTTTACTGTAGCGCCTAGTTAAGGACCCAGATCGAGGTGGGTAAGTGTCTTTTACTGTAGCTCCAAGTTAAGGACCCAGATCGAGGTGTGTAAGTGTGTTTTACTGTAGCTCCAAAATAAGGTCCCAGATCGAGGTGGATAAGTGTCTTTTACTGTAGCTCCAAGTTAAGGACCCACATCAAGGTGGGTAAGTATGTTTTACTGTAGCTCCAAGTTAAGGACCCAGATCGAGGTGTGTAAGTGTCTTTTACTGTAGCTCCAAGTTAAGGACCCAGATCGAGGTGGGTAATATGTTTTACTGTAGTTCCAATTTAAGGAACCAGATCGAGGTGGGTAAGTGTAATTTATCGTACCTCCAAGTTAAAGACCCAGATCTAGGTGGGTAAGTGTGTTTTACTGTAGCTGCAAGTTAAGGACCCAGATCGAGGTGGGTAAGTGTCATTTACTGTAGCTCCAAGTTAAGGACCCAGATCAAAGTGGGTATGTATGTTTTACTGTAGCTCCAAGTTAAGGACCCAGATCTAGGTTGGGTATGTGTGTTCTACTGTAGTTCCAAGTTAAGGACCCAGATCGAGGTGGGTAAGTGTCTTTTACTGTAGCTCCAAGTTAAGGACCCAGATCAAGGTGGGTAAGTGTCTTTTGCAGTAGCTCCAAGTTAAGTACCCAGATCGAGGTGGATAAGTATCTTTTACTGTATCTCCAAGTTAAGGACCCAGATCGAGGTGGGTAAGTATGTTATACTGTAGCTCCAAGTTATGGACCCAGATCTAGGTTGGTTATGTGTGTTTAACTGTAGCTCCAAGTTAAGGACCCAGATCAAAGTGGGTAAGTGTGTTTTACTGTAGCTCCAAGTTAAGGACCAGAAAAGGTGGGTAAGTGTCTTTTACTGCAGCTCCAAGTTAAGGACATAGATCAATGTGGGTAAGTGTCTTTTACTGTAGCTCCAAGTTAAGGACCCAGATCGGGATGGGTAAATTTGTTTTACTGTAGATCCAAGTTAAGGACCCAGATCTAGGTTGGGTATGTGTGTTTTACTGTAGTTCCAAGTTAAGGACCCAGATCAAAGTGGGTAAGTGTGATTTACTGTAGCTCCAAGTTAAGGTCCCAGATCTAGGTGGGTAAGTGTGTTTTACCGTAGCTCCAAGTTAAGGACCTAGATGAGGTGGGTAAGTGTCATTTACTGTAGCTCCAAGTTAATGACCCAGATCGAGGTCGGTAAATGTGTTATACTGTAGCTCCAAGTTAAGGACCCAAATCGCTTGGGTAAGTGTGTTTTACTGTAGCTCCAAGTTAAGGACCCAGATCGATGGGGGTAAGTGTCTTTTACTGTATCTCAAAGTTAAGGACCCAGATCAATGTGGGTAAGTGTGTTTTATTGTAGCTCCAAGTTAAGGACCCAGATCGAGGTGGGTAACTGTCTTTTACTGTAGCTCTAAGTTAAGGACCCAGATCGAGGTGAGTAAGTGTGTTTTACTGTAGCTCCGAGTTAAGGACCCAGATCGAGGTGGGTAAGTGTCTTTTGCTGTAGCTCCAATTTAAGGACCCAGATCAAGGTGGGTAAGTGTGTTTTACTGTAGCTCCAAGTTAAGGAGCCAGATCGATGGGGGTAAGTTTCTTTTACTGTAGCTCCAAGTTAAGGACCCAGATCAATGTGGGTAAGTGTGTTTTATTGTAGCTCCAAGTTAAGGACCCAGATCGAGGTGGGTAAGTGCCTTTTACTGTAGCTCTAAGTTAAGCACGCAGATCGAGGTGGGTAAGTGTGTTTTACTGTAGCACCAAGTTAAGGACAGAGATCGAGGTGGGTAAGTATGTTTTACTGTAGCTCCAAGTTAAACCCAGATCGATGTGGGTAAGTGTCTTTTGCAGTAGCTCCAAGTTAAGTACCCAGATCGAGGTGGATAAGTATCTTTTACTGTATCTCCAAGTTAAGGACCCAAATCAAGGTGGGTAAGTATGTTTTACTGTAGCTCCAAGTTATGGACACAGATCTAGGTTGGATATGTGTGTTTAACTGTAGCTCCAAGTTAAGGACCCAGATCATTGTGGGTAAGTGTGTTTTACTGTAGCTCCAAGTTAAGGACCCAGACGAGGTGGGTAAGTGTCTTTTACTGCAGCTCCAAGTTAAGGACACTGATCAATGTGGGTAAGTGTCTTTTACTGTAGCTCCAAGTTAAGGACCCAGATCAATGTGGGTAAGTGTGTTTTATTGTATCTCCAAGTTAAGGACCCAGATCGAGGTGGGTAAGTGTCTTTTACTGTAGCTCTAAGTTAAGCACGCAGATCGAGGTGAGTAAGTCTGTTTTACTGTAGCTCCAAATTAAGGTCCCAGATCGAGGTGGATAAGTGTCTTTTACTGTATCTCCAAGTTAAGGACCCAGATCGAGGTGGGTAAGTATGTTATACTGTAGCTCCAAGTTATGGACCCAGATCTAGGTTGGTTATGTGTGTTTAACTGTAGCTCCAAGTTAAGGACCCAGATCAAAGTGGGTAAGTGTGTTTTACTGTAGCTCCAAGTTAAGGACCAGAAAAGGTGGGTAAGTGTCTTTTACTGCAGCTCCAAGTTAAGGACATAGATCAATGTGGGTAAGTGTCTTTTACTGTAGATCCAAGTTAAGGACCCAGATCTAGGTTGGGTATGTGTGTTTTACTGTAGTTCCAAGTTAAGGACCCAGATCAAAGTGGGTAAGTGTGATTTACTGTAGCTCCAAGTTAAGGTCCCAGATCTAGGTGGGTAAGTGTGTTTTACCGTAGCTCCAAGTTAAGGACCTAGATGAGGTGGGTAAGTGTCATTTACTGTAGCTCCAAGTTAATGACCCAGATCGAGGTCGGTAAATGTGTTATACTGTAGCTCCAAGTTAAGGACCCAAATCGCTTGGGTAAGTGTGTTTTACTGTAGCTCCAAGTTAAGGACCCAGATCGATGGGGGTAAGTGTCTTTTACTGTATCTCAAAGTTAAGGACCCAGATCAATGTGGGTAAGTGTGTTTTATTGTAGCTCCAAGTTAAGGACCCAGATCGAGGTGGGTAACTGTCTTTTACTGTAGCTCTAAGTTAAGGACCCAGATCGAGGTGAGTAAGTGTGTTTTACTGTAGCTCCGAGTTAAGGACCCAGATCGAGGTGGGTAAGTGTCTTTTGCTGTAGCTCCAATTTAAGGACCCAGATCAAGGTGGGTAAGTGTGTTTTACTGTAGCTCCAAGTTAAGGAGCCAGATCGATGGGGGTAAGTTTCTTTTACTGTAGCTCCAAGTTAAGGACCCAGATCAATGTGGGTAAGTGTCTTTTAGTGTAGCTCCAAGTTAAGGACCCAGATCGAGGTGGGTAAGTGCCTTTTACTGTAGCTCTAAGTTAAGCACGCAGATCGAGGTGGGTAAGTGTGTTTTACTGTAGCACCAAGTTAAGGACAGAGATCGAGGTGGGTAAGTATGTTTTACTGTAGCTCCAAGTTAAACCCAGATCGATGTGGGTAAGTGTCTTTTGCAGTAGCTCCAAGTTAAGTACCCAGATCGAGGTGGATAAGTATCTTTTATTGTAGATCCAAGTTAAGGACCCAAATCAAGGTGGGTAAGTATGTTTTACTGTAGCTCCAAGTTATGGACACAGATCTAGGTTGGATATGTGTGTTTAACTGTAGCTCCAAGTTAAGGACCCAGATCATTGTGGGTAAGTGTGTTTTACTGTAGCTCCAAGTTAAGGACCCGACGAGGTGGGTAAGTGTCTTTTACTGCAGCTCCAAGTTAAGGACACTGATCAATGTGGGTAAGTGTCTTTTACTGTAGCTCCAAGTGAAGGACCCAGATCAATGTGGGTAAGTGTGTTTTATTGTATCTCCAAGTTAAGGACCCAGATCGAGGTGGGTAAGTGTCTTTTACTGTAGCTCTAAGTTAAGCACGCAGAAAAGGTGGGTAAGTGTGTTTTACTGTAGCGCCAAGTTAAGGACCCACATCGAGGTGGGTAAGTGTCTTTTACTGTAGCTCCAAGTTAAGGACCCAGATCGAGGTGAGTAAGTGTGTTTTACTGTAGCTCCAAATTAAGGTCCCAGATCGAGGTGGATAAGTGTCTTTTACTGTAGCTCCAAGTTAAGGACCCACATCAAGGTGGGTAAGTATGTTTTACTGTAGCTCCAAGTTAAGGACCCAGATCGAGGTGGGTAAGTGTCTTTTACTGTAGCTCCAAGTTAAGGACCCAGATCGAGGTGGGTAATATGTTTTACTGTAGTTCCAATTTAAGGAACCAGATCGAGGTTGGTAAGTGTGCTTTATCGTACCTCCAAGTTAAAGACCCAGATCTACGTGGGTAAGTGTGTTTTACTGTAGCTGCAAGTTAAGGACCCAGATCGAGGCGAGAAGTGTCATTTACTGTAGCTCCAACTTAAGGACCCAGATCAAAGTGGGTATGTATGTTTTACTGTAGCTCCAAGTTAAGGACCCAGATCTAGGTTGGGTATGTGTGTTCTACTGTAGCTCCAAGTTAAGGACCCAGATCGAGGTGGGTAAGTGTCTTTTGCAGTAGCTCCAAGTTAAGTACCCAGATCGAGGTGGATAAGTATCTTTTACTGTATCTCCAAGTTAAGGACCCAGATCGAGGTGGGCAAGTATGTTTTACTGTAGCTCCAAGTTATGGACCCAGATCTAGGTTGGTTATGTGTGTTTAACTGTAGCTCCAAGTTAAGGACCTAGATCAAAGTGGGTAAGTGTGTTTTACTGTAGCTCCAAGTTAAGGACCCAGAAAAGGTGGGTAAGTGTCTTTTACTGCAGCTCCAAGTTAAGGACATAGATCAATGTGGGTAAGTGTCTTTTACTGTAGCTCCAAGTTAAGGACCCAGATCGGGATGGGTAAATTTGTTTTACTGTAGATCCAAGTTAAGGACCCAGATCTAGGTTGGGTATGTGTGTTTTACTGTAGTTCCAAGTTAAGGACCCAGATCGAGGTGGGTAAGTGTGATTTACTGTAGCTCCAAGTTGAGGTCCCAGATATAGGTGGGTAAGTGTGTTTTACCGTAGCTCCAAGTTAAGGACCTAGATGAGGTGGGTAAGTGTCATTTACTGTAGCTCCAAGTTAATGACCCAGATCGAGGTCGGTAAATGTGTTATACTGTAGCTCCAAGTTAAGGACCCAAATCGCTTGGGTAAGTGTGTTTTACTGTAGCTCCAAGTTAAGGACCCAGATCGATGGGGGTAAGTGTCTTTTACTGTATCTCAAAGTTAAGGACCCAGATCAATGTGGGTAAGTGTGTTTTATTGTAGCTCCAAGTTAAGGACCCAGATCGAGGTGGGTAACTGTCTTTTACTGTAGCTCTAAGTTAAGGACGCAGATCGAGGTGGGTAAGTGCGTTTTACTGTAGCTCCAAGTTAAGTACCAAGATCGAGGTGGGTAAGTGTGTTTTACTGTAGCTCCAAGTTAAGGACCCAGGTCAAGGTGGGTAAGTGTCTTTTACTGTAGCTCCAAGTTAAGGACAGAGATCGAGGTGGGTAAGTGTCTTTTACTGTAGCTCCAATTTAAGGACCCAGATCGAGGTGGGTAAATATCTTTTACTGTAGCTCCAAGATAAGGACACAGATCAAGGTGGGTAAGTATGTTTTACTGTAGCTCCAAGTTATGGACCCAGATCTAGGTTGGGTATGTGTGTTTAACTGTAGCGCCAAGTTAAGGACCCAGACGAGGTGGGTAAGTGTCTTTTACTGCAGCTCCAAGTTAAGGACACAGATCAAGGTGGGTAAGTGTGTTTTACTGTAGCTCCAAGTAAAGGACCCAGATCGAGTTGATTAAGTGTCTTTTATTGTAGCTCCAAGTTAATGTCCCAGATCAAGGTGGGTAAGTGTCTTTTACTGTAGCTCCAAGTTAAGGAACCAGATAGAGGTGGGTAAGTGTGTTTTACTGTAGCTCCAAGTTAAACACAGATCAGGTGGGTAAGTGTCTTTTACTGTAGCTCCAAGTTAAACCCACATCGAGGTGGGTAAGTGTCTTTTACTGTAGCTCCAAGTTAAGTATCCAGATCGAGGTGGGTAAGTGTCTTTTGCAGTAGCTCCAAGTTAAGTACCCAGATCGAGGTGGATAAGTATCTTTTACTGTAGCTCCAAGTTAAGGACCCAGATCGAGGTGGGTAAGTGTGTTTTATTGTAGCTCCAAGTTAAGGACCCAGATCGAGGTGGGTAAGTGTCTTTTACTGTAGCTCCAAGTTAAGCACGCAGATCAAGGTGGGTAAGTGTGTTTTACTGTAGCGCCAAGTTAAGGACCCAGTCGAGGTGGGTAAGTGTCTTTTACTGTAGCTCCAAGTTAAGGACCCATATCGAGGTGAGTAAGTGTGTTTTACCTTAGCTCCGAGTTAAGGACCCAGATCGAGGTGGGTAAGTGTCTTTTGCTGTAGCTCCAATTTAAGGACCCAGATCAAGGTGGGTAAGTGTGTTTTACTGTAGCTCCAAGTTAAGGACCCAGATCGATGGGGGTAAGTTTCTTTTACTGTAGCTCCAAGTTAAGGACCCAGATCAATGTGGGTAAGTGTGTTTTATTGTAGCTCCAAGTTAAGGACCCAGATCGAGGTGGGTAAGTGCCTTTCACTGTAGCTCTAAGTTAAGCACGCAGATCGAGGTGGGTAAGTGTGTTTTACTGTAGCACCAAGTTAAGGACAGAGATCAGGTGGGTAAGTATGTTTTACTGTAGCTCCAAGTTAAACCCAGATCGATGTGGGTAAGTGTCTTTTGCAGTAGCTCCAAGTTAAGTACCCAGATCGAGGTGGATAAGTATCTTTTACTGTATCTCCAAGTTAAGGACCCAAATCAAGGTGGGTAAGTATGTTTTACTGTAGCTCCAAGTTATGGACACAGATCTAGGTTGGATATGTGTGTTTAACTGTAGCTCCAAGTTAAGGACCCAGATCAATGTGGGTAAGTGTGTTTTACTGTAGCTCCAAGTTAAGGAACCAGACGAGGTGGGTAAGTGTCTTTTACTGCAGCTCCAAGTTAAGGACACAGATCAATGTGGGTAAGTATCTTTTACTGTAGCTCCAAGTTAAGGACCCAGATCAATGTGGGTATGTGTGTTTTATTGTATCTCCAAGTTAAGGACCCAGATCGAGGTGGGTATGTGTCTTTTACTGTAGCTCTAAGTTAAGCACGCAGATCTAGGTTGGTTATGTGTGTTTAACTGTAGCTCCAAGTTAAGGACCTAGATCAAAGTGGGTAAGTGTGTTTTACTGTAGCTCCAAGTTAAGGACCCAGAAAAGGTGGGTAAGTGTCTTTTACTGCAGCTCCAAGTTAAGGACATAGATCAATGTGGGTAAGTGTCTTTTACTGTAGCTCCAAGTTAAGTACCCAGATCGAGGTGGATAAGTATCTTTTACTGTATCTCCAAGTTAAGGACCCAGATCGAGGTGGGCAAGTATGTTTTACTGTAGCTCCAAGTTATGGACCCAGATCTAGGTTGGTTATGTGTGTTTAACTGTAGCTCCAAGTTAAGGACCTAGATCAAAGTGGGTAAGTGTGTTTTAGTGTAGCTCCAAGTTAAGGACCCAGAAAAGGTGGGTAAGTGTCTTTTAATGCAGCTCCAAGTTAAGGACATAGAGCAATGTGGGTAAGTGTCTTTTACTGTAGCTCCAAGTTAAGGACCCAGATCGGGAGGGGTAAATTTGTTTTACTGTAGATCCAAGTTAAGGACCCAGATCTAGGTTGGGTATGTGTGTTTTACTGTAGTTCCAAGTTAAGGACCCAGATCGAGGTGGGTAAGTGTGATTTACTGTAGCTCCAAGTTAAGGTCCCAGATCTAGGTGGGTAAGTGTGTTTTACCGTAGCTCCAAGTTAAGGACCTAGATGAGGTGGGTAAGTGTCATTTACTGTAGCTCCAAGTTAATGACCCAGATCGAGGTCGGTAAATGTGTTATACTGTAGCTCCAAGTTAAGGACCCAAATCGCTTGGGTAAGTGTGTTTTACTGTAGCTCCAAGTTAAGGACCCAGATCGATGGGGGTAAGTGTCTTTTACTGTATCTCAAAGTTAAGGACCCAGATCAATGTGGGTAAGTGTGTTTTATTGTAGCTCCAAGTTAAGGACCCAGATCGAGGTGGGTAACTGTCTTTTACTGTAGCTCTAAGTTAAGGACGCAGATCGAGGTGGGTAAGTGTCTTTTACTGTAGCTCCAATTTAAGGACCCAGATCGAGGTGGGTAAATATCTTTTACTGTAGCTCCAAGATAAGGACACAGATCAAGGTGGGTAAGTATGTTTTACTGTAGCTCCAAGTTATGGACCCAGATCACGGTTGGGTATGTGTGTTTAACTGTAACGCCAAGTTAAGGACCCAGACGAGGTGGGTAAGTGTCTTTTACTGCAGCTCCAAGTTAAGGACACAGATCAAGGTGGGTAAGTGTGTTTTACTGTAGCTCCAAGTAAAGGACCCAGATCGAGTTGATTAAGTGTCTTTTATTGTAGCTCCAAGTTAATGTCCCAGATCAAGGTGGGTAAGTGTCTTTTACTGTAGCTCCAAGTTAAGGAACCAGATAGAGGTGGGTAAGTGTGTTTTACTGTAGCTCCAAGTTAAACCCAGATCAGGTGGGTAAGTGTCTTTTACTGTAGCTCCAAGTTAAACCCAGATCAGGTGGGTAAGTGTCTTTTACTGTAGCTCCAAGTTAAGTATCCAGATTGAGGTGGGTAAGTGTCTTTTGCAGTAGCTCCAAGTTAAGTACCCAGATCGAGGTGGATAAGTATCTTTTACTGTAGCTCCAAGTTAAGGACCCAGATCGAGGTGGGTAAGTGTGTTTTATTGTAGCTCCAAGTTAAGGACCCAGATCGAGGTGGGTAAGTGTCTTTTACTGTAGCTCCAAGTTAAGCACGCAGATCAAGGTGGGTAAGTGTGTTTTACTGTAGCGCCAAGTTAAGGACCCTGTCGAGGTGGGTAAGTGTCTTTTACTGTAGCTCCAAGTTAAGGACCCAGATCGAGGTGAGTAAGTGTGTTTTACTGTAGCTCCGAGTTAAGGACCCAGATCGAGGTGGGTAAGTGTCTTTTGCTGTAGCTCCAATTTAAGGACCCAGATCAAGGTGGGTAAGTGTGTTTTACTGTAGCTCCAAGTTAAGGACCCAGATCGATGGGGGTAAGTTTCTTTTACTGTACCTCCAAGTTAAGGACCCAGATCAATGTGGGTAAGTGTGTTTTATTGTAGCTCCAAGTTAAGGACCCAGATCGAGGTGGGTAAGTGCCTTTCACTGTAGCTCTAAGTTAAGCACGCAGATCGAGGTAGGTAAGTGTGTTTTACTGTAGCACCAAGTTAAGGACAGAGATCGAGGTGGGTAAGTATGTTTTACTGTAGCTCCAAGTTAAACCCAGATCGATGTGGGTAAGTGTCTTTTGCAGTAGCTCCAAGTTAAGTACCCAGATCGAGGTGGATAAGTATCTTTTACTGTATCTCCAAGTTAAGGACCCAAATCAAGGTGGGTAAGTATGTTTTACTGTAGCTCCAAGTTATGGACACAGATCTAGGTTGGATATGTGTGTTTAACTGTAGCTCCAAGTTAATGACCCAGATCAATGTGGGTAAGTGTGTTTTACTGTAGCTCCAAGTTAAGGAACCAGACGAGGTGGGTAAGTGTCTTTTACTGCAGCTCCAAGTTAAGGACACAGATCAATGTGGGTAAGTGTCTTTTACTGTAGCTCCAAGTTAAGGACCCAGATCAATGTGGGTATGTGTGTTTTATTGTATCTCCAAGTTAAGGACCCAGATCGAGGTGGGTATGTGTCTTTTACTGTAGCTCTAAGTTAAGCACGCAGATCAGGTGGGTAAGCGTGTTTTACTGTAGCACTGAGTTAAGGACCCAGATCGATGGGGGTAAGTTTGTTTTACTGTAGCTCCAAGTTAAGGACCCAGATTAATGTGGGTAAGTGTGTTTTATTGTAGCCCAAAGTTAAGGACCCAGATTGAGGTGGGTAAGTGTCTTTTACTGTAGCTCTAAGTTAAGCACGCAGATCAATGTGGGTAAGTGTGTTTTACTGTAGCGCCAAGTTAAGGACAGAGATCGAGGTGGGTAAGTATGTTTTACTGTAGCTCCAAGTTAAACCCAGATCGATGTGGGTAAGTGTCTTTTGCAGTAGCTCCAAGTTAAGTACCCAGATCGAGGTGAATAAGTATCTTTTACTGTATCTCCAAGTTAAGGACCCAGATCGAGGTGGGTAAGTATGTTTTACTGTAGCTCCAAGTTCTGGAACCAGATCTAGGTTGGTTATGTGTGTTTAACTGTAGCTCCAAGTTAAGGATCCAGATCGAGGTGGGTAAGTGTGTTTTACTGTAGCTCCAAGTTAAGGACCCAGACGAGGTGGGTAAGTGTCTTTTACTGCAGCTCCAAGTTAAGGACACTGATCAATGTGGGTAAGTGTCTTTTACTGTAGCTCCAAGTTAAGGACCCAGATCAATGTGGTTAAGTGTGTTTTATTGTATCTCCAAGTTAAGGACCCAGATCGAGGTGGGTAAGTGTCTTTTACTGTAGCTCTAAGTTAAGCACGCAGATCAGGTGGGTAGTGTGTTTTACTGTAGCGCCAAGTTAAGGACCCAGATCGAGGTGGGTAAGTGTCTTTTACTGTAGCTCCAAGTTAAGGACCCAGATCGAGGTGAGTAAGTGTGTTTTACTGTAGCTCCTAATTAAGGTCCCAGATCGAGGTGGATAAGTGTCTTTTACTGTAGCTCCAAGTTAAGGACCCACATCAAGGTGGGTAAGTATGTTTTACTGTAGCTCCAAGTTAAGGACCCAGATCGAGGTGGGTAAGTGTCTTTTACTGTAGCTACAAGTTAAGGACCCAGATCGAGGTGGGTAATATGTTTTACTGTAGTTCCAATTTAAGGAACCAGATCGGGGTGGGTAAGTGTGTTTTATCGTACCTCCAAGTTAAAGACCCAGATCTAGGTGGGTAAGTGTGTTTTACTGTAGCTGCAAGTTAAGGACCCAGATCGAGGTGGGTAAGTGTCATTTACTGTAGCTCCAAGTTATGGACCCAGATCAAGGTGGGTATGTATGTTTTACTGTAGCTCCAAGTTAAGGACCCAGATCTAGGTTGGGTATGTGTGTTCTACTGTAGCTCCAAGTTAAGGACCCAGATCGAGGTGGGTAAGTGTCTTTTGCAGTAGCTCCAAGTTAAGTACCCAGATCGAGGTGGATAAGTATCTTTTACTGTATCTCCAAGTTAAGGACCCAGATCGAGGTGGGCAAGTATGTTTTACTGTAGCTCCAAGTTATGGACCCAGATCTAGGTTGGTTATGTGTGTTTAACTGTAGCTCCAAGTTAAGGACCTAGATCAAAGTGGGTAAGTGTGTTTTACTGTAGCTCCAAGTTAAGGAACCAGAAAAGGTGGGTAAGTGTCTTTTACTGCAGCTCCAAGTTAAGGACATAGATCAATGTGGGTAAGTGTCTTTTACTGTAGCTCCAAGTTAATGACCCAGATCGAGGTCGGTAAATGTGTTATACTGTAGCTACAAGTTAAGGACCCAAATCGCTTGGGTAAGTGTGTTTTACTGTAGCTCCAAGTTAAGGACCCAGATCGATGGGTGTAAGTGTCTTTTACTGTATCTCAAAGTTAAGGACCCAGATCAATGTGGGTAAGTGTGTTTTATTGTAGCTCCAAGTTAAGGACGCAGATCGAGGTGGGTAAGTGCGTTTTACTGTAGCTCCAAGTTAAGTACCAAGATCGAGGTGGGTAAGTGTGTTTTACTGTAGCTCCAAGTTAAGGACCCAGATCAAGGTGGGTAAGTGTCTTTTACTGTAGCTCCAAGTTAAGGACAGAGATCGAGGTGGGTAAGTGTCTTTTACTGTAGCTCCAATTTAAGGACCCAGATCGAGGTGGGTAAATATCTTTTACTGTAGCTCCAAGATAAGGACACAGATCGAGGTGGGTAAGTATGTTTTACTGTAGCTCCAAGTTATGGACCCAGATCTAGGTTGGGTATGTGTGTTTAACTGTAGCGCCAAGTTAAAGACCAAGACGAGGTGGGTAAGTGTCTTTTACTGCAGCTCCAAGTTAAGGACACAGATCAAGGTGGGTAAGTGTGTTTTACTGTAGCTCCAAGTAAAGGACCCAGATCGAGTTGATTAAGTGTCTTTTATTGTAACTCCAAGTTAATGTCCCAGATCAAGGTGGGTAAGTGTCTTTTACTGTAGCTCCAAGTTAAGGACCCAGATCTAGGTGGGTATTATGTTTTACTGTAGTTCCAGGTTAAGGACCCATATCACGGTGGGTAAGTGTGTTTTATCGTAGCTCCAAGTTAAGGACCCAGATAGAGGTGGGTAAGCGTCTTTTACTATAGCTCTAAGTTAAGGACGCAGATCGAGGTGGATAAGTGTGTTTTACTGTAGCTCCAAGTTAAGGACCCAGATAGAGGTGGGTAAGTATGTTTTACTGTAGCTCCAAGTTAAACCCAGATCAAGGTGTGTAAGTGTCTTTTACTGTAGCTCCAAGTTAAGGACCCAGATCGAGGTGGGTAAGTGTCTTTTGCTGTAGCTCGAAGTTAAGGACCCAAATCGAGGTGGGTAAGTATCTTTTACTGTAGCTCCAAGTTAAGGACCCAGATCGAGGTGGGTATGTATGTTTTACTGTAGCTCCAAGTTATGGACCCAGATATAGGTTGGTTATGTGTGTTTAACTGTAGCTCCAAGTTAAGGACCCAGATAAGGTGGGTAAGTGTGTTTTATCGTAGCTCCAAGTTAAGGACCCAGATAGAGGTGGGTAAGCGTCTTTTACTGTAGCTCTAAGTTAAGGACGCAGATCGAGGTGGATAAGTGTGTTTTACTGTAGCTCCAAGTTAAGGACCCAGATGGAGGTGGGTAAGTGTGTTTTACTGTAGCTCCAAGTTAAGGACAGAGTACGAGGTGGGTAAGTGTCTTTTACTGTAGCTCAAAGTTAAGGACCCAGATCGAGGTGGGTAAGTGTCTTTTGCTGTAGCTCGAAGTTAAGGACCCAAATCGAGGTGGGTAAGTATCTTTTACTGTAGCTCCAAGTTAAGGACCCAGATCGAGGTGGGTATGTATGTTTTACTGTAGCTCCAAGTTATGGACCCAGATCTAGGTTGGATATGTGTGTTTAACTGTAGCTCCAAGTTAATGACCCAGATCAATGTGGGTAAGTGTGTTTTACTGTAGCTCCAAGTTAAGGAACCAGACGAGGTGGGTAAGTGTCTTTTACTGCAGCTCCAAGTTAAGGACACAGATCAATGTGGGTAAGTGTCTTTTACTGTAGCTCCAAGTTAAGTACCCAGATCGAGGTGGATAAGTATCTTTTACTGTAGCTCCAAGTTAAGGACCCAGATCGAGGTGGGTAAGTGTCTTTTACTGTAGCTCTGAGTTAAGCACGCAGATCAGGTGGGTAAGCGTGTTTTACTGTAGCTCCGAGTTAAGGACCCAGATCGAGGGGGTAAGTTTCTTTTACTGTAGCTCCAAGTTAAGGACCCAGATCAATGTGGGTAAGTGTGTTTTATTGTAGCCCAAGGTTAAGGACCCAGATTGAGGTGGGTAAGTGTCTTTTACTGTAGCTCTAAGTTAAGCACGCAGATAAATGTGGGTAAGTGTGTTTTACTGTAGCGCCAAGTTAAGGACAGAGATCGAGGTGGGTAAGTATGTTTTACTGTAGCTCCAAGTTAAACCCAGATCGATGTGGGTAATTGTCTTTTGTAGTAGCTCCAAGTTAAGTACCCAGATCGAGGTGAATAAGTATCTTTTACTGTATCTCCAAGTTAAGGATTCAGATCGAGGTGGGTAAGTATGTTTTACTGTAGCTCCAAGTTCTGGAACCAGATCTAGGTTGGTTATGTGTGTTTAACTGTAGCTCCAAGTAAAGGATCCAGATCGAGGTGGGTAAGTGTGTTTTACTGTAGCTCCAAGTTAAGGACCCAGACGAGGTGGGTAAGTGTCTTTTACTGCAGCTCCAAGTTAGGGACACTGATCAATGTGGGTAAGTGTCTTTTACTGTAGCTCCAAGTTAAGGACCCAGATCGAGGTGGGTAAGTGTCTTTTACTGTAGCTCTAAGTTAAGCACGCAGATCAGGTGGGCAAGTGTGTTTTACTGCAGCGCCAAGTTAAGGACCCAGATCGAGGTGGGTAAGTGTCTTTTACTGTAGCTCCAAGTTAAGGACCCAGATCGAGGTGAGTAAGTGTGTTTTACTGTAGCTCCAAATTAAGGTCCCAGATCGAGGTGGATAAGTGTCTTTTACTGTAGCTCCAAGTTAAGGACCCACATCAAGGTGGGTAAGTATGTTTTACTGTAGCTCCAAGTTAAGGACCCAGATCGAGGTGGGTAAGTGTCTTTTACTGTAGCTCCAAGTTAAGGACCCAGATCGAGGTGGGTAATATGTTTTACTGTAGTTCCAATTTAAGGAACCAGATCGAGGTGGATAAGTGTGTTTTATCGTACCTCCAAGTTAAAGACCCAGATCTAGGTGGGTAAGTGTGTTTTACTGTAGCTGCAAGTTAAGGACCCAGATCGATGTGGGTAAGTGTCATTTACTGTAGCTCCAAGTTAAGGACCCAGATCAAAGTGGGTATGTATGTTTTACTGTAGCTCCAAGTTAAGGACCCAGATCTAGGTTGGGTATGTGTGTTCTACTGTAGCTCCAAGTTAAGGACCCAGATCGAGGTGGGTAAGTGTCTTTTACTGTAGCTCCAAGTTAAGGACCCAGATCAAGGTGGGTAAGTGTCTTTTGCAGTAGCTCCAAGTTAAGTACCCAGATCGAGGTGGATAAGTATCTTTTACTGTATCTCCAAGTTAAGGACCCAGATCGAGGTGGGTAAGTATGTTTTACTGTAGCGCCAAGTTATGGACCCAGATCTAGGTTGGTTATGTGTGTTTAACTCTAGCTCCAAGTTAAGGACCTAGATCAAAGTGGGTAAGTGTGTTTTACTGTAGCTCCAAGTTAAGGACCCAGAAAAGGTGGGTAAGTGTCTTTTACTGCAGCTCCAAGTTAAGGACATAGATCAATGTGGGAAAGTGTCCTTTACTGTAGCTCCAAGTTAAGGACCCAGATCGGGATGGGTAAATTTGTTTTACTGTAGATCCAAGTTAAGGACCCAGATCTAGGTTGGGTATGTGTGTTTTACTGTAGTTCCAAGTTAAGGACCCAGATCGAGGTGGGTAAGTGTGATTTACTGTAGCTCCAAGTTAAGGTCCCAGATCTAGGTGGGTAAGTGTGTTTTACCGTAGCTCCAAGTTAAGGACCTAGATGAGGTGGGTAAGTGTCATTTACTGTAGCTCCAAGTTAATGACCCAGATCGATGGGGTTAAGTGTCTTTTACTGTATCTCAAAGTTAAGGACCCAGATCAATGTGGGTAAGTGTGTTTTATTGTAGCTCCAAGTTAAGGACCCAGATCGAGGTGGGTAACTGTCTTTTACTGTAGCTCTAAGTTAAGGACGCAGATCGAGGTGGGTAAGTGCGTTTTACTGTAGCTCCAAGTTAAGTACCAAGATCGAGGTGGGTAAGTGTGTTTTACTGTAGCTCCAAGTTAAGGACCCAGATCAAGGTGGGTAAGTGTCTTTTACTGTAGCTCCAAGTTAAGGACAGAGATCGAGGTGGGTAAGTGTCTTTTACAGTAGCTCCTATTTAAGGACCCAGATCGAGGTGGGTAAATATCTTTTACTGTAGCTCCAAGATAAGGACACAGATCGAGGTGGGTAAGTATGTTTTACTGTAGCTCCAAGTTATGGACCCAGATCTAGGTTGGGTATGTGTGTTTAACTGTAGCGCCAAGTTAAGGACCCAGACGAGGTGGGTAAGTGTCTTTTACTGCAGCTCCAAGTTAAGGACACAGATCAAGGTGGGTAAGTGTGTTTTACTGTAGCTCCAAGTAAAGGACCCAGATCGAGTTGATTAAGTGTCTTTTATTGTAGCTCCAAGTTAATGTCCCAGATCAAGGTGGGTAAGTGTCTTTTACTGTAGCTCCAAGTTAAGGACCCAGATCTAGGTGGGTATTATGTGTTACTGTAGTTCCAAGTTAAGGACCCATATCACGGTGGGTAAGTGTGTTTTATCGTAGCTCCAAGTTAAGGACCCAGATAGAGGTGGGTAAGCGTCTTTTACTGTAGCTCTAAGTTAAGGACGCAGATCGAGGTGGATAAGTGTGTTTTACTGTAGCTCCAAGTTAAGGACCCAGATAGAGGTGGGTAAGTATGTTTTACTGTAGCTCCAAGTTAAACCCAGATCAAGGTGTGTAAGTGTCTTTTACTGTAGCTCCAAGTTAAGGACCCAGATCGAGGTGGGTAAGTGTCTTTTGCTGTAGCTCGAAGTTAAGGACCCAAATCGAGGTGGGTATGTATGTTTTACTGTAGCTCCAAGTTATGGACCCAGATATAGGTTGGTTATGTGTGTTTAACTGTACCTCCAAGTAAAGGACCCAGATCAGGTGGGTAAGTGTGTTTTACTGTAGCTCCAAGTTAAGGACAGAGTACGAGGTGGGTAAGTGTCTTTTACTGTAGCTCCAAGTTAAGGACCCAGATCGAGGTGGGTAAGTGTCTTTTGCTGTAGCTCGAAGTTGAGGACCCAAATCAAGGTGGGTAAGTATCTTTTACTGTAGCTCCAAGTTAAGGACCCAGATCGAGGTGGGAATGTATGTTTTACTGTAGCTCCAAGTTATGGACCCAGATATAGGTTGGTTATGTGTGTTTAACTGTAGCTCCAAGTTAAGGACCCAGATCAGGTGGGTAAGTGTGTTTTACTGTAGCTCCAAGTTAAGGAACCAGATAGAGGTGGGTAAGTGTGTTTTACTGTAGCTCCAAGTTAAACCCAGATCAGGTGGGTAAGTGTCTTTTACTGTAGCTCCAAGTTAAACCCAGATCAGGTGGGTAAGTGTCTTTTGCTGTAGCTCCAAGTTAAGTATCCAGATAGAGGTGGGTAAGTGTCTTTTGCAGTAGCTCCAAGTTAAGGACCCAGATCGAGGTGGATAAGTATCTTTTACTGTAGCTCCAAGTTAAGGACCCAGATCGAGGTGGGTAAGTGTGTTTTATTGTAGCTCCAAGTTAAGGACCCAGATCGAGGTGGGTAAGTGTCTTTTACTGGAGCTCTGAGTTAAGCACGCAGATCGAGGTGGATAAGTGTGTTTTACTGTAGCGCCAAGTTAAGGACAGAGATCGAGGTGGGTAAGTATGTTTTACTGTAGCTCCAAGTTAAACCCAGATCGATGTGGGTAAGTGTCTTTTGCAGTAGCTCCATGTTAAGTACCCAGATCGAGGTGGATAAGTATCTTTTACTGTATCTCCAAGTTAAGGACCCAGATCGAGGTGGGTAAGCATGTTTTACTGTAGCTCCAAGTTCTGGACACAGATCTAGGTTGGATATGTGTGTTTAACTGTAGCTCCAAGTTAAGGACCCAGATCATTGTGGGTAAGTGTGTTTTACTGTAGCTCCAAGTTAAGGAACCAGACGAGGTGGGTAAGTGTCTTTTACTGCAGCTCCAAGTTAAGGACACAGATCAATGTGGGTAAGTGTCTTTTACTGTAGCTCCAAGTTAAGGACCCAGATCAATGTGGGTATGTGTGTTTTATTGTATCTCCAAGTTAAGGACCCAGATCGAGGTGGGTAAGTGTCTTTTACTGTAGCTCTAAGTTAAGCACGCAGATCAGGTGGGTAAGCGTGTTTTACTGTAGCTCCGAGTTAAGGACCCAGATCGATGGGGGTAAGTTTCTTTTACTGTAGCTCCAAGTTAAGGACCCAGATCAATGTGGGTAAGTGTGTTTTATTGTAGCTCCAAGTTAAGGACCCAGATCGAGGTGGGTAAGTGTCTTTTACTGTAGCTCTAAGTTAAGCACGCAGATCAATGTGGGTAAGTGTGTTTTACTGTAGCGCCAAGTTAAGGACAGAGATCGAGGTGGGTAAGTATGTTTTACTGTAGCTCCAAGTTAAACCCAGATCGATGTGGGTAAGTGTCTTTTGCAGTAGCTCCAAGTTAAGTACCCAGATCGAGGTGAATAAGTATCTTTTACTGTATATCCAAGTTAAGGACCCAGATCGAGGTGGGTAAGTATGTTTTACTGTAGCTCCAAGTTCTGGAACCAGATCTAGGTTGGTTATGTGTGTTTAACTGTAGCTCCAAGTTAAGGATCCAGATCGAGGTGGGTAAGTGTGTTTTACTGTAGCTCCAAGTTAAGGACCCAGACGAGGTGGGTAAGTGTCTTTTACTGCAGCTCCAAGTTAAGGACACTGATCAATGTGGGTAAGTGTCTTTTACTGTAGCTCCAAGTTAAGGACCCAGATCATTGTGGGTAAGTGTGTTTTATTGTATCTCCAAGTTAAGGACCCAGATAGAGGTGGGTAAGTGTCTTTTACTGTAGCTCTAAGTTAAGCACGCAGATCAGCTGGGTAAGTGTGTTTTACTGTAGCGCCAAGTTAAGGACCCAGATCGAGGTGGGTAAGTTTCTTTTACTGTAGCTCCAAGTTAAGGACCCAGATCGAGGTGAGTAAGTGTGTTTTACTGTAGCTCCAAATTAAGGTCCCAGATCGAGGTGGATAAGTGTCTTTTACTGTAGCTCCAAGTTAAGAACCCACATCATGTTGGGTAAGTATGTTTTACTGTAGCTCCAAGTTAAGGACCCAGATGGAGGTGGGTAAGTGTCTTTTACAGTAGCTCCAAGTTAAGGACCCAGATCGAGGTGGGTAATATGTTTTACTGTAGTTCCAATTTAAGGAACCAGATCGAGGTGGGTAAGTGTGTTTTATCGTACCTCCAAGTTAAAGACTCAGATTTAGGTGGGTAAGTGTGTTTTACTGTAGCTGCAAGTTAAGGACCCAGATCGAGGTGGGTAAGTGTCATTTACTGTAGCTCCAAGTTAAGGACCCAGATCAAAGTGTGTATGTATGTTTTACTGTAGCTCCAAGTTAAGGACCCAGATCTAGGTTGGGTATGTGTGTTCTACTGTAGCTCCAAGTTAAGGACCCAGATCGAGGTGGGTAAGTGTCTTTTACTGTAGCTCCAAGTTAAGGACCCAGATCAAGGTGGATAAGTGTCTTTTGCAGTAGCTCCAAGTTAAGTACCCAGATCGAGGTGGATAAGTATCTTTTACTGTATCTCCAAGTTAAGGACCCAGATCGAGGTGGGTAAGTATGTTTTACTGTAGCTCCAAGTTATGGACCCAGATCTAGGTTGGTTATGTGTGTTTA
Organism: Eledone cirrhosa; assembly: GCA_964016885.1. NCBI lineage: Eukaryota > Metazoa > Mollusca > Cephalopoda > Octopoda > Eledonidae > Eledone > Eledone cirrhosa. The sequence continues at coordinate 322,430,118 of OZ024743.1, read as the reverse complement.
ACTGTAGCTCCAAGTTAAGGACCTAGATCAAAGTGAGTAAGTGTGTTTTACTGTAGCTCCAAGTTAAGGACCCAGAAAAGGTGGGTAAGTGTCTTTTACTGCAGCTCCAAGTTAAGGACATAGATCAATGTGGGTAAGTGTCTTTTACTGTAGCTCCAAGTTAAGGACCCAGATCAGGATGGGTAAATTTGTTTTACTGTAGATCCAAGTTAAGGACCCAGATCTAGGTTGGGTATGTGTGTCTTACTGTAGTTCCAAGTTCAGGACCCAGATCGAGGTGGGTAAGTGTGATTTACTGTAGCTCCAAGTTAAGGTCCCAGATCTAGGTGGGTAAGTGTGTTTTACCGTAGCTCCAAGTTAAGGACCTAGATCAGGTGGGTAAGTGTCATTTACTGTAGCTCCAAGTTAATGACCCAGATCGAGGTCGGTAAATGTGTTATACTGTAGCTCCAAGTTAAGGACCCAAATCGCTTGGGTAAGTGTGTTTTACTGTAGCTCCAAGTTAAGGACCCAGATCGATGGGGGTAAGTGTCTTTTACTGTATCTCAAAGATAAGGACCCAGATCAATGTGGGTAAGTGTGTTTTATTGTAGCTCCAAGTTAAGGACCCAGATCGAGGTGGGTAACTGTCTTTTACTGTAGCTGTAAGTTAAGGACGCAGATCGAGGTGGGTAAGTGCGTTTTACTGTAGCTCCAAGTTAAGTACCAAGATCGAGGTGGGTAAGTGTGTTTTACTGTAGCTCCAAGTTAAGGACCCAGATCAAGGTGGGTAAGTGTCTTTTACTGTAGCTCCAAGTTAAGGACAGAGATCGAGGTGGGTAAGTGTCTTTTACTGTAGCTCCAATTTAAGGACCCAGATCGAGGTGGGTAAATATCTTTTACTGTAGCTCCAAGATAAGGACACAGATCGAGGTGGGTAAGTATGTTTTACTGTAGCTCCAAGTTATGGACCCAGATCTAGGTTGGGTATGTGTGTTTAACTGTAGCGCCAAGTTAAGGACCCAGACGAGGTGGGTAAGTGTCTTTTGTTGCAGCTCCAAGTTAAGGACACAGATCAAGGTGGGTAAGTGTGTTTTACTGTAGCTCCAAGTAAAGGACCCAGATCGAGTTGATTAAGTGTCTTTTATTGTAGCTCCAAGTTAATGTCCCAGATCAAGGTGGGTAAGTGTCTTTTACTGTAGCTCCAAGTTAAGGACCCAGATCTAGGTGGGTATTATGTTTCACTGTAGTTCCAAGTTAAGGACCCATATCACGGTGGGCAAGTGTGTTTTATCGTAGCTCCAAGTTAAGGACCCAGATAGAGGTGGGTAAGCGCCTTTTACTGTAGCTCTAAGTTAAGGACGCAGATCGAGGTGGATAAGTGTGTTTTACTGTAGCTCCAAGTTAAGGACCCAGATAGAGGTGGGTAAGTATGTTTTACTGTAGCTCCAAGTTAAACCCAGATCAAGGTGTGTAAGTGTCTTTTACTGTAGCTCCAAGTTAAGGACCCACATCGAGGTGGGTAAGTGTCTTTTGCTGTAGCTCGAAGTTAAGGACCCAAATCGAGGTGGGTAAGTATCTTTTACTGTAGCTCCAAGTTAAGTATCCAGATCGAGGTGGGTAAGTGTCTTTTGCAGTAGCTCCAAGTTAAGTACCCAGATCGAGGTGGATAAGTATCTTTTACTGTAGCTCCAAGTTAAGGACCCAGATCGACGTGGGTAAGTATGTTTTATTGTAGCTCCAAGTTAAGGACCCAGATCAATGTGGGTAAGTGTGTTTTATTGTAGCTCCAAGTTAAGGACCCAGATCAAGGTGGGTAAGTGCCTTTTACTGTAGCTCTAAGTTAAGCACGCAGATCGAGGTGGGTAAGTGTGTTTTACTGTAGCGCCAATTTAAGGACAGAGATCGAGGTGGGTAAGTATGTTTTACTGTAGCTCCAAGTTAAACCCAGATCGATGTGGGTAAGTGTCTTTTGCAGTAGCTCCAAGTTAAGAACCCAGATCGAGGTGGATAAGTATCTTTTACTGTATCTCCAAGTTAAGGACCCAAATCAGGTGGGTAAGTATGTTTTACTGTAGCTCCAAGTTATGGACACAGATCTAGGTTGGATATGTGTGTTTAACTGTAGCTCAAAGTTAAGGACCCAGATCATGGTGGGTAAGTGTGTTTTACTGTAGCTCCAAGTTAAGGACCCAGACGTTGTGGGTAAGTGTCTTTTACTGCAGCTCCAAGTTAAGGACACATATCAATGTGGGTAAGTGTCTTTTACTGTAGCTCCAAGTTAAGGACACAGATCAATGTGGGTAAGTGTCTTTTACTGTAGCTCCAAGTTAAGGAACCAGACGAGGTGGGTAAGTGTCTTTTACTGCAGCTCCAAGTTAAGGACACAGAAATGTGGGTAAGTGTCTTTTACTGTAGCTCCAAGTTAAGGACCCAGATCAATGTGGGTAAGAGTGTTTTATTGTATCTCCAAGTTAAGGACCCAGATCGAGGTGCGTAAGTGTCTTTTACTGTAGCTCTAAGTTAAGCACGCAGATCAGGTGGGTAAGCGTGTTTTACTGTAGCTCCGAGTTAAGGACCCAGATCATTGTGGGTAAGTGTCTTTTGCTGTAGCTCCGAGTTAAGGACCCAGATCAAGGTGGGTAAGTGTGTTTTACTGTAGCTCCAAGTTAAGGACCCAGATCGATGGGGGTAAGTTTCTTTTACTGTAGCTCCAAGTTAAGGACCCAGATAGAGGTGGGTAAGTGCCTTTTACTGTAGCTCTAAGTTAAGCACGCAGATCGAGGTGGGTAAGTGTGTTTTACTGTAGCGCCAAGTTAAGGACAGAGATCTAGGTGGGTAAGTATGTTTTACTGTAGCTCCAAGTTAAACCCAGATCAATGTGGGTAAGTGTCTTTTGCAGTAGCTCCAAGTTAAGTACCCAGATCGAGGTGGATAAGTATCTTTTACTGTATCTCCAAGTTAAGGACCCAGATCGAGGTGGGTAAGCATGTTTTACTGTAGCTCCAAGTTCTGGACACAGATCTAGGTTGGTTATGTGTGTTTAACTGTAGCTCCAAGTTAAGGACCCAGATCATGTTGGGTAAGTGTGTTTTACTGTAGCTCCAAGTTAAGGACCCAGACGTTGTGGGTAAGTGTCTTTTACTGCAGCTCCAAGTTAAGGACACAGATCAATGTGGGTAAGTGTATTTTACTGTAGCTCCAAGTTAAGGACTCATATCAATGTGGGTAAGTGTGTTTTATTGTAGCTCCAAGTTAAGGACCCAGATCAAGGTGGGTAAGTGTCTTTTACTGTAGCTCGAAGTTAAGGACCCAGATCAAGGTGGGTAAGTGTCTTTTACTGTAGCTCCAAGTTAAGGACCCAGATCGAGGTGGGTAAGTGTCTATTACTGTAGCTCCAAGTTAAGGACCCAGATCGAGGTGAGTAAGTGTGTTTTACTGTAGCTCCAAATTAAGGACGCAGATCGAGGTGGGTAAGTGTCTTTTACTGAAGCTCCAAGTTAAGAGCCCAGATCAAGGTGGGTAAGTGTGTTTTACTGTAGCTCCAAGTAAAGGACCCAGATCGAGTTGATTAAGTGTCTTTTATTGTAGCTCCAAGTTAATGACCCAGATCAATGTGGGTAAGTGTCTTTTACTGTAGCTCCAATTTAAGGACCCAGATCGAGGTGAGTAATATGTTTTACTGTAGTTCCAAGATAAGGACCCATATCACGGTGGGTAAGTGTGTTTTATCGTAGCTCCAAGTTAAGGACCCAGATAGAGGTGGGTAAGCGTCTTTTACTGTAGCTCTAAGTTAAGGACGCAGATCGAGGTGGGTAAGTGTGTTTTACTGTAGCTCCAAGTTAAGGACCCAGATAGAGGTGGGTAAGTATGTTTTACTGTAGCTCCAAGTTAAATCCAGATCAAGGTGGGTAAGTGTCTTTTTCTGTAGCTCCAAGTTAAGGATCCAGATAGAGGTGGGTAAGTGTGTTTTACTGTAGCTCCAAGTTAAGGACAGATATCGAGGTGGGTAAGTGTCTTTTACTGTAGCTCCAAGTTAAGGACCCAGATCAAGGTGGGTAAGTGTGTTTTACTGTAGCTCCAAGTTAAGGACCCAGATCAATGTGGGTAAGTGTGTTTTATTGTAGCTCCAAGTTAAGGACCCAGATCAAGGTGGGTAAGTGCCTTTTACTGTAGCTCTAAGTTAATCACGCAGATCGAGGTGGGTAAGTATGTTTTACTGTAGCTCCAAGTTATGGACACAGATCTAGGTTGGTTATGTGTGTTTAACTGTAGCTCCAAGTTAAGGACCCAGATCATGGTGGGTAAGTGTGTTATACTGTAGCTCCAAGTTAAGGACCCAGACGATGTGGGTAAGTGTCTTTTACTGCAGCTCCAAGTTAAGGACACAGATCAATGTGGGTAAGTGTCTTTTACTGCAGCTCCAAGTTAAGGACGCAGATCAATGTGGGTAAGTGTGTTTTATTGTATCTCCAAGTTAAGGACCCAAATCGAGATGGGTAAGTGTCTTTTATTGTAGCTCTAAGTTAAGCACACAGATCAGGTGGGTAAGTGTGTTTTACTGTAGCGCCAAGTTAAGGACCCAGATCGAGGTGGGTAAGTTTCTTTTACTGTAGCTCCAAGTTAAGGACCCAGATCGAGGTGAGTAAGTGTGTTTTTCTGTAGCTCCAAATTAAGGTCCCAGATGGAGGTGGGTAAGTGTCTTTTACAGTAGGTCCAAGTTAAGGACCCACATCAAGGTGGGTAAGTATGTTTTACTGTAGCTCCAAGTTAAGGACCCAGATCGAGGTGGGTAAGTGTCTTTTGCAGTAGCTCCAAGTTAAGTACCCATATCGAGGTGATAAGTATCTTTTAATGTATCTCCAAGTTATGGACCCAGATCGAGGTGGGTAAGTATGTTTTACTGTAGCTCCATGTTATGGACCCAGATCTAGGTGGGTAAGTGTGTTTTACTGTAGCTGCAAGTTAAGGACCCAGATCAATGTGGGTAAGTGTCTTTTACTGAAGCTCCAAGCTAAGGACCCAGATAGAGGTGGGTAAGTGTGTTTTACTGTAGCACCAAGTAAAGGACCCAGATCGAGGTGGGTAAGTGTCTTTTATTGTAGCTCCAAGTTAAGGACCCAGATCGCTGTGGGTAAGTGTCTTTTACTGTAGCTCCAAGTTAAGGACCCAGATCGAGGTGGGTAATATTTTTTACTGTAGCACCAAGTAAAGGACCCAGATGAGGTGGGTAAGTGTCTTTTATTGTAGCTCCAAGTTAAGGACCCAGATCGAGGTGGGTAAGTGTCTTTTACTGTAGTTTCAAGTTAGGACCCAGATCACGGTGGGTAAGTGTGTTTTATCGTAGCTCCAAGTTAAGGACCCAGATCAAGGTGGGTAAGTGTGTTTTACTGTAGCTCCAAGTTAACGAACCAGATTGAGGTGGGTAAATGTGTTTTATTGTAGCTCCAAGTTAAGCACACAGATCGAGGTGGGTAAGTGTTTTAGTCTAGCTCCAAGTTAAGGACCCAGATACAGGTGGGTAAGTGTCATTTGCTGTAGCTCCAATTTAAGGACCCAGATCAAGGTGGGTAAGTGTGTTTTACTGTAGCTCCAAGTTAAGGACCCAGATCAATGTGGGTAAGTGTGTTTTATTGTAGCTCCAAGTTAAGGACCCACATCAAGGTGGGTAAGTATGTTTTACTGTAGCTCCAAGTTAAGGACCCAGATCGAGGTGGGTAAGTGTCTTTTGCAGTAGCTCCAAGTTAAGTACCCAGATCGAGGTGATAAGTATCTTGTAATGTATCTCTAAGTTATGGACCCAGATGGAGGTGAGTAAGTGTGTTTTACTGTAGCTCCGAGTTAAGGACCCAGATACAGGTGGGTAAGTGTCATTTGCTGTAGCTCCAATTTAAGGACCCAGATCAAGGTGGGTAAGTGTCTTTTACTGAAGCTCCAAGCTAAGGACCCAGATAGAGGTGGGTAAGTGTGTTTTACTGTAGCACCAATTAAAGGACCCAGATCAAGGTGGGTAAGTTTCTTTTATTGTAGCTCCAAGTTAAGGACCCAGATCGAGGTGGGTAAGTGTCTTTTACTGTAGCTCCAAGTTAAGGACCCAGATCGAGGTGGGTAATATTTTTTACTGTAGCACCAAGTAAAGGACCCAGATCAGGTGGGTAAGTGTCTTTTATTGTAGCTCCAAGTTAAGGACCCAGATCGAGGTGGGTAAGTGTCTTTTACTGTAGTTTCAAGTTAGGACCCAGATCACGGTGGGTAAGTGTGTTTTATCGTAGCTCCAAGTTAAGGACCCAGATCAAGGTGGGTAAGTGTGTTTTACTGTAGCTCCAAGTCAACGAACCAGATTGAGGTGGGTAAATGTGTTTTATTGTAGCTCCAAGTTAAGCACACAGATCGAGGTGGGTAAGTGTTTTAGTCTAGCTCCAAGTTAAGGACCCAGGTCAGGGCGGGTAAGTGTCTTTTACTGTAGCTCCAAGTTAAGGACCCAGATCAAGGTGGGTAATATGTTTTACTGTAGTTCAAAGTTAAGGACCCAGATCAATGTGGGTAGGTGTGTTTTACTGTAGCCCCATGTTAGGGACCCAGATCAGGTGGGTAAGTGTGTTTTATTGTACCTCCAAGTTAAGGACCCAGATCGATGTGGGTAAGTGTGTTTTACTGTAGCTCCAAGTTAAGGACCCAGATCGAGGTGGGTAAGTGTTTTTACTGTAGCTCCAAGTTAAGGACACAGATCGAGGTGGGTAAGTGTGTTTTATTGTACCTCTAATTTAAGGACCCAGATCGAGGTGGGTAAGTGTTTTACTCTAGCTCCAAGTTAAGGACCCAGATCGAGGCGGGTAAGTGTCTTTTACTGTAGCTCCAGGTTAACGACCCAAATCAAGCTGGGTAAGTGTCTTTTACTGTAGCTCCAAGTTAAAGAACCAGATTGAGGTGGGTAAGTGTGTTTTATTATAGCTCTAAGTTAAGGACCCAGATCGAGGTGGGTAAGTGTTTTACTGTAGCTCCATGTTAAGGACCAAGATCAAGGTGTGTAGTTGTCTTTTACTGTAGGTCCAATTTAAGGACCCAGATCGAGGTGGGTAATTTTTTTTTTCGGTAGCTCCAAATTAAGGACACAGATCGAGGTGGGTAAGTGTCTTTTACTGTAGCGCCAAGTTAAGGACCCTGTCGAGGTGGGTAAGTGTCTTTTACTGTAGCTCCAAGTTAAGGACCCAGATCGAGGTGAGTAAGTGTGTTTTACTGTAGCTCCGAGTTAAGGACCCAGATCGAGGTGGGTAAGTGTCTTTTGCTGTAGCTCCAATTTAAGGACCCAGATCAAGGTGGGTAAGTGTGTTTTACTGTAGCTCCAAGTTAAGGACCCAGATCGATGGGGGTAAGTTTCTTTTACTGTACCTCCAAGTTAAGGACCCAGATCAATGTGGGTAAGTGTGTTTTATTGTAGCTCCAAGTTAAGGACCCAGATCGAGGTGGGTAAGTGCCTTTCACTGTAGCTCTAAGTTAAGCACGCAGATCGAGGTGGGTAAGTGTGTTTTACTGTAGCACCAAGTTAAGGACAGAGATCGAGGTGGGTAAGTATGTTTTACTGTAGCTCCAAGTTAAACCCAGATCGATGTGGGTAAGTGTCTTTTGCAGTAGCTCCAAGTTAAGTACCCAGATCGAGGTGGATAAGTATCTTTTACTGTATCTCCAAGTTAAGGACCCAAATCAAGGTGGGTAAGTATGTTTTACTGTAGCTCCAAGTTATGGACACAGATCTAGGTTGGATATGTGTGTTTAACTGTAGCTCCAAGTTAATGACCCAGATCAATGTGGGTAAGTGTGTTTTACTGTAGCTCCAAGTTAAGGAACCAGACGAGGTGGGTAAGTGTCTTTTACTGCAGCTCCAAGTTAAGGACACAGATCAATGTGGGTAAGTGTCTTTTACTGTAGCTCCAAGTTAAGGACCCAGATCAATGTGGGTATGTGTGTTTTATTGTATCTCCAAGTTAAGGACCCAGATCGAGGTGGGTATGTGTCTTTTACTGTAGCTCTAAGTTAAGCACGCAGATCAGGTGGGTAAGCGTGTTTTACTGTAGCACTGAGTTAAGGACCCAGATCGATGGGGGTAAGTTTGTTTTACTGTAGCTCCAAGTTAAGGACCCAGATTAATGTGGGTAAGTGTGTTTTATTGTAGCCCAAAGTTAAGGACCCAGATTGAGGTGGGTAAGTGTCTTTTACTGTAGCTCTAAGTTAAGCACGCAGATCAATGTGGGTAAGTGTGTTTTACTGTAGCGCCAAGTTAAGGACAGAGATCGAGGTGGGTAAGTATGTTTTACTGTAGCTCCAAGTTAAACCCAGATCGATGTGGGTAAGTGTCTTTTGCAGTAGCTCCAAGTTAAGTACCCAGATCGAGGTGAATAAGTATCTTTTACTGTATCTCCAAGTTAAGGACCCAGATCGAGGTGGGTAAGTATGTTTTACTGCAGCTCCAAGTTCTGGAACCAGATCTAGGTTGGTTATGTGTGTTTAACTGTAGCTCCAAGTTAAGGATCCAGATCGAGGTGGGTAAGTGTGTTTTACTGTAGCTCCAAGTTAAGGACCCAGACGAGGTGGGTAAGTGTCTTTTACTGCAGCTCCAAGTTAAGGACACTGATCAATGTGGGTAAGTGTCTTTTACTGTAGCTCCAAGTTAAGGACCCAGATCAATGTGGGTAAGTGTGTTTTATTGTATCTCCAAGTTAAGGACCCAGATCGAGGTGGGTAAGTGTCTTTTACTGTAGCTCTAAGTTAAGCACGCAGATCAGGTGGGTAGTGTGTTTTACTGTAGCGCCAAGTTAAGGACCCAGATCGAGGTGGGTAAGTGTCTTTTACTGTAGCTCCAAGTTAAGGACCCAGATCGAGGTGAGTAAGTGTGTTTTACTGTAGCTCCTAATTAAGGTCCCAGATCGAGGTGGATAAGTGTCTTTTACTGTAGCTCCAAGTTAAGGACCCACATCAAGGTGGGTAAGTATGTTTTACTGTAGCTCCAAGTTAAGGACCCAGATCGAGGTGGGTAAGTGTCTTTTACTGTAGCTACAAGTTAAGGACCCAGATCGAGGTGGGTAATATGTTTTACTGTAGTTCCAATTTAAGGAACCAGATCGAGGTGGGTAAGTGTGTTTTATCGTACCTCCAAGTTAAAGACCCAGATCTAGGTGGGTAAGTGTGTTTTACTGTAGCTGAAAGTTAAGGACCCAGATCGAGGTGGGTAAGTGTCATTTACTGTAGCTCCAAGTTATGGACCCAGATCAAGGTGGGTATGTATGTTTTACTGTAGCTCCAAGTTAAGGACCCAGATCTAGGTTGGGTATGTGTGTTCTACTGTAGCTCCAAGTTAAGGACCCAGATCGAGGTGGGTAAGTGTCTTTTGCAGTAGCTCCAAGTTAAGTACCCAGATCGAGGTGGATAAGTATCTTTTACTGTATCTCCAAGTTAAGGACCCAGATCGAGGTGGGCAAGTATGTTTTACTGTAGCTCCAAGTTATGGACCCAGATCTAGGTTGGTTATGTGTGTTTAACTGTAGCTCCAAGTTAAGGACCTAGATCAAAGTGGGTAAGTGTGTTTTACTGTAGCTCCAAGTTAAGGACCCAGAAAAGGTGGGTAAGTGTCTTTTACTGCAGCTCCAAGTTAAGGACATAGATCAATGTGGGTAAGTGTCTTTTACTGTAGCTCCAAGTTAATGACCCAGATCGAGGTCGGTAAATGTGTTATACTGTAGCTCCAAGTTAAGGACCCAAATCGCTTGGGTAAGTGTGTTTTACTGTAGCTCCAAGTTAAGGACCCAGATCGATGGGTGTAAGTGTCTTTTACTGTATCTCAAAGTTAAGGACCCAGATCAATGTGGGTAAGTGTGTTTTATTGTAGCTCCAAGTTAAGGACGCAGATCGAGGTGGGTAAGTGCGTTTTACTGTAGCTCCAAGTTAAGTACCAAGATCGAGGTGGGTAAGTGTGTTTTACTGTAGCTCCAAGTTAAGGACCCAGATCAAGGTGGGTAAGTGTCTTTTACTGTAGCTCCAAGTTAAGGACAGAGATCGAGGTGGGTAAGTGTCTTTTACTGTAGCTCCAATTTAAGGACCCAGATCGAGGTGGGTAAATATCTTTTACTGTAGCTCCAAGATAAGGACACAGATCGAGGTGGGTAAGTATGTTTTACTGTAGCTCCAAGTTATGGACCCAGATCTAGGTTGGGTATGTGTGTTTAACTGTAGCGCCAAGTTAAAGACCAAGACGAGGTGGGTAAGTGTCTTTTACTGCAGCTCCAAGTTAAGGACACAGATCAAGGTGGGTAAGTGTGTTTTACTGTAGCTCCAAGTAAAGGACCCAGATCGAGTTGATTAAGTGTCTTTTATTGTAACTCCAAGTTAATGTCCCAGATCAAGGTGGGTAAGTGTCTTTTACTGTAGCTCCAAGTTAAGGACCCAGATCTAGGTGGGTATTATGTTTTACTGTAGTTCCAAGTTAAGGACCCATATCACGGTGGGTAAGTGTTTTTTATCGTAGCTCCAAGTTAAGGACCCAGATAGAGGTGGGTAAGCGTCTTTTACTATAGCTCTAAGTTAAGGACGCAGATCGAGGTGGATAAGTGTGTTTTACTGTAGCTCCAAGTTAAGGACCCAGATAGAGGTGGGTAAGTATGTTTTACTGTAGCTCCAAGTTAAACCCAGATCAAGGTGTGTAAGTGTCTTTTACTGTAGCTCCAAGTTAAGGACCCAAATCGAGGTGGGTAAGTATCTTTTACTGTAGCTCCAAGTTAAGGACCCAGATCGAGGTGGGTATGTATGTTTTACTGTAGCTCCAAGTTATGGACCCAGATATAGGTTGGTTATGTGTGTTTAACTGTAGCTCCAAGTTAAGGACCCAGATAAGGTGGGTAAGTGTGTTTTATCGTAGCTCCAAGTTAAGGACCCAGATAGAGGTGGGTAAGCGTCTTTTACTGTAGCTCTAAGTTAAGGACGCAGATCGAGGTGGATAAGTGTGTTTTACTGTAGCTCCAAGTTAAGGACCCAGATGGAGGTGGGTAAGTGTGTTTTACTGTAGCTCCAAGTTAAGGACAGAGTACGAGGTGGGTAAGTGTCTTTTACTGTAGCTCAAAGTTAAGGACCCAGATCGAGGTGGGTAAGTGTCTTTTGCTGTAGCTCGAAGTTAAGGACCCAAATCGAGGTGGGTAAGTATCTTTTACTGTAGCTCCAAGTTAAGGACCCAGATCGAGGTGGGTATGTATGTTTTACTGTAGCTCCAAGTTATGGACCCAGATCTAGGTTGGATATGTGTGTTTAACTGTAGCTCCAAGTTAATGACCCAGATCAATGTGGGTAAGTGTGTTTTACTGTAGCTCCAAGTTAAGGAACCAGACGAGGTGGGTAAGTGTCTTTTACTGCAGCTCCAAGTTAAGGACACAGATCAATGTGGGTAAGTGTCTTTTACTGTAGCTCCAAGTTAAGTACCCAGATCGAGGTGGATAAGTATCTTTTACTGTAGCTCCAAGTTAAGGACCCAGATCGAGGTGGGTAAGTGTCTTTTACTGTAGCTCTGAGTTAAGCACGCAGATCAGGTGGGTAAGCGTGTTTTACTGTAGCTCCGAGTTAAGGACCCAGATCGAGGGGGTAAGTTTCTTTTACTGTAGCTCCAAGTTAAGGACCCAGATCAATGTGGGTAAGTGTGTTTTATTGTAGCCCAAGATTAAGGACCCAGATTGAGGTGGGTAAGTGTCTTTTACTGTAGCTCTAAGTTAAGCACGCAGATAAATGTGGGTAAGTGTGTTTTACTGTAGCGCCAAGTTAAGGACAGAGATCGAGGTGGGTAAGTATGTTTTACTGTAGCTCCAAGTTAAACCCAGATCGATGTGGGTAATTGTCTTTTGTAGTAGCTCCAAGTTAAGTACCCAGATCGAGGTGAATAAGTATCTTTTACTGTATCTCCAAGTTAAGGATTCAGATCGAGGTGGGTAAGTATGTTTTACTGTAGCTCCAAGTTCTGGAACCAGATCTAGGTTGGTTATGTGTGTTTAACTGTAGCTCCAAGTAAAGGATCCAGATCGAGGTGGGTAAGTGTGTTTTACTGTAGCTCCAAGTTAAGGACCCAGACGAGGTGGGTAAGTGTCTTTTACTGCAGCTCCAAGTTAGGGACACTGATCAATGTGGGTAAGTGTCTTTTACTGTAGCTCCAAGTTAAGGACCCAGATCGAGGTGGGTAAGTGTCTTTTACTGTAGCTCTAAGTTAAGCACGCAGATCAGGTGGGCAAGTGTGTTTTACTGCAGCGCCAAGTTAAGGACCCAGATCGAGGTGGGTAAGTGTCTTTTACTGTAGCTCCAAGTTAAGGACCCAGATCGAGGTGAGTAAGTGTGTTTTACTGTAGCTCCAAATTAAGGTCCCAGATCGAGGTGGATAAGTGTCTTTTACTGTAGCTCCAAGTTAAGGACCCACATCAAGGTGGGTAAGTATGTTTTACTGTAGCTCCAAGTTAAGGACCCAGATCGAGGTGGGTAAGTGTCTTTTACTGTAGCTCTGAGTTAAGCACGCAGATCAGGTGGGTAAGCGTGTTTTACTGTAGCTCCGAGTTAAGGACCCAGATCGAGGGGGTAAGTTTCTTTTACTGTAGCTCCAAGTTAAGGACCCAGATCAATGTGGGTAAGTGTGTTTTATTGTAGCCCAAGATTAAGGACCCAGATTGAGGTGGGTAAGTGTCTTTTACTGTAGCTCTAAGTTAAGCACGCAGATAAATGTGGGTAAGTGTGTTTTACTGTAGCGCCAAGTTAAGGACAGAGATCGAGGTGGGTAAGTATGTTTTACTGTAGCTCCAAGTTAAACCCAGATCGATGTGGGTAATTGTCTTTTGTAGTAGCTCCAAGTTAAGTACCCAGATCGAGGTGAATAAGTATCTTTTACTGTATCTCCAAGTTAAGGATTCAGATCGAGGTGGGTAAGTATGTTTTACTGTAGCTCCAAGTTCTGGAACCAGATCTAGGTTGGTTATGTGTGTTTAACTGTAGCTCCAAGTAAAGGATCCAGATCGAGGTGGGTAAGTGTGTTTTACTGTAGCTCCAAGTTAAGGACCCAGACGAGGTGGGTAAGTGTCTTTTACTGCAGCTCCAAGTTAGGGACACTGATCAATGTGGGTAAGTGTCTTTTACTGTAGCTCCAAGTTAAGGACCCAGATCGAGGTGGGTAAGTGTCTTTTACTGTAGCTCTAAGTTAAGCACGCAGATCAGGTGGGCAAGTGTGTTTTACTGCAGCGCCAAGTTAAGGACCCAGATCGAGGTGGGTAAGTGTCTTTTACTGTAGCTCCAAGTTAAGGACCCAGATCGAGGTGAGTAAGTGTGTTTTACTGTAGCTCCAAATTAAGGTCCCAGATCGAGGTGGATAAGTGTCTTTTACTGTAGCTCCAAGTTAAGGACCCACATCAAGGTGGGTAAGTATGTTTTACTGTAGCTCCAAGTTAAGGACCCAGATCGAGGTGGGTAAGTGTCTTTTACTGTAGCTCCAAGTTAAGGACCCAGATCGAGGTGGGTAATATGTTTTACTGTAGTTCCAATTTAAGGAACCAGATCGAGGTGGATAAGTGTGTTTTATCGTACCTCCAAGTTAAAGACCCAGATCTAGGTGGGTAAGTGTGTTTTACTGTAGCTGCAAGTTAAGGACCCAGATCGATGTGGGTAAGTGTCATTTACTGTAGCTCCAAGTTAAGGACCCAGATCAAAGTGGGTATGTATGTTTTACTGTAGCTCCAAGTTAAGGACCCAGATCTAGGTTGGGTATGTGTGTTCTACTGTAGCTCCAAGTTAAGGACCCAGATCGAGGTGGGTAAGTGTCTTTTACTGTAGCTCCAAGTTAAGGACCCAGATCAAGGTGGGTAAGTGTCTTTTGCAGTAGCTCCAAGTTAAGTACCCAGATCGAGGTGGATAAGTATCTTTTACTGTATCTCCAAGTTAAGGACCCAGATCGAGGTGGGTAAGTATGTTTTACTGTAGCGCCAAGTTATGGACCCAGATCTAGGTTGGTTATGTGTGTTTAACTGTAGCTCCAAGTTAAGGACCTAGATCAAAGTGGGTAAGTGTGTTTTACTGTAGCTCCAAGTTAAGGACCCAGAAAAGGTGGGTAAGTGTCTTTTACTGCAGCTCCAAGTTAAGGACATAGATCAATGTGGGAAAGTGTCCTTTACTGTAGCTCCAAGTTAAGGACCCAGATCGGGATGGGTAAATTTGTTTTACTGTAGATCCAAGTTAAGGACCCAGATCTAGGTTGGGTATGTGTGTTTTACTGTAGTTCCAAGTTAAGGACCCAGATCGAGGTGGGTAAGTGTGATTTACTGTAGCTCCAAGTTAAGGTCCCAGATCTAGGTGGGTAAGTGTGTTTTACCGTAGCTCCAAGTTAAGGACCTAGATGAGGTGGGTAAGTGTCATTTACTGTAGCTCCAAGTTAATGACCCAGATCGATGGGGTTAAGTGTCTTTTACTGTATCTCAAAGTTAAGGACCCAGATCAATGTGGGTAAGTGTGTTTTATTGTAGCTCCAAGTTAAGGACCCAGATCGAGGTGGGTAACTGTCTTTTACTGTAGCTCTAAGTTAAGGACGCAGATCGAGGTGGGTAAGTGCGTTTTACTGTAGCTCCAAGTTAAGTACCAAGATCGAGGTGGGTAAGTGTGTTTTACTGTAGCTCCAAGTTAAGGACCCAGATCAAGGTGGGTAAGTGTCTTTTACTGTAGCTCCAAGTTAAGGACAGAGATCGAGGTGGGTAAGTGTCTTTTACAGTAGCTCCTATTTAAGGACCCAGATCGAGGTTGGTAAATATCTTTTACTGTAGCTCCAAGATAAGGACACAGATCGAGGTGGGTAAGTATGTTTTACTGTAGCTCCAAGTTATGGACCCAGATCTAGGTTGGGTATGTGTGTTTAACTGTAGCGCCAAGTTAAGGACCCAGACGAGGTGGGTAAGTGTCTTTTACTGCAGCTCCAAGTTAAGGACACAGATCAAGGTGGGTAAGTGTGTTTTACTGTAGCTCCAAGTAAAGGACCCAGATCGAGTTGATTAAGTGTCTTTTATTGTAGCTCCAAGTTAATGTCCCAGATCAAGGTGGGTAAGTGTCTTTTACTGTAGCTCCAAGTTAAGGACCCAGATCTAGGTGGGTATTATGTGTTACTGTAGTTCCAAGTTAAGGACCCATATCACGGTGGGTAAGTGTGTTTTATCGTAGCTCCAAGTTAAGGACCCAGATAGATGTGGGTAAGCGTCTTTTACTGTAGCTCTAAGTTAAGGACGCAGATCGAGGTGGATAAGTGTGTTTTACTGTAGCTCCAAGTTAAGGACCCAGATAGAGGTGGGTAAGTATGTTTTACTGTAGCTCCAAGTTAAACCCAGATCAAGGTGTGTAAGTGTCTTTTACTGTAGCTCCAAGTTAAGGACCCAGATCGAGGTGGGTAAGTGTCTTTTGCTGTAGCTCGAAGTTAAGGACCCAAATCGAGGTGGGTATGTATGTTTTACTGTAGCTCCAAGTTATGGACCCAGATATAGGTTGGTTATGTGTGTTTAACTGTACCTCCAAGTAAAGGACCCAGATCAGGTGGGTAAGTGTGTTTTACTGTAGCTCCAAGTTAAGGACAGAGTACGAGGTGGGTAAGTGTCTTTTACTGTAGCTCCAAGTTAAGGACCCAGATCGAGGTGGGTAAGTGTCTTTTGCTGTAGCTCGAAGTTGAGGACCCAAATCAAGGTGGGTAAGTATCTTTTACTGTAGCTCCAAGTTAAGGACCCAGATCGAGGTGGGAATGTATGTTTTACTGTAGCTCCAAGTTATGGACCCAGATATAGGTTGGTTATGTGTGTTTAACTGTAGCTCCAAGTTAAGGACCCAGATCAGGTGGGTAAGTGTGTTTTACTGTAGCTCCAAGTTAAGGAACCAGATAGAGGTGGGTAAGTGTGTTTTACTGTAGCTCCAAGTTAAACCCAGATCAGGTGGGTAAGTGTCTTTTACTGTAGCTCCAAGTTAAACCCAGATCAGGTGGGTAAGTGTCTTTTGCTGTAGCTCCAAGTTAAGTATCCAGATAGAGGTGGGTAAGTGTCTTTTGCAGTAGCTCCAAGTTAAGGACCCAGATCGAGGTGGATAAGTATCTTTTACTGTAGCTCCAAGTTAAGGACCCAGATCGAGGTGGGTAAGTGTGTTTTATTGTAGCTCCAAGTTAAGGACCCAGATCGAGGTGGGTAAGTGTCTTTTACTGGAGCTCTGAGTTAAGCACGCAGATCGAGGTGGATAAGTGTGTTTTACTGTAGCGCCAAGTTAAGGACAGAGATCGAGGTGGGTAAGTATGTTTTACTGTAGCTCCAAGTTAAACCCAGATCGATGTGGGTAAGTGTCTTTTGCAGTAGCTCCATGTTAAGTACCCAGATCGAGGTGGATAAGTATCTTTTACTGTATCTCCAAGTTAAGGACCCAGATCGAGGTGGGTAAGCATGTTTTACTGTAGCTCCAAGTTCTGGACACAGATCTAGGTTGGATATGTGTGTTTAACTGTAGCTCCAAGTTAAGGACCCAGATCATTGTGGGTAAGTGTGTTTTACTGTAGCTCCAAGTTAAGGAACCAGACGAGGTGGGTAAGTGTCTTTTACTGCAGCTCCAAGTTAAGGACACAGATCAATGTGGGTAAGTGTCTTTTACTGTAGCTCCAAGTTAAGGACCCAGATCAATGTGGGTATGTGTGTTTTATTGTATCTCCAAGTTAAGGACCCAGATCGAGGTGGGTAAGTGTCTTTTACTGTAGCTCTAAGTTAAGCACGCAGATCAGGTGGGTAAGCGTGTTTTACTGTAGCTCCGAGTTAAGGACCCAGATCGATGGGGGTAAGTTTCTTTTACTGTAGCTCCAAGTTAAGGACCCAGATCAATGTGGGTAAGTGTGTTTTATTGTAGCTCCAAGTTAAGGACCCAGATCGAGGTGGGTAAGTGTCTTTTACTGTAGCTCTAAGTTAAGCACGCAGATCAATGTGGGTAAGTGTGTTTTACTGTAGCGCCAAGTTAAGGACAGAGATCGAGGTGGGTAAGTATGTTTTACTGTAGCTCCAAGTTAAACCCAGATCGATGTGGGTAAGTGTCTTTTGCAGTAGCTCCAAGTTAAGTACCCAGATCGAGGTGAATAAGTATCTTTTACTGTATATCCAAGTTAAGGACCCAGATCGAGGTGGGTAAGTATGTTTTACTGTAGCTCCAAGTTCTGGAACCAGATCTAGGTTGGTTATGTGTGTTTAACTGTAGCTCCAAGTTAAGGATCCAGATCGAGGTGGGTAAGTGTGTTTTACTGTAGCTCCAAGTTAAGGACCCAGACGAGGTGGGTAAGTGTCTTTTACTGCAGCTCCAAGTTAAGGACACTGATCAATGTGGGTAAGTGTCTTTTACTGTAGCTCCAAGTTAAGGACCCAGATCATTGTGGGTAAGTGTGTTTTATTGTATCTCCAAGTTAAGGACCCAGATAGAGGTGGGTAAGTGTCTTTTACTGTAGCTCTAAGTTAAGCACGCAGATCAGCTGGGTAAGTGTGTTTTACTGTAGCGCCAAGTTAAGGACCCAGATCGAGGTGGGTAAGTTTCTTTTACTGTAGCTCCAAGTTAAGGACCCAGATCGAGGTGAGTAAGTGTGTTTTACTGTAGCTCCAAATTAAGGTCCCAGATCGAGGTGGATAAGTGTCTTTTACTGTAGCTCCAAGTTAAGAACCCACATCATGTTGGGTAAGTATGTTTTACTGTAGCTCCAAGTTAAGGACCCAGATGGAGGTGGGTAAGTGTCTTTTACAGTAGCTCCAAGTTAAGGACCCAGATCGAGGTGGGTAATATGTTTTACTGTAGTTCCAATTTAAGGAACCAGATCGAGGTGGGTAAGTGTGTTTTATCGTACCTCCAAGTTAAAGACTCAGATTTAGGTGGGTAAGTGTGTTTTACTGTAGCTGCAAGTTAAGGACCCAGATCGAGGTGGGTAAGTGTCATTTACTGTAGCTCCAAGTTAAGGACCCAGATCAAAGTGTGTATGTATGTTTTACTGTAGCTCCAAGTTAAGGACCCAGATCTAGGTTGGGTATGTGTGTTCTACTGTAGCTCCAAGTTAAGGACCCAGATCGAGGTGGGTAAGTGTCTTTTACTGTAGCTCCAAGTTAAGGACCCAGATCAAGGTGGATAAGTGTCTTTTGCAGTAGCTCCAAGTTAAGTACCCAGATCGAGGTGGATAAGTATCTTTTACTGTATCTCCAAGTTAAGGACCCAGATCGAGGTGGGTAAGCATGTTTTACTGTAGCTCCAAGTTCTGGACACAGATCTAGGTTGGATATGTGTGTTTAACTGTAGCTCCAAGTTAAGGACCCAGATCATTGTGGGTAAGTGTGTTTTACTGTAGCTCCAAGTTAAGGAACCAGACGAGGTGGGTAAGTGTCTTTTACTGCAGCTCCAAGTTAAGGACACAGATCAATGTGGGTAAGTGTCTTTTACTGTAGCTCCAAGTTAAGGACCCAGATCAATGTGGGTATGTGTGTTTTATTGTATCTCCAAGTTAAGGACCCAGATCGAGGTGGGTAAGTGTCTTTTACTGTAGCTCTAAGTTAAGCACGCAGATCAGGTGGGTAAGCGTGTTTTACTGTAGCTCCGAGTTAAGGACCCAGATCGATGGGGGTAAGTTTCTTTTACTGTAGCTCCAAGTTAAGGACCCAGATCAATGTGGGTAAGTGTGTTTTATTGTAGCTCCAAGTTAAGGACCCAGATCGAGGTGGGTAAGTGTCTTTTACTGTAGCTCTAAGTTAAGCACGCAGATCAATGTGGGTAAGTGTGTTTTACTGTAGCGCCAAGTTAAGGACAGAGATCGAGGTGGGTAAGTATGTTTTACTGTAGCTCCAAGTTAAACCCAGATCGATGTGGGTAAGTGTCTTTTGCAGTAGCTCCAAGTTAAGTACCCAGATCGAGGTGAATAAGTATCTTTTACTGTATATCCAAGTTAAGGACCCAGATCGAGGTGGGTAAGTATGTTTTACTGTAGCTCCAAGTTCTGGAACCAGATCTAGGTTGGTTATGTGTGTTTAACTGTAGCTCCAAGTTAAGGATCCAGATCGAGGTGGGTAAGTGTGTTTTACTGTAGCTCCAAGTTAAGGACCCAGACGAGGTGGGTAAGTGTCTTTTACTGCAGCTCCAAGTTAAGGACACTGATCAATGTGGGTAAGTGTCTTTTACTGTAGCTCCAAGTTAAGGACCCAGATCATTGTGGGTAAGTGTGTTTTATTGTATCTCCAAGTTAAGGACCCAGATAGAGGTGGGTAAGTGTCTTTTACTGTAGCTCTAAGTTAAGCACGCAGATCAGCTGGGTAAGTGTGTTTTACTGTAGCGCCAAGTTAAGGACCCAGATCGAGGTGGGTAAGTTTCTTTTACTGTAGCTCCAAGTTAAGGACCCAGATCGAGGTGAGTAAGTGTGTTTTACTGTAGCTCCAAATTAAGGTCCCAGATCGAGGTGGATAAGTGTCTTTTACTGTAGCTCCAAGTTAAGAACCCACATCATGTTGGGTAAGTATGTTTTACTGTAGCTCCAAGTTAAGGACCCAGATGGAGGTGGGTAAGTGTCTTTTACAGTAGCTCCAAGTTAAGGACCCAGATCGAGGTGGGTAATATGTTTTACTGTAGTTCCAATTTAAGGAACCAGATCGAGGTGGGTAAGTGTGTTTTATCGTACCTCCAAGTTAAAGACTCAGATTTAGGTGGGTAAGTGTGTTTTACTGTAGCTGCAAGTTAAGGACCCAGATCGAGGTGGGTAAGTGTCATTTACTGTAGCTCCAAGTTAAGGACCCAGATCAAAGTGTGTATGTATGTTTTACTGTAGCTCCAAGTTAAGGACCCAGATCTAGGTTGGGTATGTGTGTTCTACTGTAGCTCCAAGTTAAGGACCCAGATCGAGGTGGGTAAGTGTCTTTTACTGTAGCTCCAAGTTAAGGACCCAGATCAAGGTGGATAAGTGTCTTTTGCAGTAGCTCCAAGTTAAGTACCCAGATCGAGGTGGATAAGTATCTTTTACTGTATCTCCAAGTTAAGGACCTAGATCAAAGTGAGTAAGTGTGTTTTACTGTAGCTCCAAGTTAAGGACCCAGAAAAGGTGGGTAAGTGTCTTTTACTGCAGCTCCAAGTTAAGGACATAGATCAATGTGGGTAAGTGTCTTTTACTGTAGCTCCAAGTTAAGGACCCAGATCAGGATGGGTAAATTTGTTTTACTGTAGATCCAAGTTAAGGACCCAGATCTAGGTTGGGTATGTGTGTCTTACTGTAGTTCCAAGTTCAGGACCCAGATCGAGGTGGGTAAGTGTGATTTACTGTAGCTCCAAGTTAAGGTCCCAGATCTAGGTGGGTAAGTGTGTTTTACCGTAGCTCCAAGTTAAGGACCTAGATCAGGTGGGTAAGCGTCATTTACTGTAGCTCCAAGTTAATGACCCAGATCGAGGTCGGTAAATGTGTTATACTGTAGCTCCAAGTTAAGGACCCAAATCGCTTGGGTAAGTGTGTTTTACTGTAGCTCCAAGTTAAGGACCCAGATCGATGGGGGTAAGTGTCTTTTACTGTATCTCAAAGATAAGGACCCAGATCAATGTGGGTAAGTGTGTTTTATTGTAGCTCCAAGTTAAGGACCCAGATCGAGGTGGGTAACTGTCTTTTACTGTAGCTGTAAGTTAAGGACGCAGATCGAGGTGGGTAAGTGCGTTTTACTGTAGCTCCAAGTTAAGTACCAAGATCGAGGTGGGTAAGTGTGTTTTACTGTAGCTCCAAGTTAAGGACCCAGATCAAGGTGGGTAAGTGTCTTTTACTGTAGCTCCAAGTTAAGGACAGAGATCGAGGTGGGTAAGTGTCTTTTACTGTAGCTCCAATTTAAGGACCCAGATCGAGGTGGGTAAATATCTTTTACTGTAGCTCCAAGATAAGGACACAGATCGAGGTGGGTAAGTATGTTTTACTGTAGCTCCAAGTTATGGACCCAGATCTAGGTTGGGTATGTGTGTTTAACTGTAGCGCCAAGTTAAGGACCCAGACGAGGTGGGTAAGTGTCTTTTGTTGCAGCTCCAAGTTAAGGACACAGATCAAGGTGGGTAAGTGTGTTTTACTGTAGCTCCAAGTAAAGGACCCAGATCGAGTTGATTAAGTGTCTTTTATTGTAGCTCCAAGTTAATGTCCCAGATCAAGGTGGGTAAGTGTCTTTTACTGTAGCTCCAAGTTAAGGACCCAGATCTAGGTGGGTATTATGTTTTACTGTAGTTCCAAGTTAAGGACCCATATCACGGTGGGCAAGTGTGTTTTATCGTAGCTCCAAGTTAAGGACCCAGATAGAGGTGGGTAAGCGCCTTTTACTGTAGCTCTAAGTTAAGGACGCAGATCGAGGTGGATAAGTGTGTTTTACTGTAGCTCCAAGTTAAGGACCCAGATAGAGGTGGGTAAGTATGTTTTACTGTAGCTCCAAGTTAAACCCAGATCAAGGTGTGTAAGTGTCTTTTACTGTAGCTCCAAGTTAAGGACCCACATCGAGGTGGGTAAGTGTCTTTTGCTGTAGCTCGAAGTTAAGGACCAAAATCGAGGTGGGTAAGTATCTTTTACTGTAGCTCCAAGTTAAGTATCCAGATCGAGGTGGGTAAGTGTCTTTTGCAGTAGCTCCAAGTTAAGTACCCAGATCGAGGTGGATAAGTATCTTTTACTGTAGCTCCAAGTTAAGGACCCAGATCGACGTGGGTAAGTATGTTTTATTGTAGCTCCAAATTAAGGACCCAGATCGAGGTGGGTAAGTGTGTTTTACTGTAGCTCCAAGTTAAGTACCCAGATCGATGGGGGTAAGTTTCTTTTACTGTAGCTCCAAGTTAAGGACCCAGATCAATGTGGGTAAGTGTGTTTTATTGTAGCTCCAAGTTAAGGACCCAGATCAAGGTGGGTAAGTGCCTTTTACTGTAGCTCTAAGTTAAGCACGCAGATCGAGGTGGGTAAGTGTGTTTTACTGTAGCGCCAATTTAAGGACAGAGATCGAGGTGGGTAAGTATGTTTTACTGTAGCTCCAAGTTAAACCCAGATCGATGTGGGTAAGTGTCTTTTGCAGTAGCTCCAAGTTAAGAACCCAGATCGAGGTGGATAAGTATCTTTTACTGTATCTCCAAGTTAAGGACCCAAATCAGGTGGGTAAGTATGTTTTACTGTAGCTCCAAGTTATGGACACAGATCTAGGTTGGATATGTGTGTTTAACTGTAGCTCAAAGTTAAGGACCCAGATCATGGTGGGTAAGTGTGTTTTACTGTAGCTCCAAGTTAAGGACCCAGACGTTGTGGGTAAGTGTCTTTTACTGCAGCTCCAAGTTAAGGACACATATCAATGTGGGTAAGTGTCTTTTACTGTAGCTCCAAGTTAAGGACACAGATCAATGTGGGTAAGTGTCTTTTACTGTAGCTCCAAGTTAAGGAACCAGACGAGGTGGGTAAGTGTCTTTTACTGCAGCTCCAAGTTAAGGACACAGAAATGTGGGTAAGTGTCTTTTACTGTAGCTCCAAGTTAAGGACCCAGATCAATGTGGGTAAGAGTGTTTTATTGTATCTCCAAGTTAAGGACCCAGATCGAGGTGCGTAAGTGTCTTTTACTGTAGCTCTAAGTTAAGCACGCAGATCAGGTGGGTAAGCGTGTTTTACTGTAGCTCCGAGTTAAGGACCCAGATCATTGTGGGTAAGTGTCTTTTGCTGTAGCTCCGAGTTAAGGACCCAGATCAAGGTGGGTAAGTGTGTTTTACTGTAGCTCCAAGTTAAGGACCCAGATCGATGGGGGTAAGTTTCTTTTACTGTAGCTCCAAGTTAAGGACCCAGATCGAGGTGGGTAAGTGCCTTTTACTGTAGCTCTAAGTTAAGCACGCAGATCGAGGTGGGTAAGTGTGTTTTACTGTAGCGCCAAGTTAAGGACAGAGATCGAGGTGGGTAAGTATGTTTTACTGTAGCTCCAAGTTAAACCCAGATCAATGTGGGTAAGTGTCTTTTGCAGTAGCTCCAAGTTAAGTACCCAGATCGAGGTGGATAAGTATCTTTTACTGTATCTCCAAGTTAAGGACCCAGATCGAGGTGGGTAAGCATGTTTTACTGTAGCTCCAAGTTCTGGACACAGATCTAGGTTGGTTATGTGTGTTTAACTGTAGCTCCAAGTTAAGGACCCAGATCATGTTGGGTAAGTGTGTTTTACTGTAGCTCCAAGTTAAGGACCCAGACGTTGTGGGTAAGTGTCTTTTACTGCAGCTCCAAGTTAAGGACACAGATCAATGTGGGTAAGTGTATTTTACTGTAGCTCCAAGTTAAGGACTCAGATCAATGTGGGTAAGTGTGTTTTATTGTAGCTCCAAGTTAAGGACCCAGATCAAGGTGGGTAAGTGTCTTTTACTGTAGCTCGAAGTTAAGGACCCAGATCAAGGTGGGTAAGTGTCTTTTACTGTAGCTCCAAGTTAAGGACCCAGATCGAGGTGGGTAAGTGTCTATTACTGTAGCTCCAAGTTAAGGACCCAGATCGAGGTGAGTAAGTGTGTTTTACTGTAGCTCCAAATTAAGGACGCAGATCGAGGTGGGTAAGTGTCTTTTACTGAAGCTCCAAGTTAAGAGCCCAGATCAAGGTGGGTAAGTGTGTTTTACTGTAGCTCCAAGTAAAGGACCCAGATCGAGTTGATTAAGTGTCTTTTATTGTAGCTCCAAGTTAATGACCCAGATCAATGTGGGTAAGTGTCTTTTACTGTAGCTCCAATTTAAGGACCCAGATCGAGGTGAGTAATATGTTTTACTGTAGTTCCAAGATAAGGACCCATATCACGGTGGGTAAGTGTGTTTTATCGTAGCTCCAAGTTAAGGACCCAGATAGAGGTGGGTAAGCGTCTTTTACTGTAGCTCTAAGTTAAGGACGCAGATCGAGGTGGGTAAGTGTGTTTTACTGTAGCTCCAAGTTAAGGACCCAGATAGAGGTGGGTAAGTATGTTTTACTGTAGCTCCAAGTTAAATCCAGATCAAGGTGGGTAAGTGTCTTTTTCTGTAGCTCCAAGTTAAGGATCCAGATAGAGGTGGGTAAGTGTGTTTTACTGTAGCTCCAAGTTAAGGACAGATATCGAGGTGGGTAAGTGTCTTTTACTGTAGCTCCAAGTTAAGGACCCAGATCAAGGTGGGTAAGTGTGTTTTACTGTAGCTCCAAGTTAAGGACCCAGATCAATGTGGGTAAGTGTGTTTTATTGTAGCTCCAAGTTAAGGACCCAGATCAAGGTGGGTAAGTGCCTTTTACTGTAGCTCTAAGTTAATCACGCAGATCGAGGTGGGTAAGTATGTTTTACTGTAGCTCCAAGTTATGGACACAGATCTAGGTTGGTTATGTGTGTTTAACTGTAGCTCCAAGTTAAGGACCCAGATCATGGTGGGTAAGTGTGTTATACTGTAGCTCCAAGTTAAGGACCCAGACGATGTGGGTAAGTGTCTTTTACTGCAGCTCCAAGTTAAGGACACAGATCAATGTGGGTAAGTGTCTTTTACTGCAGCTCCAAGTTAAGGACGCAGATCAATGTGGGTAAGTGTGTTTTATTGTACCTCCAAGTTAAGGACCCAAATCGAGATGGGTAAGTGTCTTTTATTGTAGCTCTAAGTTAAGCACACAGATCAGGTGGGTAAGTGTGTTTTACTGTAGCGCCAAGTTAAGGACCCAGATCGAGGTGGGTAAGTTTCTTTTACTGTAGCTCCAAGTTAAGGACCCAGATCGAGGTGAGTAAGTGTGTTTTTCTGTAGCTCCAAATTAAGGTCCCAGATGGAGGTGGGTAAGTGTCTTTTACAGTAGGTCCAAGTTAAGGACCCACATCAAGGTGGGTAAGTATGTTTTACTGTAGCTCCAAGTTAAGGACCCAGATCGAGGTGGGTAAGTGTCTTTTGCAGTAGCTCCAAGTTAAGTACCCATATCGAGGTGATAAGTATCTTTTAATGTATCTCCAAGTTATGGACCCAGATCGAGGTGGGTAAGTATGTTTTACTGTAGCTCCATGTTATGGACCCAGATCTAGGTGGGTAAGTGTGTTTTACTGTAGCTGCAAGTTAAGGACCCAGATCAATGTGGGTAAGTGTCTTTTACTGAAGCTCCAAGCTAAGGACCCAGATAGAGGTGGGTAAGTGTGTTTTACTGTAGCACCAAGTAAAGGACCCAGATCGAGGTGGGTAAGTGTCTTTTATTGTAGCTCCAAGTTAAGGACCCAGATCGCTGTGGGTAAGTGTCTTTTACTGTAGCTCCAAGTTAAGGACCCAGATCGAGGTGGGTAATATTTTTTACTGTAGCACCAAGTAAAGGACCCAGATGAGGTGGGTAAGTGTCTTTTATTGTAGCTCCAAGTTAAGGACCCAGATCGAGGTGGGTAAGTGTCTTTTACTGTAGTTTCAAGTTAGGACCCAGATCACGGTGGGTAAGTGTGTTTTATCGTAGCTCCAAGTTAAGGACCCAGATCAAGGTGGGTAAGTGTGTTTTACTGTAGCTCCAAGTTAACGAACCAGATTGAGGTGGGTAAATGTGTTTTATTGTAGCTCCAAGTTAAGCACACAGATCGAGGTGGGTAAGTGTTTTAGTCTAGCTCCAAGTTAAGGACCCAGATCAGGGTGGGTAAGTGTCTTTTACTGTAGCTCCAAGTTAAGGACCCAGATGGAGGTGAGTAAGTGTGTTTTACTGTAGCTCCGAGTTAAGGACCCAGATACAGGTGGGTAAGTGTCATTTGCTGTAGCTCCAATTTAAGGACCCAGATCAAGGTGGGTAAGTGTGTTTTACTGTAGCTCCAAGTTAAGGACCCAGATCAATGTGGGTAAGTGTGTTTTATTGTAGCTCCAAGTTAAGGACCCACATCAAGGTGGGTAAGTATGTTTTACTGTAGCTCCAAGTTAAGGACCCAGATCGAGGTGGGTAAGTGTCTTTTGCAGTAGCTCCAAGTTAAGTACCCAGATCGAGGTGATAAGTATCTTGTAATGTATCTCTAAGTTATGGACCCAGATGGAGGTGAGTAAGTGTGTTTTACTGTAGCTCCGAGTTAAGGACCCAGATACAGGTGGGTAAGTGTCATTTGCTGTAGCTCCAATTTAAGGACCCAGATCAAGGTGGGTAAGTGTCTTTTACTGAAGCTCCAAGCTAAGGACCCAGATAGAGGTGGGTAAGTGTGTTTTACTGTAGCACCAAGTAAAGGACCCAGATCAAGGTGGGTAAGTTTCTTTTATTGTAGCTCCAAGTTAAGGACCCAGATCGAGGTGGGTAAGTGTCTTTTACTGTAGCTCCAAGTTAAGGACCCAGATCGAGGTGGGTAATATTTTTTACTGTAGCACCAAGTAAAGGACCCAGATCAGGTGGGTAAGTGTCTTTTATTGTAGCTCCAAGTTAAGGACCCAGATCGAGGTGGGTAAGTGTCTTTTACTGTAGTTTCAAGTTAGGACCCAGATCACGGTGGGTAAGTGTGTTTTATCGTAGCTCCAAGTTAAGGACCCAGATCAAGGTGGGTAAGTGTGTTTTACTGTAGCTCCAAGTCAACGAACCAGATTGAGGTGGGTAAATGTGTTTTATTGTAGCTCCAAGTTAAGCACACAGATCGAGGTGGGTAAGTGTTTTAGTCTAGCTCCAAGTTAAGGACCCAGGTCAGGGTGGGTAAGTGTCTTTTACTGTAGCTCCAAGTTAAGGACCCAGATCAATGTGGGTAAGTGTCTTTTACTGTAGCTCCAAGTTAAGGACCCAGATCAAGGTGGGTAATATGTTTTACTGTAGTTCAAAGTTAAGGACCCAGATCAATGTGGGTAGGTGTGTTTTACTGTAGCCCCATGTTAGGGACCCAGATCAGGTGGGTAAGTGTGTTTTATTGTACCTCCAAGTTAAGGACCCAGATCGATGTGGGTAAGTGTGTTTTACTGTAGCTCCAAGTTAAGGACCCAGATCGAGGTGGGTAAGTGTTTTTACTGTAGCTCCAAGTTAAGGACACAGATCGAGGTGGGTAAGTGTGTTTTATTGTACCTCTAATTTAAGGACCCAGATCGAGGTGGGTAAGTGTTTTACTCTAGCTCCAAGTTAAGGACCCAGATCGAGGCGGGTAAGTGTCTTTTACTGTAGCTCCAAGTTAACGACCCAAATCAAGCTGGGTAAGTGTCTTTTACTGTAGCTCCAAGTTAAAGAACCAGATTGAGGTGGGTAAGTGTGTTTTATTATAGCTCTAAGTTAAGGACCCAGATCGAGGTGGGTAAGTGTTTTACTGTAGCTCCATGTTAAGGACCAAGATCAAGGTGTGTAGTTGTCTTTTACTGTAGGTCCAATTTAAGGACCCAGATCGAGGTGGGTAATTTTTTTTTTCGGTAGCTCCAAATTAAGGACACAGATCGAGGTGGGTAAGTGTCTTTTACTGTAGCTCCAAGTTAAGCACGCAGATCGAGGAGGGTAAGTGTCTTTTACTGTAGCTCCAAATTAAGGACCCATATCGAAGTGGGGAAGTATGTTTTACTGTAGCTCCAAGTTAAGGACCCAGATAGAGGTGGGTAGTGTCTTTTACTGTAGCTCTAAGTTAAGGACCCAGATCAAGGTCGGTAAGGGTGTTTTACTGTAGCTCCAAGTTAAGGACCCAGTCGAGGTGGGTAAGTGTCTTTTACTGTAGCTCCAAGTTAAGGACCCAGTCGAGGTGGGTAAGTGTCTTTTACTGTAGCTCCAAGTTAAGGACCCAGATCGAGGTGGGTAATATGTTTTACTGTAGTTCCAAGTTAAGGACCCAGATCGTGGTGGGTAAGTGTGTTTTATCGTAGCTCCAAGTTAAGGAACCAGATCGAGGTGGTTATGTGACTTTTACTGTAGCTACAAGTTAAGGACCAAGATCGAGTTGGGTAAGTATGTTTTACTGTAGCTCTAATTTAAAGACCCAGATCGATGTGGTTAAGTGTCTTCTACTGTAGCTCCAAGTTAAGGACCCAGATATAGGTTGGTAAGTGTCTTTTACTGAAGCTCCAAGTTAAGGACCCAGATCAAGGTGGGTAAATGTCTTTTACTGAAGCTCCAAGTTAAGGACCCAGATAAGGTGGGTAAGTGTCTTTTACTGTAGCTACAAGTTAAGGGCCCAGATCAAGGTGGGTAGGTGTCTTTTACTGTAGCTCCATGTTAAGGACCCAGATTGAGGTGGGTAAATGTGTTTTATTGTAGCTCCAAGTTAAGCACACAGATCGAGGTGGGTAAGTGTTTTACTCTAGCTCCAAGTTAAGGACCCAAATCGAGGTGGGTAAGTGTCTTTTAGTGTAGCTCCAAGTTAAGGACACAGATCGAGGTGGGTAGTGTCTTTTACTGTAGCTCCATGTTAAGGACCCAGATGGAGGTGGGTAAGTGTGTTTTATTGTACCTCCAAGTTAAGGACCCAGATCGAGGTGGGTAAGTGTGTTTTACTGTAGCCTCAAGTTAAGGATCCAGATCAAGGTGGGTAAATGTATTTTACTGTAGCTCCAAATTAAGGACCCATATCGAGGTGGGTTAGTATGTTTTACTGTAGCTCCAAGTTGAGGACCCAGATCGAGGTGGGTAATATGTTTTACTGTAGTTCCAAGGTAAGGACCCAGATCATGGTGGGTAAGGGTGTTTTACTGTAGCACCATGTAAAGGACCCAGATCGGGGTTGGTACGTGTCTTTTATTGTAGCTCCAAGTTAAGGAACCAGATTGAGGTGGGTAAATGTGTTTTATTGTAGCTCCAAGTTAAGCACACAGATCGAAGTGGGTAAGTGTTTTATTCTAGCTCCAAGTTAAGGACCCATATCTAGTTGGGTAAGTGTGTTTTACTCTAGCTCCATGTGAAAGACCCTGATCGAGGTGGGTAGTGTCTTTTACTGTAGCTCCAAGTTAAGGACCCAGATCGAGGTGGGTAAGTGTCTTTTACTGTAGCTCCAAGTTAAGGACCCAGATCAAGGTTGTTAAGTGTGTTTTACTCTAGCTCCAAGTTAAGGACCCAGATCGAGGTGGGTAAGTGTGTTTTACTGTAGCTCCATGTTAAGGACCCAGATCGAGGTGGGTAAGTGTGTTTTATTGTACCTCCAAGTTAAGGACCCAGATCGAGGTGGCTAAGTGTGTTTTACTGTAGCTCCATGTTAAGGACCCAGATCAAGGTGGGTAAGTGTGTTTTATTGTACCTCCAAGTTAAGGACCCAGATCAATGTGGGTAAGGGTGTTTTACTGTAACTCCAAGTTATGGACCCAGATCGTGGTGGGTAAGTGTCTTTTACTGTAGCTCCAAGTTAAGGACCCAGATCAAGGTGGGTAAGTGTCTTTTACTATAGCTCCATGTTAAGGACCCAGATCGAGGTGAGTAAGTGTGTTTTACTGTAGCTCCAAGTTAAGGACCCAGATCGAGGTGGGTAATATGTTTTACTGTAGTTCCAAGTTAAGGACCCAGATCGAGGTGGGTACGTGTGTTTTATCGTAGCTCCAAGTTAAGGACCCAGATCGAGCTGGTTAAGTGTCTTTTAGTGTAGCTCAAACTTAAGAACCCAGATCAAGCTGGGTAAGTGTGTTTTACTGTAGCTCCAAGTTAAAGAACCAGATTGAGGTGGGTAAGTGTGTTTTATTGTAGCTCCAAGTTAAGGACCCAGATCGAGGTGGGTAAGTGTTTTACTGTAGCTCCAAGTTAAGGACCAAGATCGAGGTGGGTAGTTGTCTTTTACTGTAGCTCCAAGTTAAGGACCTAGATCAAGGTGGTTAGGTGTCTTTTACTGTAGTTCCAATTTAAGGACCCAGATCAAGGTGGGTAAGTGTCTTTTACGGCAGCTCCAAGTTAAGGACCCAGATAGAAGTGGGTAAGTGTCTTTTAAGTTAAGGATGCAGATCGATGTGGGTACGTGTCATTTACTGTAGCTCCAAGTTAAGGACCCATATCGAGGTGAGTAAGTATGTTTTACTGTAGCTCCAAGTTAAGGACCCAGATCGAGGTGGGTAATATGTTTTACTGTAGTTCCAAGTTAAGGACCCAGATCGAGGTGGGTACGTGTGTTTTATCGTAGCTCCAAGTTAAGGACCCAGATCGAGGTGGTTAAGTGTCTTTTACTGTAGCTCAAAGTTAAGGACCCAGATCGAGGTTGGCCAGTGTCTTTTACTGTAGCTCCAAGTTAAGGACCCAGATCGAGGTGGGTAATATGTTTTACTGTAGCTCCGAGTTAAGGACCCAGATTGAGGTGGGTAAGTATGTTTTACTGTAGCTCCAAGTTAAGGACCCAGATAGAGGTGGTTATGTGACTTTTACTGTAGCTACAAGTTAAGGACCCAGATCGAGGTGGGTAAATGTCTTTTACTGAAGCTCCAAGTTAAGGACACAGATCGAGATGGGTAAGTGTATTTTATTGTAGCTCCAAGTTAAGGACCCAGATCGAGGCGGGTAAGTGTCTTTCACTGAAGCTCCAAGTTATGGACCCAGATAGAGGTGGGTAAGTGTGTTTTACTGTAGCTCCATATTAAGCACACAGATCGAAGTGGGTAAGTGTTTTACTCTAGCTCCAAGTTAAGGACCCATATCTAGTTGGGTAAGTGTGTTTTACTCTAGCTCCAAGTGAAAGACCCAGATCAAAGTGGGTAAGTGTGTTTTACTCTAGCTCCAAGTTAAGGACCCAGATCGAGGTGGGTAAGTGTGTTTTACTGTAGCTCCATGTTAAGGACCCAGATCAGGTGGGTAAGTGTGTTTTATTGTACCTCCAAGTTAAGGACCCAGATCGAGGTGGGTAAGTGTTTTACTCTAGCTCCAAGTTAAGGACCCAGATCGAGGTGGATAAGTATCCTTTACTGTAGCTCCAAGTTAAGGACCCAGATCGACGTGGATAAGTGTCTTTTACTGTAGCTCCAAGTTAAGCACCCAGATCAAGGTCGGTAATATGATTTACTGTAGCTCCAAGTTAAGGACCCAGATCGAGGTGGGTAATATGTTTTACTGTAGCTCCAAGTTAAGGAACCAGATTGAGGTGGGTAAATGTGTTTTATTGTAGCTCCAACTTAAGCACACAGATCGAGGTGGCTAAGTGTTTTACTCTAGCTCCAAGTTAAGGACCCAGATCGAGGTGGGTAGGTGTCTTTTACTGTAGCTCCAAGTTAAGGACCCAGATCGAGGTGGGTAGTGTCTTTTACTGTAGCTCCATGTTAAGGACCCAGATCGAGGTGGGTAAGTGTGTTTTATTGTACCTCCAAGTTAAGGACCCAGATCGAGGTGGGTAAGTGTGTTTTACCGTAGCTCCATGTTAAGGACCCAGATCAAGGTGGGTAAGTGTGTTTTACTCTAGCTCCAAGTTAAGGACCCAGATCGAAGTGGGTAAGTGTGTTTTATTGTAGCTCCAAGTTAAGCACACAGATCGAGGTGGCTAACTGTTTTACTCTAGCTCCAAGTTAAGGACCCAGATCGAGGTGGGTAAGTGTGTTTTACTGTAGCTCCATGTTAAGAACCCAGATCAAGGTGTGTTAGTGTGTTTTATTGTACCTCCAAGTTAAGGACCCAGATCGAGGTGGGTAAGTGTTTTACTCTAGCTCCAAGTTAAGGACCCAGATCGAGGTGAGTAAGTGTGTTTTACTGTAGCTCCAAGTTAAGGACCCAGATCGAGGTGGGTAATATGTTTTACTGTAGTTCCAAGTTAAGGACCCAGATCGAGGTGGGTAAGTGTGTTTTATCGTAGCTCTAAGTTAAGGACCCAGATCGAGGTGGTTAAGTGTCTTTTGCTGTAGCTCCAAGTTAAGGACCTAGATCAAGGTGGTTAAGTGTCTTTTACTGTAGTTCCAATTCAAGGACCCAGATCAATGTGGGTAAGTGTCTTTTACGGTAGCTCCAAGTTAAGCACCCAGATAGAGGTGGGTAAGTGTCTTTTAAGTTAAGGACGCAGATCGATGTGGGTACGTGTCATTTACTGTAGCTCCAAGTTAAGGACCCATATCGAGGTGGGTAAGTATGTTTTACTGTAGCTCCAAGTTAAGGAACCAGATCGAGGTCGGTAGTGACTTTTACTGTAGCTCCAACTTAAGGACCCAGATCGAGGTGGGTAATATGTTTTACAGTAGCTCCGAGTTAAGGACCCAGATTGAGGTGGGTAAGTATGTTTTACTGTAGCTCCAAGTTAAGGACCCAGATCGAGGTGGTTATGTGACTTTTACTGTAGCTACAAGTTAAGGACCCAGATGGATGTGGGTAAGTGTGTTTTACTGTAGCTTCAAGTTAAGGACAGAGATCGAGGTGGGTAAGTGTGTTTTACTGTAGCTCCAAGTTAAAGACCAAGATCGAGGTGGGTAAGTGTGTTTTACTGTAGCTCCAAGTTAAGGACCCAGATCAAAGTGGGTAAGTGTGTTTTACTCTAGCTCCAAGTTAAGGACCCAGATCGAGGTGGGTAAGTGTGTTTTACTGTAGCTCCGTGTGAAGTACCCAGATTAGGTGGGTAAGTGTGTTTTATTGTACCTCCAAGTTAAGGACCCAGATCGAGGTGGGTAAGTGTTTTACTCTAGCTCCAAGTTAAGGACCCAGATCGAGGTGGGTAAGTGTCCTTTACTGTAGCTCCAAGTTAAGGACCCAGATCGAGGTGGGTAAGTGTCTTTTACTGTAGTTCCAAGTTAAGCACCCAGATTGAGGTGGGTAAGTGTGTTTTATTGTAGTTCCATGTTAAGGACACAGATCGAGGTGTGTAAGTGTGTTTTATTGTACCTCTAATTTAAGGACCCAGATCGCTGTGGGTAAGTGTTTTACTCTAGCTCCAAGTTAAGGACCCAGATCGAGGTGGGTGAGTGTCTTTTACTGTAGCTCCAAGTTATGGACCCAGATCAAGGTGGTTAAGTGCATTTTATTGTAGCTCCAAGTTAAGGACCCATATCGAGTTGGGTAAGTGTGTTTTACTCTAGCTCCAAGTGAAAGACCCTGATCGAGGTGGGTAAGTGTGTTTTACTGTAGCTCCAAGTTAAAGAACAAGATCGAGGTGGGTAAGTGTGTTTTACTGTAGCTCCAAGTTAAGGACCTAGATCAAGGTGGTTAAGTGTCTTTTACTGTAGCTCCAAGTTAAGGACCCAGATCAAAGTGGGTAATTGTGTTTTACTCTAGCTCCAAGTTAAGGACCCAGATCAAGGTGGGTAAGTGTGTTTTACTGTAGCTCCATGTTAAGGACCCAGATCAGGTGGGTAAGTGTGTTTTATTGTACCTCCAAGTTAAGGACCCAGATCGAGGTGGGTAATATGTTTTACTGTAGTTTCAAGTTAAGGACCTAGATCAAGGTGGGTAAGTGTGTTTTATCCTAGCTCCAAGTTAAGGACCCAGATCGAGGTGGTTAAGTGTCTTTTACTGTAGCTCCAAGTTAAGGACCTAGATCAAGGTGGTTAAGTGTCTTTTACTGTAGTTCTAATTCAAGGACCCAGATCAATGTGGGTAAGTGTCTTTTACGGTAGCTCCAAGTTAAGGACCCAGATAGAGGTGGGTAAGTGTCTTTTAAGTTAAGGACGCAGATCGATGTGGGTACGTGTCATTTACTGTAGCTCCAAGTTAAGGACCCATATCGAGGTGGGTAAGTATGTTTTACTGTAGCTCCAAGTTAAGGAACCAGATCGAGGTCGGTAGTGACTTTTACTGTAGCTCCAAGTTAAGGACCCAGATCGAGGTGGGTAATATGTTTTACTGTAGCTCCGAGTTAAGGACCCAGATTGAGGTGGGTAAGTATGTTTTACTGTAGCTCCAAGTAAAGGACCCAGATCGAGGTGGTTATGTGACTTTTACTGTAGCTACAAGTTAAGGACCCAGATCGAGGTGGGTAAGTGTCTTTTACTGAAGCTCCAAGTTAAGGACACAGATCGAGATGGGTAAGTGTATTTTACTGTAGCTCCAAGTTAAGGACCCAGATGGAGGCGGGTAAGTGTCTTTTACTGAAGCTCCAAGTTATGGACCCAGATAGAGGTGGGTAAGTGTCTTTTACTGTAGCTCCAAGTTAAGGACCCAGATCAAGGTGGGTAAGTGTGTTTTACTGTAGCACCAAGTAAAGGACCCAGATCGGGGTGGGTAAGTGTCTTTTATTGTTGCTCCAAGTTAAGGAACCAGATCAGGTGGGTAAGTGTGTTTTACTGTAGCTCCAAGTTAAGGACCCAGACGAGGTGGGTAAGTGTCTTTTACTGTAGCTCCAAGTTAAGGACACAGATATGGTGGGTAAGTGTCTTTTACAGTAGCTCCAATTTAAGGACCCAGATCAATGTGTGTAAGGGTGTTTTACTGTAGCTCCAAGTTAAGGACCCAGATCGAAGTGGGTAAGTGTCTTTTACTGTACCTCCAAGTTAAGGACCCAGATGGAGGTGGGTAAGTGTGTTTTACTGTAGCTTCAAGTTAAGGACAGAGATCGAGGTGGGTAAGTGTGTTTTACTGTAGCTCCATGTTAAGGACCCAGATCAGGTGGGTAAGTGTGTTTTATTGTACCTCCAAGTTAAGGACCCAAATCGAGGTGGGTAAGTGTCTTTTACTGTAGCTCCAAGTTAAGGACCCAGATCGAGGTGGGTAAGTGTCTTTTACTGTTGCTCCAAGTTAAGGACACAGATCGAGGTGGGTAAGTGTGATTTATTGTACCTCTAATTTAAGGACCCAGATAAAGGTGGGTAAGTGTCTTTTACTGTAGCTCCAAGTTAAGGACCCAGATCGAGGTGGGTAAGTGTCTTTTACTGTAGCTCCAAGTTAAGGACCCAGATCAAGCTGGGTAAGTGTCTTTTACTGTAGCTCCAAGTTAAAGAACCAGATTGAGGTGGGTAAGTGTGTTTTATTGTAGTTCCAAGTTAAGGACCCAGATCGAGGTGGGTAAGTGTTTTACTGTAGCTCCAAGTTAAGGACCAAGATCAAGGTGGGTAGTTGTCTTTTACTGTAGCTCCAAGTTAAGGACCCAGATCGTGGTGGGTAAGTGTGTTTTCTCGTAGCTCCAAGTTAAGGAACCAGATCGAGGTGGTTATGTGACTTTTACTGTAGCTACAAGTTAAGGACCAAGATCGAGGTGGGTAAGTATGTTTTACTGTAGCTTTAATTTAAAGACCCAGATCGAGGTTGGTAAGTGTCTTCTACTGTAGCTCCAAGTTAAGGACCCAGATAGAGGTGGGTAAGTGTCTTTTACTGAAGCTCCAAGTTAAGGACCCAGATCAAGGTGGGTAAGTGTCTTTTACTGAAGCTCCAAGATAAGGACCCAGATAGAGGTGGGTAAGTGTCTTTTACTGTAACTCCAAGTTAAGGACCCAGATCAAGGTGGATAAGTGTGTTTTACTGTAGCACCAAGTAAAGGACCCAGATCGAGGTGAGTAAGTGTGTTTTACTGTAGCTCCAAGTTAAGGACCCAGATCGAGGTGGGTAATATGTTTTACTGTAGCTCCAAGTTAAGGACCCAGATCAAGGTGGGTAAGTGTGTTTTACTCTAGCTCCAAGTTAAGGACCCAGATAGAAGTTGGTAATTGTGTTTTACTGTAGCTCCAAGTTAAGGACCCAGAACGAGGTGGGTAAGTGTGTTTTATTGTACCTCCAAGTTAAGGACCCAGATCGAGGTGGGTAAGTGTGTTTTACTGTAGCTCCATGTTAAGGACCCAGATCAAGGTGGGTAAGTGTGTTTTATTGTACCTCCAAGTTAAGGACCCAGATCGAGGTGAGTAAGTGTGTTTTACTGTAGCTCCAAGTTAAGGACCCAGATCGAGGTGGGTAATATGTTTTACTGTAGTTCCAAGTAAAGGACCAACATTGAGGTGGGTAGTTGTCTTTTACTGTAGCTCCAAGTTAAGGACCAAGATCAAGGTGGTTAAGTGTCTTTTACTGTAGCTCCAAGTTAAGGACCCAGATCGAGGTGGGTAATATGTTTTACTGTAGTTCCAAGTTAAGGACCCAGATCAATGTGGGTAAGGGTGTTTTACTGTAGCTCCAAGTTAAGGACCCAGATCGAGGTGGGTAAGTGTCTTTTACTGTAGCTCCAAGTTAAGGACCCAGATCAAGGTGGGGAAGTGTCTTTTACTGTAGCTCCAAGTTAAGGACCCAGATCGAGGTGGGTAAGTGTCTTTTACTATAGCTCCAAGTTAATGACCCAGATCGAGGTGAGTAAGTGTGTTTTACTGTAGCTCCAAGTTAAGGGCCCAGATCGAGGTGGGTAATATGTTTTACTGTAGTTCCAAGTAAAGGACCCAGATCGAGGTGGGTAAGTGTGTTTTATCGTAGCTCCAAGTTAAGGACCCAGATCGAGGTGGTTAAGTGTCTTTTACTGTAGCTCCAAGTTAAGGACCCAGATCAAGCTGGGTAAGTGTCTTTTACTGTAGCTCCAAGTTAAAGAACCAGATTGAGGTGGGTAAGTGTGTTTTATTGTAGCTCCAAGTTAAGGACCCAGATCGGGTGGGTAAGTGTTTTACTGTAGCTCCAAGTTAAGGACCAACATTGAGGTGGGTAGTTGTCTTTTACTGTAGCTCCAAGTTAAGGACCAAGATCAAGGTGGTTAAGTGTCTTTTACTGTAGTTCCAATTTAAGGACCCAGATCAAGGTGGGTAAGTGTCTTTTACGGTAGTTCCAAGTTAAGAACCCAGATAGAGGTGGGTAAGTGTCTTTTAAGTTAAGGACGCAGATCGATGTGGGTACGTGTCATTTACTGTAGCTCCAAGTTAAGGACCCATATCGAGGTGGGCCAGTGTCTTTTACTGTAGCTCCAAGTTAAGGACCCAGATCTTTGTGGGTAATATGTTTTACTGCAGCTCCGAGTTAAGGACCCAGATCGAGGTGGTTATGTGACTTCTACTGTAGCTACAAGTTAAGGACCCAGATCGAGGTGGGTAAGTGTCTTTTACTGAAGCTCCAAGTTAAGGACACAGATCGAGATGGGTAAGTGTATTTTACTGTAGCTCCAAGTTAAGGACCCAGATCGAGGCGGGTAAGTGTCTTTTACTGAAGCTCCAAGTTATCGTCCCAGATAGAGGTGGGTAAGTGTCTTTTACTGAAGCTCCAAGTTAAGGACCCAGATAGAGGTGGGTAAGTGTCTTTACTGTAGCTCCAAGTTAAGGACCCAGATCAAGGTGGGTAAGTGTGTTTTACTGTAGCACCAAGTAAAAGACCAGATCGAGGTGGGTAAGTGTCTTTTATTGTAGCTCCAAGTTAAGGACCCAGATCGAGGTGGGTAAGTGTCTTTTATTGTAGCTCCAAGTAAGGACCCAGATCACGGTGGGTAAGTGTGTTTTATCGTAGCTCCAAGTTAAGGACCCAGATCGAGGTGGGTAAGTGTATTTTACTGTAGCTCCAAGTTAAGGAATCCGATTGAGGTGGGTAAGTGTCTTTTATTGTAGCTCCAAGTTAAGCACACAGATCGAGGTGGGTAAGTGTCTTTTACTGTAGCTCCAAGTTAAGGACCCAGATCGAGGTGGGTAGTGTCTTTTACTGTAGCTCCATGTTAAGGACCCAGATCGAGGTGGGTAAGTGTGTTTTATTGTACCTCCAAGTTAAGGACCCAGATCGAGGTGGGTAAGTGTGTTTTACTTTACCTCCAAGTTAAGGACCCAGATCAAGGTGGGTAAGTGTGTTTTACTCTA
Source organism: Eledone cirrhosa (assembly GCA_964016885.1). Lineage (NCBI taxonomy): Eukaryota > Metazoa > Mollusca > Cephalopoda > Octopoda > Eledonidae > Eledone > Eledone cirrhosa. The sequence goes on along the minus strand of OZ024743.1, from coordinate 322,392,602 downwards.
GCTCCAAGTTTAGGACCCAGATAGAAGTGGGTAAGTGTGTTTTACTGTAGCTCCATGTTAAGGACCCAGAACGAGGTGGGTAAGTGTGTTTTAGTGTACCTCCAAGTTAAGGACCCAGATCGAGGTGTGTAAGTGTGTTTTACTGTAGCTCCATGTTAAGGACCCAGATCAAGGTGGGTAAGTGTATTTTATTGTACCTCCAAGTTAAGGACCCAGATCGAGGTGGGTAAGTGTTTTACTCTAGCTCCAAGTTAAGGACCCAGATCAGGGTGGGTAATTGTCTTTTACTGTAGCTCCAAGTTAAGGACCCAGATCAAGGTGGGTAAGTGTCTTTTACTGTAGCTCCAAGTTAAGGACCCAGATCATGGTGGGTAATATGTTTTACTGTAGTTCCAAGTTAAGGACCCAGATCGAGGTGGATAAGTGTCTTTTACTAAAGCTCCAAGTTAAGGACCCAGATCGAGGTGAGTAAGTGTGTTTTACTGTAGCTCCAAGTTAAGGACCCAGATCGAGGTGGGTAATATGTTTTACTGTAGTTCCAAGTTAAGGACCCAGATCGAGGTGGGTAAGTGTGTTTTATCGTAGCTCCAAGTTAAGGACCCAGATCGAGGTGGTTAAGTGTCTTTTACTGTAGCTCCAAGTTAAGGACCCAGATCAAGCTGGGTAAGTGTCTTTTACTGTAGCTCCAAGCTAAAGAACGAGATTGAGGTGGGTAAGTGTGTTTTATTGTAGCTCCAAGTTAAGGACCCAGATCGAGGTGGGTAGGTGTTTTACTGTAGCTCCAAGTTAAGGACCAAGATTGAGGTGGTTAAGTGTCTTTTACTGTAGTTCCAATTTAAGGACCCAGATCAAGGTGGGTAAGTGTCTTTTACGGTAGCTCCAAGTTAAGAACCCAGATAGAGGTGGGTAAGTGTCTTTTAAGTTAAGGACGCAGATCGATATGGGTACGTGTCATTTACTGTAGCTCCAAGTTAAGGATCCATATCGAGGTGGGTAAGTATGTTTTACTGTAGCTCCAAGTTAAGGACCCAGATCGAAGTCGGCCAGTGTCTTTTACTGTAGCTCCAAGTTAAGGACCCAGATAAAGGTGGGTAAGTGTGTTTTACTGTAGCACCAAGTAAAGGACCCAGATCGGGGTGGGTAAGTGTCTTTTATTGTAGCTCCAAGTTAAGGAACCAGATTGAGGTGGGTAAATGTGTTTTATTGTAGCTCCAAGTTAAGCACACAGATCGAAGTAGGTAAGTGTTTTACTCTAGCTCCAAGTTAAGGACCCAGATCGAGGGGGGTAAGTGTCTTTTACTGTAGCTCCAAGTTAAGGACCCAGATCGATGTGGGTAAGTGTCCTTTACTATAGCTCCAAGTTAAGGACCCAGATCGAGGTAAGTGTGTTTTACTGTAGCTCCAAGTTAAGGAACCAGATTGAGGTGGGTAAATGTGTTTTATTGTAGCTCTAAGTTAAGCACACAGATCGAGGTGTGTAAGTGTGTTTTACTGTAGCTCCAAGTTAAGGACCCAGATCAAGGTGGGTAATATGTTTTACTGTAGTTCCAAGTTAAGGACCCAGATCATTGTGGGTAAGGGTGTTTTACTGTAGTTCCAAGTTAAGGACCCAGATCATTGTGGGTAAGGGTGTTTTACTGTAGCTCCAAGTTAAGGACCCAGATCGAGGTGGGTAAGTGTCTTTTACTGTAGCTCCAAGTTAAGGACCCAGATCAAGGTGGGTAAGTGTCTTTTACTGTAGCTCCAAGTTAAGGACCCAGATCATGGTGGGTAAGTGTCTTTTACTGAAGCTCCAAGTTAAGGACCCAGATAGAGGTGGGTAAGTGTCTTTTACTGTAGCTCCAAGTTAAGGACCCAGATCAAGGTGGGTAAGTGTGTTTTACTGTAGCACCAAGTAAATGACCAGATCGAGGTGGGTAAGTGTCTTTTATTGTAGCTCCAAGTTAAGGACCCAGATCGAGGTGGGTAAGTGTCTTTTACTGTAGCTCCAAGTTAAGGAACCAGATTGAGGTCGGTAAATGTGTTTTATTGTACCTCCAAGTTAAGCACACAGATCGAGGTGTGTAAGTGTGTTTTACTGTAGCTCCAAGTTAAGGACCCAGATCAAGGTGGGTAATATGTTTTGCTGTAGTTCCAAGTTAAGGACCCAGATCAATGTGGGTAAGGGTGTTTTACTGTAGCTCCAAGTTAAGGACCCAGATCGAGGTGGGTAAGTGTCTTTTACTGTAGCTCCAAGTTAAGGACCCAGATCAAGGTGGGTAAGTGTGTTTTACTGTAGCACCAAGTAAATGACCAGATCACGGTGGGTAAGTGTGTTTTATCGTAGCTCCAAGTTAAGGACCCAGATCGAGGTGGGTAAGTGTGTTTTACTGTAGCTCCAAGTTAAGGAACCAGATTGAGGTGGGTAAATGTGTTTTATTGTAGCTCCAAGTTAAGCACACAGATCGAGGTGGCTAAGTGTTTTACTCTAGCTCCAAGTTAAGGACCCAGATCGAGGTGGGTAAGTGTCTTTTACTGTAGCTCCAAGTTAAGGACCCAGATCGAGGTGGGTAGTGTCTTTTACTGTAGCTCCATGTTAAGGACCCAGATCAAGGTGGGTAATATGTTTTACTGTAGTTCCAAGTTAAGGACCCAGATAGAGGTGGGTAAGTGTGTTTTATCGTAGCTCCAATTTAAGGACCCAGATCGAGGTGGTTAAGTGTCTTTTACTGTAGCTCCAAGTTAAGGACCTAGATCAAGCTGGGTAAGTGTCTTTTTGTGTAGCTCCAAGTTAAAGAACCAGATCAAGGTGGGTAAGTGTGTTTTACTCTAGCTCCAAGTTAAGGACACAGATAAAAGTGGGTAAGTGTGTTTTACTGTAGCTCCATGTTAAGGACCCAGATCGAGGTGGGTAAGTGTGTTTTATTGTACCTCCAAGTTAAGGACCCAGATCGAGGTGGGTAAGTGTGTTTTACTGTAGCTCCATGTTAAGGACCCAGATAAAGGTGGGTAAGTGTGTTTTATTGTACCTCCAAGTTAAGGACCCAGCTCGAGGTGGGTAAGTGTTTTACTCTAGCTCCAAGTTAAGGACCCAGACAGGGTGGGTAAGTGTCTTTTACTGTAGCTCCAAGTTAAGGACCCAGATCAAGGTGGGTAAGTATCTTTTACTGTAGCTTCAAGTTAAGGACCCAGATCAAGTTGGGTAATATGTTTTACTGTAGTTCCAAGTTAAGGACCCAGATAAATGTGGGTAAGGGTGTTTTACTGTAGCTCCAAGTTAAGGACCCAGATCGAGGTGGGTAAGTGTCTTTTACTGTAGCTCCAAGTTAAGGACCCAGATCAAGGTGGGTAAGTGTCTTTTACTGTAGCTCCAAGTTAAGGACCCAGATCGATGTGGGTAAGTGTCTTTTACTGTAGCTCCAAGTTAAGGACCCAGATAGAGGTGGGTAAGTGTCTTTTACTGAAGGTCCAAGTAAAGGTCCCAGATCGAGGTGGGTAAGTGTCTTTTACTGTAGCTCCAAGTTAAGGACCCAGATCAAGCTGGGTAAGTGTCTTTTACTGTAGTTCCAAGTTAAGGACCCAGATCGTGGTGGGTAAGTGTGTTTTATCGTAGCACCAAGTTAAGGAACCAGATCGAGGTGGTTATGTGACTTTTACTGTAGCTACAAGTTAAGGACCAAGATCGAGGTGGGTAAGTATGTTTTACTGTAGCTCTAAGTTAAAGACCCAGATCGAGGTGGGTAAGTGTCTTCTACTGTAGCTCCAAGTTAAGGACCCAGATAGAGGTGGGTAAGTGTCTTTTACTGAAGTTCCAAGTTAAGGACCCAGATCATGGTGGGTAAGTGTCTTTTACTGAAGCTCCAAGTTAAGGACCCAGATAGAGGTGGGTAAGTGTCTTTTACTGTAGCTCCAAGTTAAGGACCCAGATCAAGGTGGGTAAGTGTGTTTTACTGTAGCACCAAGTAAATGACCAGATCACTGTGGGTAAGTGTGTTTTATCGTAGATCCAAGTTAAGGACCCAGATAGAGGTGGGTAATTGTGTTTTACTGTAGCTCCAAGTTAAGGAACCAGATTGAGGTGGGTAAATGTGTTTTATTGTAGCTCCAAGTTAAGCACACAGATCGAGGTGGCTAAGTGTTTTACTCTAGCTCCAATTTAAGGACCCAGATCGAGGTGGGTATGTGTCTTTTACTGTAGCTCCAAGTTAAGGACCCAGATCAAGGTGGGTAGTGTCTTTTACTGTACCTCCAAGTTAAGGACCCAGATCGAGGTGGGTAAGTGTGTTTTACTGTAGCTCCAAGTTAAGGACCCAGATCAAGGTGGGTAATATGTTTTACTGTAGTTCCAAGTTAAGGACCCAGATATAGGTGGGTAAGTGTGTTTTATCGTAGCTCCAATTTAAGGATCCAGATCGAGTTGGTTAAGTGTCTTTTACTGTAGCTCCAAGTTAAGGACCCAGATCAAGCTGGGTAAGTGTCTTTTTGTGTAGCTCCAAGTTAAAGAACCAGATCAAGGTGGGTAAGTGTCTTTTACTCTAGCTCCAAGTTAAGGACACAGATAGAAGTGGGTAAGTGTGTTTTACTGTAGCTCCATGTTAAGGACCCAGATCGAGGTGGGTAAGTGTGTTTTATTGTACCTCCAAGTTAAGGACCCATATCGAGGTGGGTAAGTGTGTTTTACTGTAGCTCCAAGTTAAGGAACCAGATTGAGGTGGGTAAATGTGTTTTATTGTCGCTCCAAGTTAAGCACACAGATCGAGGTGGCTAAGTGTTTTACACTAGCTCCAAGTTAAGGACCCAGATCGAGGTGGGTAAGTGTCTTTTACTGTAGCTCCAAGTTAAGGACCCAGATCGAGGTGGGTAGTGTCTTTTACTGTAGCTCCATGTTAAGGACCCAGATCGAGGTGGGTAAGTGTGTTTTATTGTACCTCCAAGTTAAGGACCCAGATCGAGGTGGGTAAGTGTGTTTTACTGTAGCTCCAAGTTAAGGACCCAGATCAAGGTGGGTAAGTGTGTTTTACTCTAGCTCCAAGTTAAGGACCCAGATCGAAGTGGGTAAGTGTGTTTTACTGTAGCTCCAAGTTAAGGACCCAGATCGAGGTGGGTAATATGTTTTACTGTAGTTCCAAGTTAAGGACCCAGATAAATGTGGGTAAGGGTGTTTTACTGTAGCTCCAAGTTAAGGACCCAGATCGAGGTGGGTAAGTGTCTTTTACTGTAGCTCCAAGTTAAGGACCCAGATCAAGGTGGGTAAGTGTCTTTTACTGTAGCTCCAAGTTAAGGACCCAGATCGAGGTGGGAAAGTGTCTTTTACTATAGCTCCAAGTTAAGGACCCAGATCGAGGTGAGTAATTGTGTTTTACTGTAGCTCCAAGTTAAGGACCCAGATCGAGGTGGGTAATACGTTTTACTGTAGTTCCAAGTTAAGGACCCAGATCGAGGTGGGTAAGTGTATTTTATTGTAGCTCCAATTTAAGGACACAGATCGAGGTGGTTAAGTGTCTTTTACTGTAGTTCCAAGTTAAGGACCCAGATCAAGCTGGGTAAGTGTCTTTTACTGTAGCTCCAAGTAAAAGAACCAGATTGAGGTGGGTAAGTGTGTTTTATTGTAGCTCCAAGTTAAGGACCAAGATCGAGGTGGGTAAGTGTTTTACTGTAGCTCCAAGTTAAGGACCAAGATCGAGGTGGGTAGTTGTCTTTTACTGTAACTCCAAGTTAAGCACCTAGATGAAGGTGGTTAAGTGTCTTTTACTGTAGTTCCAATTTAAGGACCCAGATCAAGGTGGGTAAGTGTCTTTTACGGTAGCTCCAAGTTAAGGACCCAGATAGAGGTGGGTAAGTGTCTTTTAAGTTAAGGACGCAGATTGATGTTTGTACGTGTCATTTACTGAAGCTCCAAGTTAAGGACCCATATCGAGGTGGGTAAGTATGTTTTACTGTAGCTCCAAGTTAAGGACCCAGATCGAGGTCGGTAGTGTCTTTTACTGTAGCTCCAAGTTAAGGACCCAGATCGAGGTGGGCCAGTGTCTTTTACTGTAGCTCCAAGTTAAGGACCCAGATCTAGGTGGGTAATATTTTTTACTGTAGTTCTAAGTTAAGGACCCAGATAAATGTGGGTAAGGGTGTTTTACTGTAGCTCCGAGTTAAGGACCCAGATTGAGGTGGGTAAGTATGTTTTACTGTAGCTCCAAGTTAAGGACCCAGATCGAGGTGGTTATGTGACTTTTACTGTAGCTACAAGTTAAGGACCCAGATCGAGGTGGGTAAGTGTCTTTTACTGAAGCTCCAAGTTAAGGACACAGATCGAGATGGGTAAGTGTATTTTACTGTAGCTCCAAGTTAAGGACCCAGATCGAGGCGGGTAAGTCTCTTCTACTGAAGCTCCAAGTTATGGACCCAGATAAGGTGGGTAAGTGTCTTTTACCGTAGCTCCAAGTTAAGGACCCAGATCAATGTGGGTAAGTGTGTTTTACTGTAGCACCAAGTAAAGGACCCAGATCGGGGTGGGTAAGTGTCTTTTATTGTAGCTCCAAGTTAAGGAACCAGATTGAGGTGGGTAAATGTGTTTTATTGTAGCTCCAAGTTAAGCACGCAGATCGAAGTGGGTAAGTGTTTTACTCTAGCTCCAAGTTAAGGACCCAGATCAAGGTGGGTAAGTGTCTTTTACTATAGCTCCAAGTTAAGGACCCAGATCGAGGTGAGTAAGTGTGTTTTACTGTAGCTCCAAGTTAAGGAACCAGATTGAGGTGGGTAAATGTGTTTTACTGTAGCTCCAAGTTAAGCACACAGATCGAGGTGGGTAAGTGTGTTTTACTGTAGCTCCAAGTTAAGGACCCAGATCAAGGTGGTTAATATGTTTTACTTTAGTTCCAAGTTAAGGACCCAGATCAATCTGGGTAGGGGTGTTTTACTGTAGCTCCAAGTTAAGGACCCAGATCGAGGTGGGTAAGTGTCTCTTTACTGTAGCTCCAAGTTAAGGACCCAGATCGAGGAGGGTAAGTGTGTTTTATTGTACCTCCAAGTTAAGGACCCAGATCGAGGTGGGTAAGTGTGTTTTACTGTAGCTCCAAGTTAAGGAACCAGATTGAGGTGGGTAAATGTGTTTTATTGTCGCTCCAAGTTAAGCACACAGATCGAGGTAGCTAAGTGTTTTACTCTAGCTCCAAGTTAAGGACCCAGATCGAGGTGGGAAAGTGTCTTTTACTATAGCTCCAAGTTAAGGACCCAGATCGAGGTGAGTAATTGTGTTTTACTGTAGCTCCAAGTTAAGGACCCAGATCGAGGTGGGTAATACGTTTTACTGTAGTTCCAAGTTAAGGACCCAGATCGAGGTGGGTAAGTGTATTTTATTGTAGCTCCAAGTTAAGGATCCAGATCGAGTTGGTTAAGTGTCTTTTACTGTAGCTCCAAGTTAAGGACCCAGATCAAGCTGGGTAAGTGTCTTTTTGTGTAGCTCCAAGTTAAAGAACCAGATCAAGGTGGGTAAGTGTCTTTTACTCTAGCTCCAAGTTAAGGACACAGATAGAAGTGGGTAAGTGTGTTTTACTGTAGCTCCATGTTAAGGACCCAGATCGAGGTGGGTAAGTGTGTTTTATTGTACCTCCAAGTTAAGGACCCATATCGAGGTGGGTAAGTGTGTTTTACTGTAGCTCCAAGTTAAGGAACCAGATTGAGGTGGGTAAATGTGTTTTATTGTCGCTCCAAGTTAAGCACACAGATCGAGGTGGCTAAGTGTTTTACACTAGCTCCAAGTTAAGGACCCAGATCGAGGTGGGTAAGTGTCTTTTACTGTAGCTCCAAGTTAAGGACCCAGATCGAGGTGGGTAGTGTCTTTTACTGTAGCTCCATGTTAAGGACCCAGATCGAGGTGGGTAAGTGTGTTTTATTGTACCTCCAAGTTAAGGACCCAGATCGAGGTGGGTAAGTGTGTTTTACTGTAGCTCCAAGTTAAGGACCCAGATCAAGGTGGGTAAGTGTGTTTTACTCTAGCTCCAAGTTAAGGACCCAGATCGAAGTGGGTAAGTGTGTTTTACTGTAGCTCCAAGTTAAGGACCCAGATCGAGGTGGGTAATATGTTTTACTGTAGTTCCAAGTTAAGGACCCAGATAAATGTGGGTAAGGGTGTTTTACTGTAGCTCCAAGTTAAGGACCCAGATCGAGGTGGGTAAGTGTCTTTTACTGTAGCTCCAAGTTAAGGACCCAGATCAAGGTGGGTAAGTGTCTTTTACTGTAGCTCCAAGTTAAGGACCCAGATCGAGGTGGGAAAGTGTCTTTTACTATAGCTCCAAGTTAAGGACCCAGATCGAGGTGAGTAATTGTGTTTTACTGTAGCTCCAAGTTAAGGACCCAGATCGAGGTGGGTAATACGTTTTACTGTAGTTCCAAGTTAAGGACCCAGATCGAGGTGGGTAAGTGTATTTTATTGTAGCTCCAATTTAAGGACACAGATCGAGGTGGTTAAGTGTCTTTTACTGTAGTTCCAAGTTAAGGACCCAGATCAAGCTGGGTAAGTGTCTTTTACTGTAGCTCCAAGTAAAAGAACCAGATTGAGGTGGGTAAGTGTGTTTTATTGTAGCTCCAAGTTAAGGACCAAGATCGAGGTGGGTAAGTGTTTTACTGTAGCTCCAAGTTAAGGACCAAGATCGAGGTGGGTAGTTGTCTTTTACTGTAACTCCAAGTTAAGCACCTAGATGAAGGTGGTTAAGTGTCTTTTACTGTAGTTCCAATTTAAGGACCCAGATCAAGGTGGGTAAGTGTCTTTTACGGTAGCTCCAAGTTAAGGACCCAGATAGAGGTGGGTAAGTGTCTTTTAAGTTAAGGACGCAGATTGATGTTTGTACGTGTCATTTACTGAAGCTCCAAGTTAAGGACCCATATCGAGGTGGGTAAGTATGTTTTACTGTAGCTCCAAGTTAAGGACCCAGATCGAGGTCGGTAGTGTCTTTTACTGTAGCTCCAAGTTAAGGACCCAGATCGAGGTGGGCCAGTGTCTTTTACTGTAGCTCCAAGTTAAGGACCCAGATCTAGGTGGGTAATATTTTTTACTGTAGTTCTAAGTTAAGGACCCAGATAAATGTGGGTAAGGGTGTTTTACTGTAGCTCCGAGTTAAGGACCCAGATTGAGGTGGGTAAGTATGTTTTACTGTAGCTCCAAGTTAAGGACCCAGATCGAGGTGGTTATGTGACTTTTACTGTAGCTACAAGTTAAGGACCCAGATCGAGGTGGGTAAGTGTCTTTTACTGAAGCTCCAAGTTAAGGACACAGATCGAGATGGGTAAGTGTATTTTACTGTAGCTCCAAGTTAAGGACCCAGATCGAGGCGGGTAAGTCTCTTCTACTGAAGCTCCAAGTTATGGACCCAGATAAGGTGGGTAAGTGTCTTTTACCGTAGCTCCAAGTTAAGGACCCAGATCAATGTGGGTAAGTGTGTTTTACTGTAGCACCAAGTAAAGGACCCAGATCGGGGTGGGTAAGTGTCTTTTATTGTAGCTCCAAGTTAAGGAACCAGATTGAGGTGGGTAAATGTGTTTTATTGTAGCTCCAAGTTAAGCACGCAGATCGAAGTGGGTAAGTGTTTTACTCTAGCTCCAAGTTAAGGACCCAGATCAAGGTGGGTAAGTGTCTTTTACTATAGCTCCAAGTTAAGGACCCAGATCGAGGTGAGTAAGTGTGTTTTACTGTAGCTCCAAGTTAACGAACCAGATTGAGGTGGGTAAATGTGTTTTACTGTAGCTCCAAGTTAAGCACACAGATCGAGGTGGGTAAGTGTGTTTTACTGTAGCTCCAAGTTAAGGACCCAGATCAAGGTGGTTAATATGTTTTACTTTAGTTCCAAGTTAAGGACCCAGATCAATCTGGGTAGGGGTGTTTTACTGTAGCTCCAAGTTAAGGACCCAGATCGAGGTGGGTAAGTGTCTCTTTACTGTAGCTCCAAGTTAAGGACCCAGATCGAGGAGGGTAAGTGTGTTTTATTGTACCTCCAAGTTAAGGACCCAGATCGAGGTGGGTAAGTGTGTTTTACTGTAGCTCCAAGTTAAGGAACCAGATTGAGGTGGGTAAATGTGTTTTATTGTCGCTCCAAGTTAAGCACACAGATCGAGGTAGCTAAGTGTTTTACTCTAGCTCCAAGTTAAGGACCCAGATCGAGGTGGGAAAGTGTCTTTTACTATAGCTCCAAGTTAAGGACCCAGATCGAGGTGAGTAATTGTGTTTTACTGTAGCTCCAATTTAAGGACCCAGATCGAGGTGGGTAATACGTTTTACTGTAGTTCCAAGTTAAGGACCCAGATCGAGGTGGGTAAGTGTATTTTATTGTAGCTCCAAGTTAAGGACCCAGATCGAGGTGGGTAAGTGTCTCTTTACTGTAGGTCCAAGTTAAGGACCCAGATCAAGGTGGGTAAGTGTCTTTTACTGTAGCTCCAAGTTAAGGACCCAGATCGAAGTGGGTAAGTGTGTTTTACTGTAGCTCCATGTTAAGGACCCAGATCGAGGTGGGTAAGTGTGTTTTACTGTAGCTCCAAGTTAAGGAACCAGATTGAGGTGGGTAAATGTGTTTTATTGTCGCTCCAAGTTAATCACACAGATCGAGGTGGCTAAGTGTTTTACTCTAGCTCCAAGTTAAGGACCCAGATCGAGGTGGGTAAGTGTCTTTTACTGTAGCTCCAAGTTAAGGACCCAGATCGAGGTGGGTTTGTGTGTTTTATTGTACCTCCAAGTTAAGGACCCAGATCGAGGTGGGTAAGTGTGTTTTACTGTAGCTCCAAGTTAAGGACCCAGATCAAGGTGGGTAAGTGTGTTTTACTCTACCTCCAAGTTAAGGACCCAGATAGAAGTGGGTAAGTGTGTTTTACTGTAGCTCCAAGTTAAGGACCCAGATCAAGGTGGGTAATATGTTTTACTGTAGCTCCAAGTTAAGGACCCAGATCGAGGTGGGTAAGTGTCTTTTACTATAGCTCCAAGTTAAGGACCCAGATCAAGGTGGGTAAGTGTCTTTTACAGTAGCTCCAAGTTAAGGACCCAGATCGAGGTGGGAAAGTGTCTTTTACTATAGCTCCAAGTTAAGGACCCAGATCGAGGTGAGTAATTGTGTGTTACTGTAGCTCCAAGTTAAGGACCCAGATCGAGGTGGGTAATAGGTTTTACTGTAGTTCCAAGTTAAGGACCCAGATCGAGGTGGGTAAGTGTATTTTATTGTAGCTCCAAGTTAAGGACACAGATCGAGGTGGTTAAGTGTCTTTTACTGTAGCTCCAAGTTAAGGACCCAGATCAAGCTGGGTAAGTGTCTTTTACTGTAGCTCCAAGTTAAAGAACCAGATTGAGGTGGGTAAGTGTGTTTTATTGTAGCTCCAAGTTAAGGACCAAGATCGAGGTGGGTAAGTGTTTTACTGTAGTTCCAAGTTAAGGACCAAGATCGAGGTGGGTAGTTGTCTTTTACTGTAGCTCCAAGTTAAGCACCTAGATCAAGGTGGTTAAGTGTCTTTTACTGTAGTTCCAATTTAAGGACCCAGATCAAGGTGGGTAAGTGTCTTTTACGGTAGCTCCAAGTTAAGGACCCAGATAGAGGTGGGTAAGTGTCTTTTAAGTTAAGGACGCAGATCGATGTTTGTACGTGTCATTTACTGTAGCTCCAAGTTAAGGACCCATATCGAGGTGGGTAAGTATGTTTTACTGTAGCTCCAAGTTAAGGACCCAGATCGAGGTCGGTAGTGTCTTTTACTGTAGCTCCAAGTTAAGGACCCAGATCGAGGTGGGCCAGTGTCTTTTACTGTAGCTCCAAGTTAAGGACCCAGATCGAGGTGGGTAATATGTTTTACTGTAGTTCTAAGTTAAGGACCCAGATAAATGTGGGTAAGGGTGTTTTACTGTAGCTCCGAGTTAAGGACCCAGATTGAGGTGGGTAAGTATGTTTTACTGTAGCTCCAAGTTAAGGACCCAGATCGAGGTGGTTATGTGACTTTTACTGTAGCTACAAGTTAAGGACCCAGATCGAGGTGGGTAAGTGTCTTTTACTGAAGCTCCAAGTTAAGGACACAGATCGAGATGGGTAAGTGTATTTTACTGTAGCTCCAAGTTAAGGACCCAGATCGAGGCGGGTAAGTGTCTTCTACTGAAGCTCCAAGTTAAGGACCCAGATCAATGTGGGAAAGTGTGTTTTACTGTAGCACCAGGTAAAGGACCCAGATCGGGGTGGGTAAGTGTCTTTTATTGTAGCTCCAAGTTAAGGAACCAGATTGAGGTGGGTAAATGTGTTTTATTGTAGCTCCAAGTTAAGCACGCAGATCGAAGTGGGTAAGTGTTTTACTCTAGCTCCAAGTTAAGGACCCAGATCAAGGTGGGTAAGTGTCTTTTACTATAGCTCCAAGTTAAGGACCCAGATCGAGGTGAGTAAGTGTGTTTTACTGTAGCTCCAAGTTAAGGAACCAGATTGAGGTGGGTAAATGTGTTTTACTGTAGCTCCAAGTTAAGCACACAGATCGAGGTGGGTAAGTGTGTTTTACTGTAGCTCCAAGTTAAGGACGCAGATCAAGGTGGTTAATATGTTTTACTGTAGTTCCAAGTTAAGGACCCAGATCAATGTGGGTAGGGGTGTTTTACTGTAGCTCCAAGTTAAGGACCCAGATCGAGGTGGGTAAGTGTCTCTTTACTGTAGCTCCAAGTTAAGGACCCAGATCGAGGAGGGTAAGTGTGTTTTATTGTACCTCCAAGTTAAGGACCCAGATCGAGGTGGGTAAGTGTGTTTTACTGTAGCTCCAAGTTAAGGAACCAGATTGAGGTGGGTAAATGTGTTTTATTGTCGCTCCAAGTTAAGCACACAGATCGAGGTGGCTAAGTGTTTTACTCTAGCTCCAAGTTAAGGACCCAGATCGAGGTGGGAAAGTGTCTTTTACTATAGCTCCAAGTTAAGGACCCAGATCGAGGTGAGTAATTGTGTTTTACTGTAGCTCCAAGTTAAGGACCCAGATCGAGGTGGGTAATACGTTTTACTGTAGTTCCAAGTTAAGGACCCAGATCGAGGTGGGTAAGTGTATTTTATTGTAGCTCCAAGTTAAGGACACAGATCGAGGTGGTTAAGTGTCTTTTACTGTAGCTCTAAGTTAAGGACCCAGATCAAGCTGGGTAAGTGTCTTTTACTGTAGCTCCAAGTTAAAGAACCAGATTGAGGTGGGTAAGTGTGTTTTATTGTAGCTCCAAGTTAAGGACCAAGATCGAGGTGGGTAAGTGTTTTACTGTAGCTCCAAGTTAAGGACCAAGATCGAGGTGGGTAGTTGTCTTTTACTGTAGCTCCAAGTTAAGCACCTAGATCAAGGTGGTTAAGTGTCTTTTACTGTAGTTCCAATTTAAGGACCCAGATCAAGGTGGGTAAGTGTCTTTTACGGTAGCTCCAAGTTAAGGACCCAGATAGAGGTGGGTAAGTGTCTTTTAAGTTAAGGACGCAGATCGATGTTTGTACGTGTCATTTACTGTAGCTCCAAGTTAAGGACCCATATCGAGGTGGGTAAGTATGTTTTACTGTAGCTCCAAGTTAAGGACCCAGATCGAGGTCGGTAGTGTCTTTTACTGTAGCTCCAAGTTAAGGACCCAGATCGAGGTGGGCCAGTGTCTTTTACTGTAGCTCCAAGTTAAGGACCCAGATCGAGGTGGGTAATATGTTTTACTGTAGTTCTAAGTTAAGGACCCAGATAAATGTGGGTAAGGGTGTTTTACTGTAGCTCCGAGTTAAGGACCCAGATTGAGGTGGGTAAGTATGTTTTACTGTAGCTCCAAGTTAAGGACCCAGATCGAGGTGGTTATGTGACTTTTACTGTAGCTACAAGTTAAGGACCCAGATCGAGGTGGGTAAGTGTCTTTTACTGAAGCTCCAAGTTAAGGACACAGATCGAGATGGGTAAGTGTATTTTACTGTAGCTCCAAGTTAAGGACCCAGATCGAGGCGGGTAAGTGTCTTCTACTGAAGCTCCAAGTTAAGGACCCAGATCAATGTGGGAAAGTGTGTTTTACTGTAGCACCAAGTAAAGGACCCAGATCGGGGTGGGTAAGTGTCTTTTATTGTAGCTCCAAGTTAAGGAACCAGATTGAGGTGGGTAAATGTGTTTTATTGTAGCTCCAAGTTAAGCACGCAGATCGAAGTGGGTAATTGTTTTACTCTAGCTCCAAGTTAAGGACCCAGATCAAGGTGGGTAAGTGTCTTTTACTATAGCTCCAAGTTAAGGACCCAGATCGAGGTGAGTAAGTGTGTTTTACTGTAGCTCCAAGTTAAGGAACCAGATTGAGGTGGGTAAATGTGTTTTACTGTAGCTCCAAGTTAAGCACACAGATCGAGGTGGGTAAGTGTGTTTTACTGTAGCTCCAAGTTAAGGACGCAGATCAAGGTGGTTAATATGTTTTACTGTAGTTCCAAGTTAAGGACCCAGATCAATGTGGGTAGGGGTGTTTTACTGTAGCTCCAAGTTAAGGACCCAGATCGAGTTGGGTAAGTGTCTCTTTACTGTAGCTCCAAGTTAAGGACCCAGATCGAGGAGGGTAAGTGTGTTTTATTGTACCTCCAAGTTAAGGACCCAGATCGAGGTGGGTAAGTGTGTTTTACTGTAGCTCCAAGTTAAGGAACCAGATTGAGGTGGGTAAATGTGTTTTATTGTCGCTCCAAGTTAAGCACACAGATCGAGGTGGCTAAGTGTTTTACTCTAGCTCCAAGTTAAGGACCCAGATCGAGGTGGGAAAGTGTCTTTTACTATAGCTCCAAGTTAAGGACCCAGATCGAGGTGAGTAATTGTGTTTTACTGTAGCTCCAAGTTAAGGACCCAGATCGAGGTGGGTAATACGTTTTACTGTAGTTCCAAGTTAAGGACCCAGATCGAGGTGGGTAAGTGTATTTTATTGTAGCTCCAAGTTAAGGACACAGATCGAGGTGGTTAAGTGTCTTTTACTGTAGCTCTAAGTTAAGGACCCAGATCAAGCTGGGTAAGTGTCTTTTACTGTAGCTCCAAGTTAAAGAACCAGATTGAGGTGGGTAAGTGTGTTTTATTGTAGCTCCAAGTTAAGGACCAAGATCGAGGTGGGTAAGTGTTTTACTGTAGCTCCAAGTTAAGGACCAAGATCGAGGTGGGTAGTTGTCTTTTACTGTAGCTCCAAGTTAAGCACCTAGATCAAGGTGGTTAAGTGTCTTTTACTGTAGTTCCAATTTAAGGACCCAGATCAAGGTGGGTAAGTGTCTTTTACGGTAGCTCCAAGTTAAGGACCCAGATAGAGGTGGGTAAGTGTCTTTTAAGTTAAGGACGCAGATCGATGTTTGTACGTGTCATTTACTGTAGCTCCAAGTTAAGGACCCATATCGAGGTGGGTAAGTATGTTTTACTGTAGCTCCAAGTTAAGGACCCAGATCGAGGTCGGTAGTGTCTTTTACTGTAGCTCCAAGTTAAGGACCCAGATCGAGGTGGGCCAGTGTCTTTTACTGTAGCTCCAAGTTAAGGACCCAGATGGAGGTGGGTAATATGTTTTACTGTAGTTCTAAGTTAAGGACCCAGATAAATGTGGGTAAAGGTGTTTTACTGTAGCTCCGAGTTAAGGACCCAGATTGAGGTGGGTAAGTATGTTTTACTGTAGCTCCAAGTTAAGGACCCAGATCGAGGTGTTTATGTGACTTTTACTGTAGCTACAAGTTAAGGACCCGGATCGAGGTGGGTAAGTGTCTTTTACTGAAGCTCCAAGTTAAGGACACAGATCGAGATGGGTAAGTGTATTTTACTGTAGCTCCAAGTTAAGGACCCAGATCGAGGCGGGTAAGTGTCTTCTACTGAAGCTCTAAGTTATGGACCCAGATAGAGGTGGGTAAGTGTCTTTTACCGTAGCTCCGAGTTAAGGACCCAGATCAATGTGGGTAAGTGTGTTTTACTGTAGCACCAAGTAAAGGACCCAGATCGGGGTGGGTAAGTGTCTTTTATTGTAGCTCCAAGTTAAGGAACCAGATTGAGGTGGGTAAATGTGTTTTATTGTAGCTCCAAGTTAAGCACGCAGATCGATGTGGGTAAGTGTTTTATTCTAGCTCCAAGTTAAGGACCCAGATCAAGGTGGGTAAGTGTCTTTTACTATAGCTCCAAGTTAAGGACCCAGATCGAGGTGAGTAAGTGTGTTTTACTGTAGCTCCAAGTTAAGGAACCAGATTGAGGTGGGTAAATGTGTTTTACTGTAGCTCCAAGTTAAGCACACAGATCGAGGTGGGTAAGTGTCATTTACTGTAGCTCCAAGTTAAGGACCCAGATCAAGGTGGTTAATATGTTTTACTGTAGTTCCAAGTTAAGGACCCAGATCAATGTGGGTAGGGGTGTTTTACTGTAGCTCCAAGTTAAGGACCCAGATCGAGGTGGGTAAGTGTCTCTTTACTGTAGGTCCAAGTTAAGGACCCAGATCAAGGTGGGTAAGTGTCTTTTACTGTAGCTCCAAGTTAAGGACCCAGATCGAAGTGGGTAAGTGTGTTTTATTGTAGCTCCATGTTAAGGACCCAGATCGAGGTGGGTAAGTGTGTTTTATTGTACCTCCAAGTTAAGGACCCAGATCGAGGTGGGTAAGTGTGTTTTACTGAAGCTACAAGTTAAGGAACCAGATTGAGGTGGGTAAATGTGTTTTATTGTCGCTCCAAGTTAATCACACAGATCGAGGTGGCTAAGTGTTTTACTCTAGCTCCAAGTTAAGGACCCAGATCGAGGTGGGTAAGTGTCTTTTACTGTAGCTCCAAGTTAAGGACCCAGATCGAGGTGGGTAGTGTCTTTTACTGTAGCTCCATGTTAAGGACCCAGATCGAGGTGGGTTTGTGTGTTTTATTGTACCTCCAAGTTAAGGACCCAGATCGAGGTGGGTAAGTGTGTTTTACTGTAGCTCCAAGTTAAGGACACAGATCAAGGTGGGTAAGTGTGTTTTACTCTAGCTCCAAGTTAAGGACCCAGATAGAAGTGGGTAAGTGTGTTTTACTGTAGCTCCAAGTTAAGGACCCAGATCGAGGTGGGTAATATGTTTTACTGTAGTTCCAAGTTAAGGACCCAGATAAATGTGGGTAAGGGTGTTTTACTGTAGCTCCAAGTTAAGGACACAGATCGAGGTGGGTAAGTGTCTTTTACTGTAGCTCTAAGTTAAGGACCCAGATCAAGCTGGGTAAGTGTCTTTTACTGTAGCTCCAAGTTAAAGAACCAGATTGAGGTGGGTAAGTGTGTTTTATTGTAGCTCCAAGTTAAGGACCAAGATCGAGGTGGGTAAGTGTTTTACTGTAGCTCCAAGTTAAGGACCAAGATCGAGGTGGGTAGTTGTCTTTTACTGTAGCTCCAAGTTAAGCACCTAGATCAAGGTGGTTAAGTGTCTTTTACTGTAGTTCCAATTTAAGGACCCAGATCAAGGTGGGTAAGTGTCTTTTACGGTAGCTCCAAGTTAAGGACCCAGATAGAGGTGGGTAAGTGTCTTTTAAGTTAAGGACGCAGATCGATGTTTGTACGTGTCATTTACTGTAGCTCCAAGTTAAGGACCCATATCGAGGTGGGTAAGTATGTTTTACTGTAGCTCCAAGTTAAGGACCCAGATCGAGGTCGGTAGTGTCTTTTACTGTAGCTCCAAGTTAAGGACCCAGATCGAGGTGGGCCAGTGTCTTTTACTGTAGCTCCAAGTTAAGGACCCAGATGGAGGTGGGTAATATGTTTTACTGTAGTTCTAAGTTAAGGACCCAGATAAATGTGGGTAAAGGTGTTTTACTGTAGCTCCGAGTTAAGGACCCAGATTGAGGTGGGTAAGTATGTTTTACTGTAGCTCCAAGTTAAGGACCCAGATCGAGGTGTTTATGTGACATTTACTGTAGCTACAAGTTAAGGACCCGGATCGTTGTGGGTAAGTGTCTTTTACTGAAGCTCCAAGTTAAGGACACAGATCGAGATGGGTAAGTGTATTTTACTGTAGCTCCAAGTTAAGGACCCAGATCGAGGCGGGTAAGTGTCTTCTACTGAAGCTCTAAGTTATGGACCCAGATAGAGGTGGGTAAGTGTCTTTTACCGTAGCTCCGAGTTAAGGACCCAGATCAATGTGGGTAAGTGTGTTTTACTGTAGCACCAAGTAAAGGACCCAGATCGGGGTGGGTAAGTGTCTTTTATTGTAGCTCCAAGTTAAGGAACCAGATTGAGGTGGGTAAATGTGTTTTATTGTAGCTCCAAGTTAAGCACGCAGATCGAAGTGGGTAAGTGTTTTATTCTAGCTCCAAGTTAAGGACCCAGATCAAGGTGGGTAAGTGTCTTTTACTATAGCTCCAAGTTAAGGACCCAGATCGAGGTGAGTAAGTGTGTTTTACTGTAGCTCCAAGTTAAGGAACCAGATTGAGGTGGGTAAATGTGTTTTACTGTAGCTCCAAGTTAAGCACACAGATCGAGGTGGGTAAGTGTCTTTTACTGTAGCTCCAAGTTAAGGACCCAGATCAAGGTGGTTAATATGTTTTACTGTAGTTCCAAGTTAAGGACCCAGATCAATGTGGGTAGGGGTGTTTTACTGTAGCTCCAAGTTAAGGACCCAGATCGAGGTGGGTAAGTGTCTCTTTACTGAAGTCCAAGTTAAGGACCCAGATCAAGGTGGGTAAGTGTCTTTTACTGTAGCTCCAAGTTAAGGACCCAGATCGAAGTGGGTAAGTGTGTTTTATTGTAGCTCCATGTTAAGGACCCAGATCGAGGTGGGTAAGTGTGTTTTATTGTACCTCCAAGTTAAGGACCCAGATCGAGGTGGGTAAGTGTGTTTTACTGTAGCTACAAGTTAAGGAACCAGATTGAGGTGGGTAAGTGTCTTTTACTGTAGCTCCAAGTTAAGGACCCAGATCAAGGTGGGTAAGTGTCTTTTACAGTAGCTCCAAGTTAAGGACCCAGATCGAGGTGGGAAAGTGTCTTTTACTATAGCTCCAAGTTAAGGACCCAGATCGAGGTGAGTAATTGTGTTTTACTGTAGCTCCAAGTTAAGGACCCAGATCGATTTGGTTAAGTGTCTTTTACTGTAGCTCCAAGTTAAGGACCCAGATCAAGCTGGGTAAGTGTCTTTTACTGTAGCTCCAAGTTAAAGAACCAGATTTAGGTGGGTAAGTGTGTTTTATTGTAGCTCCAAGTTAAGGACCAAGATCGAGGTGGGTAAGTGTTTTACTGTAGCTCCAAGTTAAGGACCAAGATCGAGGTGGGTAGTTGTCTTTTACTGTAGCTCCAAGTTAAGCACCTAGATCAAGGTGGTTAAGTGTCTTTTACTGTAGTTCCAATTTAAGGACCCAGATCAAGGTGGGTAAGTGTCTTTTACTGAAGCTCCAAGTTAAGGACCCAGATCGAGGCGGGTAAGTGTCTTCTACTGAAGCTCTAAGTTATGGACCCAGATAGAGGTGGGTAAGTGTCTTTTACCGTAGCTCCAAGTTAAGGACCCAGATCAATGTGGGTAAGTGTGTTTTACTGTAGCACCAAGTAAAGGACCCAGATCGGGGTGGGTAAGTGTCTTTTATTGTAGCTCCAAGTTAAGGAACCAGATTGAGGTGGGTAAATGTGTTTTATTGTAGCTCCAAGTTAAGCACGCAGATCGATGTGGGTAAGTGTTTTATTCTAGCTCCAAGTTAAGGACCCAGATCAAGGTGGGTAAGTGTGTTTTACTGTAGCTCCAAGTTAAGGAACCAGATTGAGGTGGGTAAATGTGTTTTACTGTAGCTCCAAGTTAAGCACACAGATCGAGGTGGGTAAGTGTCATTTACTGTAGCTCCAAGTTAAGGACCCAGATCAAGGTGGTTAATATGTTTTACTGTAGTTCCAAGTTAAGGACCCAGATCAATGTGGGTAGGGGTGTTTTACTGTAGCTCCAAGTTAAGGACCCAGATCAAGGTGGGTAAGTGTCTCTTTACTGTAGGTCCAAGTTAAGGACCCAGATCAAGGTGGGTAAGTGTCTTTTACTGTAGCTCCAAGTTAAGGACCCAGATCGAAGTGGGTAAGTGTGTTTTATTGTAGCTCCATGTTAAGGACCCAGATCGAGGTGGGTAAGTGTGTTTTATTGTACCTCCAAGTTAAGGACCCAGATCGAGGTGGGTAAGTGTGTTTTACTGAAGCTACAAGTTAAGGAACCAGATTGAGGTGGGTAAATGTGTTTTATTGTCGCTCCAAGTTAATCACACAGATCGAGGTGGCTAAGTGTTTTACTCTAGCTCCAAGTTAAGGACCCAGATCGAGGTGGGTAAGTGTCTTTTACTGTAGCTCCAAGTTAAGGACCCAGATCGAGGTGGGTAGTGTCTTTTACTGTAGCTCCATGTTAAGGACCCAGATCGAGGTGGGTTTGTGTGTTTTATTGTACCTCCAAGTTAAGGACCCAGATCGAGGTGGGTAAGTGTGTTTTACTGTAGCTCCAAGTTAAGGACACAGATCAAGGTGGGTAAGTGTGTTTTACTCTAGCTCCAAGTTAAGGACCCAGATAGAAGTGGGTAAGTGTGTTTTACTGTAGCTCCAAGTTAAGGACCCAGATCGAGGTGGGTAATATGTTTTACTGTAGTTCCAAGTTAAGGACCCAGATAAATGTGGGTAAGGGTGTTTTACTGTAGCTCCAAGTTAAGGACCCAGATCGAGGTGGGTAAGTGTCTTTTACTGTAGCTCCAAGTTAAGGACCCAGATCAAGGTGGGTAAGTGTCTTTTACAGTAGCTCCAAGTTAAGGACCCAGATCGAGGTGGGAAAGTGTCTTTTACTATAGCTCCAAGTTAAGGACCCAGATCGAGGTGAGTAATTGTGTTTTACTGTAGCTCCAAGTTAAGGACCCAGATCGAGGTGGGTAATACGTTTTACTGTAGTTCCAAGTTAAGGACCCAGATCGGGGTGGGTAAGTGTATTTTATTGTAACTCCAAGTTAAGGACACAGATCGATTTGGTTAAGTGTCTTTTACTGTAGCTCCAAGTTAAGGACTCAGATCAAGCTGGGTAAGTGTCTTTTACTGTAGCTCCAAGTTAAAGAACCAGATTTAGGTGGGTAAGTGTGTTTTATTGTAGCTCCAAGTTAAGGACCAAGATCGAGGTGGGTAAGTGTTTTACTGTAGCTCCAAGTTAAGGACCAAGATCGAGGTGGGTAGTTGTCTTTTACTGTAGCTCCAAGTTAAGCACCTAGATCAAGGTGGTTAAGTGTCTTTTACTGTAGTTCCAATTTAAGGACCCAGATCAAGGTGGGTAAGTGTCTTTTACGGTAGCTCCAAGTTAAGGACCTAGATAGAGGTGGGTAAGTGTCTTTTAAGTTAAGGACGCAGATCGATGTTTGTACGTGTCATTTACTGTAGCTCCAAGTTAAGGACCCATATCGCGGTGGGTAAGTATGTTTTACTGTAGCTCCAAGTTAAGGACCCAGATCGAGGTCGGTAGTGTCTTTTACTGTAGCTCCAAGTTAAGGACCCAGATCGAGGTGGGCCAGTGTCTTTTACTGTAGCTCCAAGTTAAGGACCCAGATAAATGTGGGTAAGGGTGTTTTACTGTAGCTCCGAGTTAAGGACCCAGATTGAGGTGGGTAAGTATGTTTTACTGTAGCTCCAAGTTAAGGACCCAGAAAGAGGTGGGTAAGTATCTTTTACTGAAGCTCCAAGTTAAGGACACAGATCGAGATGGGTAAGTGTATTTTACTGTAGCTCCAAGTTAAGGACCCAGATCGAGGCGGGTAAGTGTCTTCTACTGAAGCTCCAAGTTATGGACCCAGATAGAGGTGGGTAAGTGTCTTTTACCGTAGCTCCAAGTTAAGGACCCAGATCAATGTGGGTAAGTGTGTTTTACTGTAGCACCAAGTAAAGGACCCAGATCGGAGTGGGTAAGTGTCTTTTATTGTAGCTCCAAGTTAAGGAACCAGATTGAGATGGGTAAATGTGTTTTATTGTAGCTCCAAGTTAAGCACGCAGATCGAAGTGGGTAAGTGTTTTACTCTAGCTCCAAGTTAAGGACCCAGATCAAGGTGGGTAAGTGTCTTTTACTATAGCTCCAAGTTAAGGACCCAGATCGAGTTGAGTAAGTGTGTTTTACTGTGGCTCCAAGTTAAGGAACCAGATTGAGGTGGGTAAATGTGTTTTACTGTAGCTCCAAGTTAAGCACACAGATCGAGGTGGGTAAGTGTGTTTTACTGTAGCTCCAAGTTAAGGACCCAGATCAAGGTGGTTAATATGTTTTACTGTAGCTCCAAGTTAAGGACCCAGATCGAGGTGGGTAAGAGTCTCTTTACTGTAGCTCCAAGTTAAGGACCCAGATCAAGGTGGGTAAGTGTCTTTTACTGTAGCTCCAAGTTAAGGACCCAGATCGAAGTGGGTAAGTGTGTTTTACTGTAGCTCCATGTTAAGGACCCAGATCGAGGTGGGTAAGTGTGTTTTATTGTACCTCCAAGTAAAGGACCCAGATCGAGGTGGTAAGTGTGTTTTAGTGTAGCTCCATGTTAAGGACCCAGATCGAGGTGGGTAAGTGTGTTTTACTGTAGCTCCAAGTTAAGGACCCAGATCAAGGTGGGTAAGTGTGTTTTATCGTAGCTCCAAGTTAAGGACCCAGATCAAGCTGGGTAACTGTCTTTTACTGTAGCTCCAAGTTAAAGAACCAGATTGAGGTGGGTAAGTGTGTTTTATTGTAGCTCCAAGTTAAGGACCCAGATCGAGGTGGGTAAGTGTTTTACTCTAGTTGCAAGTTACGGACCCAGATCAGTGTGGGTAAGTGTCTTTTACTGTAGCTCCAAGTTAAGGACCCAGATCAAGGTGGGTAAGTGTCTTTTACTGTAGCTCCAAGTTAAGGACCCAGATCAATGTGGGTAAGGGTGTTTTACTGTAGCTCCATGTTAAGGACCCAGATTGAGGAGGGTAAGTGTCTTTTACTGTAGCGCCAAGTTAAGGACCCAGATCAAGTGGGTAAGTGTCTTTTACTGTAGCTCCAAGTTAAGGACCCAGATCAAGTGGGTAAGTGTCTTTTACCATAGCTCCAAGTTAAGGACCCAGATCGAGGTGAGTAAGTGTGTTTTACTCTATCTCCAAGTTAAGTACCCAGATAGATGGTGGGTAAGTGTGTTTTACTCTAGCTCCAAGTTAAGGACCCAGATCGAGGTGGGTAATTGTGTTTTACTGTAGCTCCAAGTTAAGGACCCAGATCAGGTGGGTAAGTGTGTTTTTTTGTAGCTCCAAGTTAAGGACCAAGATCGAGGGGGGTAAGTGTTTTACTGTAGCTCCAAGTTAAGGAGCAAGATCAAGGTGGGTAGTTGTCTTTTACTGTAGCTCCAAGTTAAGGACCTAGATCAAGGTGGTTAAGTGTCTTTTACTGTAGCTCCAATTTAAGGACCCAGATCAAGGTGGGTAAGTGTCTTTTACGGTAGCTCCAAGTTAAGGACACAGATAGAGGTGGGTAAGTGTCTTTTACTGTAGCTCCAAGTTAAGGACGCAGATCGAGGTGGGTAAGTGTCTTTTACTGTAGCTCCAAATTAAGGACCCATATCAAGGTGGGGAAGTATGTTTTACTGTAGCTCCAAGTTAAGGACCCAGATCGAGGTGGGTAGTGTCTTTTACTGTAGCTCTAAGTTAAGGACCCAGATCGAGGTGGGTAAGTGTGTTTTACTGTTGCTCAAAGTTAAGGACCCAGATCGAGGTGGGTAAGTGTCTTTTACTATAGCTCCAAGTTAAGGACCCAGATCGAGGTGAGTAAGTGTGTTTTACTGTAGCTCCAAGTTAAGGACCCAGATCGAGGTGAGTAAGTGTGTTTTACTGTAGCTCCAAGTTAAGGACTCAGATCAAGCTGGGTAAGTGTCTTTTACTGTAGCTCCAAGTTAAAGAACCAGATTTAGGTGGGTAAGTGTGTTTTATTGTAGCTCCAAGTTAAGGACCAAGATCGAGGTGGGTAAGTGTTTTACTGTAGCTCCAAGTTAAGGACCAAGATCGAGGTGGGTAGTTGTCTTTTACTGTAGCTCCAAGTTAAGCACCTAGATCAAGGTGGTTAAGTGTCTTTTACTGTAGTTCCAATTTAAGGACCCAGATCAAGGTGGGTAAGTGTCTTTTACGGTAGCTCCAAGTTAAGGACCTAGATAGAGGTGGGTAAGTGTCTTTTAAGTTAAGGACGCAGATCGATGTTTGTACGTGTCATTTACTGTAGCTCCAAGTTAAGGACCCATATCGCGGTGGGTAAGTATGTTTTACTGTAGCTCCAAGTTAAGGACCCAGATCGAGGTCGGTAGTGTCTTTTACTGTAGCTCCAAGTTAAGGACCCAGATCGAGGTGGGCCAGTGTCTTTTACTGTAGCTCCAAGTTAAGGACCCAGATAAATGTGGGTAAGGGTGTTTTACTGTAGCTCCGAGTTAAGGACCCAGATTGAGGTGGGTAAGTATGTTTTACTGTAGCTCCAAGTTAAGGACCCAGATCGAGGTGGTTATGTGACTTTTACTGTAGCTACAAGTTAAGGACCCAGAAAGAGGTGGGTAAGTGTCTTTTACTGAAGCTCCAAGTTAAGGACACAGATCGAGATGGGTAAGTGTATTTTACTGTAGCTCCAAGTTAAGGACCCAGATCGAGGCGGGTAAGTGTCTTCTACTGAAGCTCCAAGTTATGGACCCAGATAGAGGTGGGTAAGTGTCTTTTACCGTAGCTCCAAGTTAAGGACCCAGATCAATGTGGGTAAGTGTGTTTTACTGTAGCACCAAGTAAAGGACCCAGATCGGAGTGGGTAAGTGTCTTTTATTGTAGCTCCAAGTTAAGGAACCAGATTGAGATGGGTAAATGTGTTTTATTGTAGCTCCAAGTTAAGCACGCAGATCGAAGTGGGTAAGTGTTTTACTCTAGCTCCAAGTTAAGGACCCAGATCAAGGTGGGTAAGTGTCTTTTACTATAGCTCCAAGTTAAGGACCCAGATCGAGTTGAGTAAGTGTGTTTTACTGTGGCTCCAAGTTAAGGAACCAGATTGAGGTGGGTAAATGTGTTTTACTGTAGCTCCAAGTTAAGCACACAGATCGAGGTGGGTAAGTGTGTTTTACTGTAGCTCCAAGTTAAGGACCCAGATCAAGGTGGTTAATATGTTTTACTGTAGCTCCAAGTTAAGGACCCAGATCGAGGTGGGTAAGAGTCTCTTTACTGTAGCTCCAAGTTAAGGACCCAGATCAAGGTGGGTAAGTGTCTTTTACTGTAGCTCCAAGTTAAGGACCCAGATCGAAGTGGGTAAGTGTGTTTTACTGTAGCTCCATGTTAAGGACCCAGATCGAGGTGGGTAAGTGTGTTTTATTGTACCTCCAAGTAAAGGACCCAGATCGAGGTGGTAAGTGTGTTTTAGTGTAGCTCCATGTTAAGGACCCAGATCGAGGTGGGTAAGTGTGTTTTACTGTAGCTCCAAGTTAAGGACCCAGATCAAGGTGGGTAAGTGTGTTTTATCGTAGCTCCAAGTTAAGGACCCAGATCAAGCTGGGTAACTGTCTTTTACTGTAGCTCCAAGTTAAAGAACCAGATTGAGGTGGGTAAGTGTGTTTTATTGTAGCTCCAAGTTAAGGACCCAGATCGAGGTGGGTAAGTGTTTTACTCTAGTTGCAAGTTACGGACCCAGATCAGTGTGGGTAAGTGTCTTTTACTGTAGCTCCAAGTTAAGGACCCAGATCAAGGTGGGTAAGTGTCTTTTACTGTAGCTCCAAGTTAAGGACCCAGATCAATGTGGGTAAGGGTGTTTTACTGTAGCTCCATGTTAAGGACCCAGATCGAGGAGGGTAAGTGTCTTTTACTGTAGCGCCAAGTTAAGGACCCAGATCAAGTGGGTAAGTGTCTTTTACTGTAGCTCCAAGTTAAGGACCCAGATCAAGTGGGTAAGTGTCTTTTACCATAGCTCCAAGTTAAGGACCCAGATCGAGGTGAGTAAGTGTGTTTTACTCTATCTCCAAGTTAAGTACCCAGATAGATGGTGGGTAAGTGTGTTTTACTCTAGCTCCAAGTTAAGGACCCAGATCGAGGTGGGTAATTGTGTTTTACTGTAGCTCCAAGTTAAGGACCCAGATCAGGTGGGTAAGTGTGTTTTTTTGTAGCTCCAAGTTAAGGACCAAGATCGAGGGGGGTAAGTGTTTTACTGTAGCTCCAAGTTAAGGAGCAAGATCAAGGTGGGTAGTTGTCTTTTACTGTAGCTCCAAGTTAAGGACCTAGATCAAGGTGGTTAAGTGTCTTTTACTGTAGCTCCAATTTAAGGACCCAGATCAAGGTGGGTAAGTGTCTTTTACGGTAGCTCCAAGTTAAGGACACAGATAGAGGTGGGTAAGTGTCTTTTACTGTAGCTCCAAGTTAAGGACGCAGATCGAGGTGGGTAAGTGTCTTTTACTGTAGTTCCAAATTAAGGACCCATATCAAGGTGGGGAAGTATGTTTTACTGTAGCTCCAAGTTAAGGACCCAGATCGAGGTGGGTAGTGTCTTTTACTGTAGCTCTAAGTTAAGGACCCAGATCGAGGTGGGTAAGTGTGTTTTACTGTTGCTCAAAGTTAAGGACCCAGATCGAGGTGGGTAAGTGTCTTTTACTATAGCTCCAAGTTAAGGACCCAGATCGAGGTGAGTAAGTGTGTTTTACTGTAGCTCCAAGTTAAGGACCCAGATCGAGGTGGGTAAGGGTGTTTTACTGTAGTTCCATGTTAAGGACCCAGATCGAGGTGGGTAAGTGTGTTTTATCGTAGCTCCAAGTTAAGGACCCAGATCGAGGTGGGTAAGTGTGTTTTATCGTAGCTCCAAGTTAAGGACCCAGATCAAGCTGGGTAAGTGTCTTTTACTGTAGCTCCAAGTTAAGGACCAAGATCGAGGTGGGTAGTTGTCTTTTACTGTAGCTCCAAGTTAAGGACCTAGATCAAGGTGGTTAAGTGTCTTTTACTGTAGCTCCAATTTAAGGACCCAGATAGAGGTGGGTAATATGTTTTACTGTAGTTCCAAGTTAAGGACCCAGATCGAGGTGGGTAAGTGTGTTTTATCGTAGCTCCAAGTTAAGGACCCAGATCGAGGTGGGTAAGTGTCTTTTACTGTAGCTCCAAGTTAAGGACCCAGATCAAGCTGGGTAAGTGTCTTTTACTGTAGCTCCGAGTTAAAGAACCAGATTGAGGTGTGTAAGTGTGTTTTATTGTAGCTCCAAGTTAAGGACCCAGATCGAGGTGGGTAAATGTTTTACTTTAGTTGCAAGTTAAGGAACCAGATCAGTGTGGGTAAGTGTCTTTTACTGTAGCTCCAAGTTAAGGACCCAGATCAATGTGGGTAAGGGTGTTTTACTGTAGCTCCAAGTTAAAGATCCAGATCGAGGTGGGTAAGTGTCTTTTACTGTAGCTCCAAGTTAAGGACCCAGATCAAGGTGGGTAAGTGTCTTTTACTGTAGCTCCAAGTTAAGGACCCAGATCGAGGTGGGTAAGTGTTTTACTGTAATTCCAAGTTAAGGACCCAGATCAATGTGGGTAAGGGTGTTTTACGGTAGCTCCAAGTTAAGGACCCAGATCAAGCTGGGTAACTGTCTTTTACTGTAGCTCCAAGTTAAGGACCCAGATCAAGGTGGGTAAGTGTCTTTTACTGTAGCTCCAAGTTAAGGACCCAGATCGAGGTGGGTAAGTGTTTTACTGTAATTCCAAGTTAAGGACCCAGATCAATGTGGGTAAGGGTGTTTTACCGTAGCTCCAAGTTAAGGACCCAGATCAAGCTGGGTAACTGTCTTTTACTGTAGCTCCAAGTTAAGGACCCAGATCGAGGTGGGTAAGTGTCTTTTACTGTAGCTCCAAGTTAAGGACCCAGATCAAGGTGGGTAAGTGTCTTTTACTGTAGCTCCAAGCTAAGGACCCAGATCGAGGTGGGTAAGTGTCTTTTACTATAGCTCCAAGTTAAGGACCGAGATCGAGGTGAGTAAGTGTGTTTTACTGTAGCTCCAAGTTAAGGACCCAGATCGAGGTGGGTAAGGGTGTTTCACTGTAGTTCCATGTTAAGGACCCAGATCGAGGTGGGTAAGTGTGTTTTATCGTAGCTCCAAGTTAAGGACCCAGATCGAGGTGGGGAAGTGTCTTTTACTGTAGCTCCAAGTTAAGGACCCAGATCAAGCTGGGTAAGTGTCTTTTACTGTAGCTCCAACTTAAGGACCAGGATCGAGGTGGGTAGTTGTCTGTTACTGTAGCTCGAAGTTAAGGACCTAGATCAAGGTGGTTAAGTGTCTTTTACTGTAGCTCCAATTTAAGGACCCAGATCGAGGTGGGTAATATGTTTTACTGTAGTTCCAAGTTAAGGACCCAGATCAAGGTGGGTAAGTGTGTTTTATCGTAGCTCCAAGTTAAGGACCCAGATCGAGGTGGGTAAGTGTCTTTTACAGTAGCTCCAAGTTAAGGACCCAGATCAGGGGGGTAAGTGTCTTTTACTGTAGCTCCAAGTTAAGGACCCAGATCAATGTGGGTAAGGGTGTTTTACTGTAGCTCCATGTTAAGGACCCAGATCGAGGTGGGTAAGTGTCTTTTACTGTAGCGCCAAGTTAAGGACCCAGATCAAAGTGGGTAAGTGTCTTTTACTGTAGCTCCAAGTTAAGGACCCAGATAGAGGTGGGTAAGTGTCTTTTACCATAGCTCCAAGTTAAGGACCCAGATCGAGGTGAGTAAGTGTGTTTTACTCTAGCTCCAAGTTAAGTACCCAGGTCAAGGTGGGTAAGTGTGTTTTACTCTAGCTCCAAGTTAAGGACCCAGATCGAGGTGGGTAAGTATGTTTTACTGTAGCTCCATGTTAAGGACCCAGATCAGGTGGGTAAGTGTGTTTTATTGAACCTCCAAGTTAAGGACCCAGATCAAGGGGGGTAAGTGTGTTTTATTGTACCTCTAATTTAAGGACCCAGATCTAGGTGGGTAAGTGTTTTACTCTAGCTCCAAGTTAAGTACCCAGATAGATGGTGGGTAAGTGTGTTTTACTCTAGCTCCAAGTTAAGGACCCAGATCAAGGTGGGTAATTGTGTTTTACTGTAGCTCCAAGTTAAGGACCCAGATCAGGTGGGTAAGTGTGTTTTTTTTGTAGCTCCAAGTTAAGGACCAAGATCGAGGTGGGTAAGTGTTTTACTGTAGCTCCAAGTTAAGGATTAAGATCAAGGTGTGTAGTTGTCTTTTACTGTAGCTCCAAGTTAAGGACCTAGATCAAGGTGGTTAAGTGTATTTTACTGTAGCTCCAATTTAAGGACCCAGATCAAGGTGGGTAAGTGTCTTTTTCGGTAGCTCCAAGTTAAGGACACAGATAGAGGTGGGTAAGTGTCTTTTACTGTAGCTCCAAGTTAAGGACGCAGATCGAGGTGGGTAGTGTCTTTTACTGTAGCTCCAAATTAAGGACCCATATTGAGGTGGGGAAGTATGTTTTACTGTAACTCCAAGTTAAGGACCTAGATCGAGGTGGGTAGTGTCTTTTACTGTAGCTCTAAGTTAAGGACCCAGATCAAGGTGGGTAAGTGTGTTTTACTGTAGCTCCAAGTTAAGGACACAGTCGAGGTGGGTAAGTGTCTTTTACTGTAGCTCCAAGTTAAGGAACCAGATTGAGGTGGTTAAGTGTGCTTTATTGTAGCTCCAATTTAAGGACCCAGATCGAGGTGTGTAAGTGTTTTACTCTAGCTCCAAGTTAAGGACCCAGATCTAGGTGGGTAATTGTCTTTTACTGTAGCTGCAAGTTAAGGACCCAGATCGAGGTGGGTAAGTGTGTTTTACTCTAGCACCAAGTTAAGGACCCAGATCGAGGTGGGTAAGTGTGTTTTACTGTTGCTCAAAGTAAAGGACCCAGATCGAGGTGGGTAAGTGTTTTACTCTAGCTCCAAGTTAAGGAACCAGATCAAGGTGGGTAAGTGTCTTTTACTGTAGCTCCAAGTTAAGGACCCAGATCAAGGTGAGTAAGTGTCTTTTACTGTAGCTCCAAGTTAAGGACCCAGATCAAGGTGGGTAATATGTTTTACTGTAGTTCCAAGTTAAGGACCCAGATCAATATGGGTAAGGTTGTTTTACTGTAGCTCCAAGTTAAGGACCCAGATCGAGGTGGGTAAGTGTCTTTTACTGTAGCTCCAAGTTAAGGACCCAGATCAAGGTGGGTAAGTGTCTTTTACTGTAGCTCCAAGCTAAGGACCCAGATCGGGTGGGTAAGTGTCTTTTACTATAGCTCCAAGTTAAGGACCCAGATCGAGGTGAGTAAGTGTGTTTTACTGTAGCTCCAAGTAAAGGACCCACATCGAGGTGGGTAAGGGTGTTTTACTGTAGTTCCATGTTAAGGACCCAGATCGAGGTGGGTAGGTGTGTTTTATCGTAGCTCCAAGTTAAGGACCCAGATCGAGGTGGGTAAGTGTCTTTTACTGTAGCTCCAAGTTAAGGACCCAGATCAAGCTGGGTAAGTGTCTTTTACTGTAGCTCCAATTTAAGGACCCATATCGAGGTGGGTAAGTGTCTTTTACTGTAGCTGCAAGTTAAGGACCCATATCGTGCTGGGTAAGTATGTTTTACTGTAGCTCCAAGTTAAGGACCCAGATCGAGGTGGGCAGTGTCTTTTACTGTAGCTCCAAGTTAAGGACCCAGATCGAGGTGGGTAAGTGTGTTTTACTGTAGCTCCAAGTTAAGGACCCAGATCAAGGTGGGTAAGTGTGTTTTACTGTAGCACCAAGTAAAGGACCCAGATCGGGGTGGGTAAGTGTCTATTATTGTAGCTCCAAGTTAAGGAGCCAGATGGAGGTGGGTAAGTGTCTTTTACTGTAGCTCCAAGTTAAGGACCCAGATCGAGGTGGGTAATATGTTTTACTGTAGTTTCAAGTTAAGGACCCAGATAATGGTGGGTAAGTGTGTTTTATCGTAGCTCCAAGTTAAGGACCCAGATCGAGGTGTGTAATTGTCTTTTACTGTAGCTCCAAGTTAAGGACCCAGATCGAGGTGGGTAAGTGTGTTTTACCCTAGCACCAAGTTAAGGACCCAGATCGAGGTGGGTAAGTGTGTTTTACTGTTGCTCAAAGTTAAGGACCCAGATCTAGGTGGGTAAGTGTGTTTTACTGTAGCTCCAAGTTAGGGACCCAGATCAAGGTGGGTAAGTGTGTTTTACTGTAGCTCCAAGTTAAGGACCCAGATCGAGGTGGGTAATATGTTTTACTGTAGCTCCGAGTTAAGGACCCAGATCGAGGTGGGTAAGTATGTTTTACTGTAGCTCCAAGTTAAGGACCCAGATCGAGGTGGTTATGTGACTTTTACTGTAGCTACAAGTTAAGGACCCAGATTAGGTGGGTAAGTATGTTTTACTGTAGCTCCAAGTTAAAGACCCAGATCGGGGTGGGTAAGTGTCTTTTACTGTAGCTCCAAGTTAAGGACCCAGATAGAGGTGGGTAAGTGTCTTTTACTAAAGCTCCAAGTTAAGGACACAGATCGAGATGGGTAAGTGTATTTTACTGTAGCTCCAAGTTAAAGACCCAGATCGAGGCGGGTAAGTGTCTTTTACTGAAGCTCCATGTTAAGGACCCAGATCGGGGTGGGTAAGTGTCTTTTATTGTAGCTCCAAGTTAAGGAGCCAGATGGAGGTGGGTAAGTGTCTATTACTGTAGCTCCAAGTTAAGGACCCAGATCGAGGTGGGTAAGTGTGTTTTACTGTAGTTTCAAGTTAAGGACCCAGATCACGGTGGGTAAGTGTGTTATATCGTAGCTCCAAGTTAAGGACCCAGAGCAAGGTGGGTAAGTGTCTTTTACTGTAGCTCCAAGTTAAGGACCCAGATCGAGGTGGGTAAGTGTGTTTTACACTAGCTCCAAGTTAAGGACCCAGATCGAGGTGGGTAAGTGTCTTTTACTGTAGTTCCAAGTTAAGAAACCAGATTGAGGTGGGTAAGTGTCTTTTACTGTAGCTCCAAGTTAAGGTCCCAGATCGAGGTGGGTAAGTGTCTTTTACTGTAGTTCCAAGTTAAGGACACAGATCAAGGTGGGTAGTTGTCTTTTACTGCAGCTCCAAGTTAAGGACCCAGATCAAGTTGGGTAATACTCTTTTACTGTAGCTCCAAGTTAAGGACCTAGATCAAGGTGGTTAAGTGTCGTTTACTGTAGCTCCAAGTTATGGACCCAGATCAATGTGGGTAAGTGTGTTTTACTCTAACTCCAATAAAGGACCCAGATCGAGGTTGGTAAGTGTATTTTGCTGTAGCTCCAAGTGAAGTAACCAGATTGAGGTGCGTAAGTTTGTTTTATTGTAGCTCCAAGTAAAGGACCCAGATCGAGGTGGGTAAGTGTCTTACTCTAGTTCCAAGTTAAGGACCCAGATCGAGGTGGGTAAGTGTCTTTTAATGTAGCTCCAAGTTTAGGACCCAGATCGAGGTGGGTAATATGTTTTACTGTAGTTCCAAGTTAAGGACCCAGATGAGGTGGGTAAGTGTGTTTTATCGTAGCTCCAAGTTAAGGACCCAGATCGAGGAGGGTAAGTGTCTTTTACTGTAGCTCCAAGTTAAGGACCCAGATCGAGGTGGGTAAGTGTCTTTTACTGTAGCTCCAAGTTAAGGACCCAGATCGAGGTGGGTAAGTGTCTTTTACCGTAGCTCCAAGTTTAGGACCCAGATCGAGGTGGGTAATATGTTTTACTGTAGTTCCAAATTAAGGACCCAGATCGAGGTGGGAAAGTGTGTTTTATCGTAGCTCCAAGTTAAGGACCCAGATCGAGGAGGGTAAGTATCTTTTACTGTAGCTCCAAATTAAAGGCCCAGATAGAGGTGGGTAAATGTGTTTTCCTGTAGATCCAACTTAAGGACCCAGATAGGGTGGGTAAGTGTTTTTTACTGTAGCTCTAAGTTAAGGACCCAAATCGAGGTGGGTAAGTGTGTTTTACTGTAGCACCAAGTAAAGGACCCAGATCAGGGTGGGTAAGTGTCTTTTATTGTAGCTCCAAGTTAAGGACCCAGATCGAGGTGGTTATGTCACTTTTACTGTAGCTACAAGTTAAGGACCCAGATCAGGTGGGTAAGTGTCTTTTACTGTAGTTCTAATTTAAGGACCCAGATCGAGGTGGGTAAGTGTTTTTTACTGTAGCTCTAAGTTAAGGACCCAGATCGAGGTCGGTAAGTGTGTTTTACTGTAGCTCCAAGTTAAGGACCCAGATCGAGGTGGGTAAGTATGTTTTAATGTAGCTCCAAGTTAAGGACCCAGATCGAGGTGGTTATGTGACTTTTACTGTAGCTACAAGTTAAGGACCCAGATCAAGGTGGGTAAGTGTCTTTTACTGTAGTTCTAATTTAAGGACCCAGATCGAGGTGGGTAAGTGTCTTTTACTGTAGCTCCAAGTTAAGGACCCAGATAAGGATGGGTAAGTGTCTTTTACTGCAGCTCCAAGTTAAGGACACAGATCAAGGTGGGTAAGTGTCTTTTACTGTAGTTCCAAGTTAAGGATCCAGATCGATGTGGGTAAGTATCTTTTACTATAGCTCCAAGTTAAGGACCCAGATCGAGGTGGGTAAGTGTCTTTTACTGAAGCTCCAATTTAAGGACACAGATCGAGGTGGGTAAGTGTCTTTTATTGTAGTTCCAAGTTAAAGACCAAGATCGAGGCAGGTAAGTGTCTTTTACTGAAGCTCCAAGTTAAGGACCCAGATCGAGGAGGGTAAGTGTCTTTTACTGTGGCTCCAAGTTAAGGACACAGATCAAGGTGGGTAAGTGTGTTTTACATTAGCACGAAGTAAAGGACCCAGATCAAGGTGGGTAAGTTTATTTTACTGTAGCTCCAAGTTAAGGACCCAGATCGGGGTGGGTAAGTGTCTTGTATTGTAGCTCCAAGTTAAGGAGCCAGATGGAGGTGGGTAAGTGTCTTTTACTGTAGCTCCTAGTTAAGGACCCAGATCGAGGTGGGTAATATGTTTTACTGTAGTTTCAAGTTAAGGACCCAGATCACGGTGGGTAAGTATCTTTTACTGTAGTTCTAATTTAAGGACCCAGATCGAGGCAGGTAAGTGTCTTTTACTGTAGCTCCAAGTTAAGGACCCAGATAGAGATGGGTAAGTATGTTTTACTGTAGCTCCAAGTTAAGGACCCAGATCGAGGTGGGTAGTCTCTTTTACTGT
Organism: Eledone cirrhosa; assembly: GCA_964016885.1. NCBI lineage: Eukaryota > Metazoa > Mollusca > Cephalopoda > Octopoda > Eledonidae > Eledone > Eledone cirrhosa. Next base: position 322,358,619 of record OZ024743.1, on the reverse strand, counting down.
AGCTCCAAGTTAAGGTCCCAGATCGAGGGGTGGATAAGTGTGTTTTACTGTAGCTCCAAGTTAAGGACCCAGATCGAAGTGGGTAAGTGTCTTTTACTGTAGCTCCAAGTTTAGGACCCAGATCGAGGTGGGTAATATGTTTTACTGTAGTTCCAAGTTAAGGACCCAGATCGCAGTGGGTAAGTGTGTTTTATCGTAGCTCCAAGTTAAGGACCCAGATCGAGGAGGGTAAGTGTCTTTTACTGTAGCTCCAAGTTAAGGACCCAGATCGAGGTGGGTAAGTGTCTTTTACTGTAGCTCCAATTTAAGGACCCAGATCGAGGTGGGTAAGTGTCTTTTACTGTAGCTCCAAGTCTAGGACCCAGATCGAGGTGGGTAATATGTTTTACTGTAGTTCCAAATTAAGGACCCAGATCGAGGTGGGAAAGTGTGTTTTATCGTAGCTCCAAGTTAAGGATCCAGATCGAGGAGGGTAAGTATCTTTTACTGTAGCTCCAAATTAAGGGCCCAGATAGAGGTGGGTAAATGTGTTTTCCTGTAGATCCAACTTAAGGACCCAGATCGAGGTGGGTAAGTGTTTTTTACTGTAGCTCTAAGTTAAGGACCCAGATCGAGGTCGGTAAGTGTGTTTTACTGTAGCTCCAAGTTAAGGACCTAGATCAAGGTGGTTAAGTGTCTTTTACTGTAGCTCCAAGTTAAGGAGCCAGATGGAGGTGGGTAAGTGTCTTTTACTGTAGCTCCAAGTTAAGGACCCAGATCGAGGTGGTAATATGTTTTACTGTAGTTTCAAGTTAAGGACCCAGATCACGGTGGGTAAGTGTGTTTTATCGTAGCTCCAAGTTAAGGACCCAGATCGAGGTGGGTAACTGTCTTTTACTGTAGCTCCAAGTTAAGGACCCAGATCGAGGTGGGTAAGTGTGTTTTAGTGTAGCACCAAGTAAAGGACCCAGATCAGGGTGGGTAAGTGTCTTTTATTGTAGCTCCAAGTTAAGGACCCAGATCGAGGTGGTTATGTGACTTTTACTGTAGCTACAAGTTAAGGACCCAGATCAGGTGGGTAAGTGTCTTTTACTGTAGTTCTAATTTAAGGACCCAGATCGAGGTGGGTAAGTGTTTTTTACTGTAGCTCTAAGTTAAGGACCCAGATCGAGGTCGGTAAGTGTGTTTTACTGTAGCTCCAAGTTAAGGACCCAGATCGAGGTGGGTAAGTATGTTTTAATGTAGCTCCAAGTTAAGGACCCAGATCGAGGTGGTTATGTGACTTTTACTGTAGCTACAAGTTAAGGACCCAGATCAAGGTGGGTAAGTGTCTTTTACTGTAGTTCTAATTTAAGGACCCAGATCGAGGTGGGTAAGTGTCTTTTACTGTAGCTCCAAGTTAAGGACCCAGATAGAGATGGGTAAGTGTCTTTTACTGCAGCTCCAAGTTAAGGACACAGATCAAGGTGGGTAAGTGTCTTTTACTGTAGTTCCAAGTTAAGGATCCAGATCGATGTGGGTAAGTATCTTTTACTATAGCTCCAAGTTAAGGACCCAGATCGAGGTGGGTAAGTGTCTTTTACTGAAGCTCCAATTTAAGGACACAGATCGAGGTGGGTAAGTGTCTTTTATTGTAGTTCCAAGTTAAAGACCAAGATCGAGGCAGGTAAGTGTCTTTTACTGAAGCTCCAAGTTAAGGACCCAGATCGAGGAGGGTAAGTGTCTTTTACTGTGGCTCCAAGTTAAGGACACAGATCAAGGTGGGTAAGTGTGTTTTACATTAGCACGAAGTAAAGGACCCAGATCAAGGTGGATAAGTTTATTTTACTGTAGCTCCAAGTTAAGGACCCAGATCGGGGTGGGTAAGTGTCTTTTATTGTAGCTCCAAGTTAAGGAGCCAGATGGAGGTGGGTAAGTGTCTTTTACTGTAGCTCCTAGTTAAGGACCCAGATCGAGGTGGGTAATATGTTTTACTGTAGTTTCAAGTTAAGGACCCAGATCACGGTGGGTAAGTATCTTTTACTGTAGTTCTAATTTAAGGACCCAGATCGAGGCAGGTAAGTGTCTTTTACTGTAGCTCCAAGTTAAGGACCCAGATAGAGATGGGTAAGTATGTTTTACTGTAGCTCCAAGTTAAGGACCCAGATCGAGGTGGGTAGTCTCTTTTACTGTAGCTCCAAGTTAAGGTCCCAGATCGAGGGGTGGATAAGTGTGTTTTACTGTAGCTCCAAGTTAAGGACCCAGATCGAGGTGGGTAAGTGTCTTTTACTGTAGCTCCAAGTTTAGGACCCAGATCGAGGTGGGTAATATGTTTTACTGTAGTTCCAAGTTAAGGACCCAGATCGAGGTGGGTAAGTGTGTTTTATCGTAGCTCCAAGTTAAGGACCCAGATCGAGGAGGGTAAGTGTCTTTTACTGTAGCTCCAAGTTAAGGACCCAGATCGAGGTGGGTAAGTGTCTTTTACTGTAGCTCCAATTTAAGGACCCAGATCGAGGTGGGTAAGTGTCTTTTACTGTAGCTCCAAGTCTAGGACCCAGATCGAGGTGGGTAATATGTTTTACTGTAGTTCCAAATTAAGGACCCAGATCGAGGTGGGAAAGTGTGTTTTATCGTAGCTCCAAGTTAAGGATCCAGATCGAGGAGGGTAAGTATCTTTTACTGTAGCTCCAAATTAAGGGCCCAGATAGAGGTGGGTAAATGTGTTTTCCTGTAGATCCAACTTAAGGACCCAGATCGAGGTGGGTAAGTGTTTTTTACTGTAGCTCTAAGTTAAGGACCCAGATCGAGGTCGGTAAGTGTGTTTTACTGTAGCTCCAAGTTAAGGACCCAGATCGAGGTGGGTAAGTATGTTTTACTGTAGCTCCAAGTTAAGGACCCAGATCGAGGTGGTTATGTGACTTTTACTGTAGCTACAAGTTAAGGACCCAGATCAAGGTGGGTAAGTGTCTTTTACTGTAGTTCTAATTTAAGGACCCAGATCGAGGTGGGTAAGTGTCTTTTACTGTAGCTCCAAGTTAAGGACCCAGATAGAGATGGGTAAGTGTCTTTTACTGCAGCTCCAAGTTAAGGACACAGATCAGGGTGGGTAAGTGTCTTTTACTGTAGCTTCAAGTTAAGTACCCAGATCAATGTGGGTAAGGGTGTTTTACTGTAGCTCCAAGTTAAGGACCCAGATCGAGGTGGCTAAGTGTCTTTTACTGTAGCTCCAAGATAAGGACGCAGATCAAGGTGGGTAAGTGCCTTTTACTGTAGTTCCAAGTTAAGGATCCAGATCGAGGTGGGTAAGTGTCTTTTATTGTAGTTCCAAGTTAAAGACCAAGATCGAGGCAGGTAAGTGTCTTTTACTGAAGCTCCAAGTTAAGGACCCAGATCGAGGAGGGTAAGTGTCTTTTACTGTGGCTCCAAGTTAAGGACACAGATCAAGGTGGGTAAGTGTGTTTTACATTAGCACGAAGTAAAGGACCCAGATCAAGGTGGGTAAGTTTATTTTACTGTAGCTCCAAGTTAAGGACCCAGATCGGGGTGGGTAAGTGTCTTTTATTGTAGCTCCAAGTTAAGGAGCCAGATGGAGGTGGGTAAGTGTCTTTTACTGTAGCTCCTAGTTAAGGACCCAGATCGAGGTGGGTAATATGTTTTACTGTAGTTTCAAGTTAAGGACCCAGATCACGGTGGGTAAGTATCTTTTACTGTAGTTCTAATTTAAGGACCCAGATCGAGGTGGGTAAGTGTCTTTTACTGTAGCTCCAAGTTAAGGACCCAGATAGAGATGGGTAAGTATGTTTTACTGTAGCTCCAAGTTAAGGACCCAGATCGAGGTGGGTAGTCTCTTTTACTGTAGCTCCAAGTTAAGGTCCCAGATCGAGGTGGATAAGTGTGTTTTACTGTAGCTCCAAGTTAAAGACCCAGATCGAGGTGGGTAAGTGTCTTTTACTCTAGCTCCAAGTTTAGGACCCAGATCGAGGTGGGTAATATGTTTTACTGTAGTTCCAAGTTAAGGACCCAGATCTAGGTGGGTAAGTGTGTTTTATCGTAGCTCCAAGTTAAGGGCCCAGATCAAGGTGGGTAAGTGTCTTTTACTGTAGCTCCAATTTATGGACCCAGATCGAGGTGGGTAATATGTTTAAATGTAGTTCCAAGTTACGTACGCAGATCAATGTGGGTAAGGGTATTTTACTGTAGCTCCAAGTTAAGGACCCAGATCAAGGTGGGTAAGTGTCTTTTATCGTAGCTCCAAGTTAAGGACCCGGATAAGGTGGGTAAGTGTCTTTTACTGTAGCTCCAAGTTTAGTCCCAGATCGAGGTGGGTAATAGGTTTTACTGTAGTTCGAAGTTAAGGACCCAGATCAGGTGGGTAAGTGTGTTTTACTCTAGCTCCAAGTTAAGGAACCAGATCGAGGTGGGTAAGTGTCTTTTACTGTAGCTCCAAGTTAAGGAACCAGATTGAGGTGGGTAAGTGTGTTTTATTGTGACTCAAAGTTAAGAACCCAGATCAAGGTAGGTAAGTGTTTTACTCGAGCTCCAAGTTAAGGACCCAGATCGATGTGGGTAAGTGTCTTTTACTGTAGCTCCAAGTTAAGCACCCAGATCACGGTGGGTAAGTTTCGTTTAGTGTAGCTCCAAGTTAAGGACCCAGATCGAGCTGAGTAAGTGTGTTTTACTGTAGCTCCAAGTGAAGGACCCAGTTCGCGGTGGGTAATATGTTTTACTGTAGTTCCAGGTTAACGAGCCTGATCAAGGTGTGTAAGTGTGTTTTATCGTAGCTCCAAATTAAGGACCCAGATCGAGTTGGGTAAGTGTGTTTAACTCTAGCTCCAAGTTAAGGACCCTGATCGAGGTGGGTAAGTGTGGTTTACTGTAGCTCCAAGTTAAAGACCAAGATCGAGGGGGGTAGTTGTCTTTTACTGTAGCTCCAAGTTAAGGACCCAGATCGAGGTGGGTTGGTGTCTTTTACTGTAGCTCCAAGATAAGGACCCAGATCGAGGTGGGTAAGTGTGTTTTACTCTAGCTCCAAGTTAAGGACCCAGATCGAGGTGGGCAAGTGTCTTTTACTTTAGCTCCAAGTTAAGGAACCTGATTGAGGTGGGTAAGTGTGTTTTATAGTAGCTCCAAGTTAAGGACCCAGATCGAGGTGGGTAAGTATGTCTTACTGTAGCTCCAAGTTAAGGACCCAGATCGAGGTGGGTAGTCTCTTTTACTGTAACTCCAAGTTAAGGTCCCAGATCGAGGTGGATAAGTGTGTTTTACTGTAGCTCCAAGTTAAGGACCCAGATCGAGGTGGGTAAGTGTCTTTTACTGTAGCTCCAAGTTTAGGACCCAGATCGAGGTGGGTAATATGTTTTACTGTAGTTCCAAGTTAAGGACCCAGATCGAGGTGGGTAAGTGTGTTTTATCGTAGCTCCAAGTTAAGGGCCCAGATCGAGGTGGGTAAGGGTATTTTACTGTAGCACCAAGTTAAGGACCCAGATCGAGGTGGGTAAGTGTCTTTTATTGTAGCTCCAAGTTAAGGAACCAGATCGAGGTGGGTAAGTGTCTTTTATCGTAGCTCCAAGTTAAGGACCCGGATAAGGTGGGTAAGTGTCTTTTACTGTAGCTCCAAGTTTAGGACCCAGATCGAGGTGGGTAATTTTTTTTACTGTAGTTCCAAGTTAAGGACCCAGATCAGGTGGGTAAGTGTGTTTTACTCTAGCTGCAAGTTAAGGAACCAAATCGAGGTGGGTAAGTGTCTTTTACTGTAGCTCCAAGTTAAGGAACCAGATTGAGGTGGGTAAGTGTGTTTTATTGTAACTCAAAGTTAAGAACCCAGATCAAGGTGGGTAAGTGTTTTACTCGAGCTCCAAGTTAAGGACCCAGATCGATGTGGGTAAGTGTCTTTTACTTTAGCTCCAAGTTAAGGAACCTGATTGAGGTGGGTAAGTGTGTTTTATCGTAGCTCCAAGTTAAGGACCCAGATCGAGGAGGGTAAGTGTCTTTTACTGTAGCTCCAAGTTAAGGACCCAGATCGAGGTGGGTAAGTGTCTTTTACTGTAGCTCCAAGTTAAGGACCCAGATCGAGGTGGGTAAGTGTCTTTTACCGTAGCTCCAAGTTTAGGACCCAGATCGAGGTGGGTAATATATTTTACTGTAGTTCCAAATTAAGGACCCAGATCGAGGTGGGAAAGTGTGTTTTATCGTAGCTCCAAGTTAAGGACCCAGATCGAGGAGGGTAAGTATCTTTTACTGTAGCTCCAAATTAAAGGCCCAGATAGAGGTGGGTAAATGTGTTTTCCTGTAGATCCAACTTAAGGACCCAGATAGGGTGGGTAAGTGTTTTTTACTGTAGCTCTAAGTTAAGGACCCAGATCGAGGTCGGTAAGTGTGTTTTACTGTAGCTCCAAGTTAAGGACCCAGGTCGAGGTGGGTAAGTATGTTTTACTGTAGTTCCAAGTTAAGGACCCAGATCGAGGTGGTTATGTGACTTTTACTGTAGCTACAAGTTAAGGACCCAGATCAAGGTGGGTAAGTGTCTTTTACTGTAGTTCTAATTTAAGGACCCAGATCAGGTGGGTATGTGTCTTTTACTGTAACTCCAAGTTAAGGACCAAGATCGAGGTGGGTAGTTGTCTTTTACTGTAGCTCCAAGTTAAGGACCTAGATCAAGGTGGTTAAGTGTCTTTTACTGTAGCTCCAAGTTAAGGAGCCAGATGGAGGTGGGTAAGTGTCTTTTACTGTAGCTCCAAGTTAAGGACCCAGATCGAGGTGGGTAATATGTTTTACTGTAGTTTCAAGTTAAGGACCCAGATCACGGTGGGTAAGTGTGTTTTATCGTAGCTCCAAGTTAAGGACCCAGATCGAGGTGGGTAACTGTCTTTTACTGTAGCTCCAAGTTAAGGACCCAGATCGAGGTGGGTAAGTGTGTTTTACTGTAGCACCAAGTAAAGGACCCAGATCAGGGTGGGTAAGTGTCTTTTATTGTAGCTCCAAGTTAAGGACCCAGATCGAGGTGGTTATGTAACTTTTACTGTAGCTACAAGTTAAGGACCCAGATCAAGGTGGGTAAGTGTCTTTTACTGTAGTTCTAATTTAAGGACCCAGATCGAGGTGGGTAAGTGTTTTTTACTGTAGCTCTAAGTTAAGGACCCAGATCGAGGTCGGTAAGTGTGTTTTACTGTATCTCCAAGTTAAGGACCCAGATCGAGGTGGGTAAGTATGTTTTAATGTAGCTCCAAGTTAAGGACCCAGATCGAGGTGGTTATGTGACTTTTACTGTAGCTACAAGTTATGGACCCAGATCAAGGTGGGTAAGTGTCTTTTACTGTAGTTCTAATTTAAGGACCCAGATCGAGGTGGGTAAGTGTCTTTTACTGTAGCTCCAAGTTAAGGACCCAGATAGAGATGGGTAAGTGTCTTTTACTGCAGCTCCAAGTTAAGGACACAGATCAAGGTGGGTAAGTGTCTTTTACTGTAGTTCCAAGTTAAGGATCCAGATCGAGGTGGGTAAGTGTCTTTTACTATAGCTCCAAGTTAAGGACCCAGATCGAGGTGGGTAAGTGTCTTTTACTGAAGCTCCAATTTAAGGACACAGATCGAGGTGGGTAAGTGTCTTTTATTGTAGTTCCAAGTTAAAGACCAAGATCGAGGCAGGTAAGTGTCTTTTACTGAAGCTCCAAGTTAAGGACCCAGATCGAGGAGGGTAAGTGTCTTTTACTGTGGCTCCAAGTTAAGGACACAGATCAAGGTGGGTAAGTGTGTTTTACATTATAACGAAGTAAAGGACCCAGATCAAGGTGGGTAAGTTTATTTTACTGTAGCTCCAAGTTAAGGACCCAGATCGGGGTGGGTAAGTGTCTTTTATTGTAGCTCCAAGTTAAGGAGCCAGATGGAGGTGGGTAAGTGTCTTTTACTGTAGCTCCTAGTTAAGGACCCAGATCGAGGTGGGTAATATGTTTTACTGTAGTTTCAAGTTAAGGACCCAGATCACGGTGGGTAAGTATCTTTTACTGTAGTTCTAATTTAAGGACCCAGATCGAGGCAGGTAAGTGTCTTTTACTGTAGCTCCAAGTTAAGGACCCAGATAGAGATGGGTAAGTATGTTTTACTGTAGCTCCAAGTTAAGGACCCAGATCGAGGTGGGTAATATGTTTTACTGTAGTTTCAAGTTAAGGACCCAGATCACGGTGGGTAACTATCTTTTACTGTAGTTCTAATTTAAGGACCCAGATCGAGGTGGGTAAGTGTCTTTTACTGTAGCTCCAAGTTAAGGACCCAGATAGAGATGGGTAAGTATGTTTTACTGTAGCTCCAAGTTAAGGACCCAGATCGAGGTGGGTAGTCTCTTTTACTGTAGCTCCAAGTTAAGGTCCCAGATCGAGGGGTGGATAAGTGTGTTTTACTGTAGCTCCAAGTTAAGGACCCAGATCGAGGTGGGTAAGTGTCTTTTACTGTAGCTCCAAGTTTAGGACCCAGATCGAGGTGGGTAATATGTTTTACTGTAGTTCCAAGTTAAGGACCCAGATCGAGGTGGGTAAGTGTGTTTTATCGTAGCTCCAATTTAAGGACCCAGATCGAGGAGGGTAAGTGTCTTTTACTGTAGCTCCAAGTTAAGGACCCAGATCGAGGTGGGTAAGTGTCTTTTACTGTAGCTCCAATTTAAGGACCCAGATCGAGGTGGGTAAGTGTCTTTTACTGTAGCTCCAAGTCTAGGACCCAGATCGAGGTGGGTAATATGTTTTACTGTAGTTCCAAATTAAGGACCCAGATCGAGGTGGGAAAGTGTGTTTTATCGTAGCTCCAAGTTAAGGATCCAGATCGAGGAGGGTAAGTATCTTTTACTGTAGCTCCAAATTAAGGGCCCAGATAGAGGTGGGTAAATGTGTTTTCCTGTAGATCCAACTTAAGGACCCAGATCGAGGTGGGTAAGTGTTTTTTACTGTAGCTCTAAGTTAAGGACCCAGATCGAGGTCGGTAAGTGTGTTTTACTGTAGCTCCAAGTTAAGGACCCAGATCGAGGTGGGTAAGTATGTTTTACTGTAGCTCCAAGTTAAGGACCCAGATCGAGGTGGTTATGTGACTTTTACTGTAGCTACAAGTTAAGGACCCAGATCAAGGTGGGTAAGTGTCTTTTACTGTATATTCTAATTTAAGGACCCAGATCGAGGTGGGTAAGTGTCTTTTACTGTAGCTCCAAGTTAAGGACCCAGATAGAGATGGGTAAGTGTCTTTTACTGCAGCTCCAAGTTAAGGACACAGATCAAGGTGGGTAAGTGTCTTTTACTGTAGCTTCAAGTTAAGTACCCAGATCAATGTGGGTAAGGGTGTTTTACTGTAGCTCCAATTTAAGGACCCAGATCGAGGTGGCTAAGTGTCTTTTACTGTAGCTCCAAGATAAGGACGCAGATCAAGGTGGGTAAGTGCCTTTTACTGTAGTTCCAAGTTAAGGATCCAGATCGAGGTGGGTAAGTGTCTTTTATTGTAGTTCCAAGTTAAAGACCAAGATCGAGGCAGGTAAGTGTCTTTTACTGAAGCTCCAAGTTAAGGACACAGATCAAGGTGGGTAAGTGTGTTTTACATTAGCACGAAGTAAAGGACCCAGATCAAGGTGGGTAAGTTTATTTTACTGTAGCTCCAAGTTAAGGACCCAGATCGGGGTGGGTAAGTGTCTTTTATTGTAGCTCCAAGTTAAGGAGCCAGATGGAGGTGGGTAAGTGTCTTTTACTGTAGCTCCTAGTTAAGGACCCAGATCGAGGTGGGTAATATGTTTTACTGTAGTTTCAAGTTAAGGACCCAGATCACGGTGGGTAAGTATCTTTTACTGTAGTTCTAATTTAAGGACCCAGATCGAGGTGGGTAAGTGTCTTTTACTGTAGCTCCAAGTTAAGGACCCAGATCGAGGTGGGTAGTCTCTTTTACTGTAGCTCCAAGTTAAGGTCCCAGATCGAGGTGGATAAGTGTGTTTTACTGTAGCTCCAAGTTAAAGACCCAGATCGAGGTGGGTAAGTGTCTTTTACTCTAGCTCCAAGTTTAGGACCCAGATCGAGGTGGGTAATATGTTTTACTGTAGTTCCAAGTTAAGGACCCAGATCTAGGTGGGTAAGTGTGTTTTATCGTAGCTCCAAGTTAAGGGCCCAGATCAAGGTGGGTAAGTGTCTTTTACTGTAGCTCCAATTTATGGACCCAGATCGAGGTGGGTAATATGTTTAAATGTAGTTCCAAGTTACGTACGCAGATCAATGTGGGTAAGGGTATTTTACTGTAGCTCCAAGTTAAGGACCCAGATCAAGGTGGGTAAGTGTCTTTTATCGTAGCTCCAAGTTAAGGACCCGGATAAGGTGGGTAAGTGTCTTTTACTGTAGCTCCAAGTTTAGGATCCAGATCGAGGTGGGTAATATGTTTTACTGTAGTTCGAAGTTAAGGACCCAGATCAGGTGGGTAAGTGTGTTTTACTCTAGCTCCAAGTTAAGGAACCAGATCGAGGTGGGTAAGTGTCTTTTACTGTAGCTCCAAGTTAAGGAACCAGATTGAGGTGGGTAAGTGTGTTTTATTGTGACTCAAAGTTAAGAACCCAGATCAAGGTAGGTAAGTGTTTTACTCGAGCTCCAAGTTAAGGACCCAGATCGATGTGGGTAAGTGTCTTTTACTGTAGCTCCAAGTTAAGCACCCAGATCACGGTGGGTAAGTTTCGTTTAGTGTAGCTCGAAGTTAAGGACCCAGATCGAGCTGAGTAAGTGTGTTTTACTGTAGCTCCAAGTGAAGGACCCAGTTCGCGGTGGGTAATATGTTTTACTGTAGTTCCAGGTCAACGAGCCTGATCAAGGTGTGTAAGTGTGTTTTATCGTAGCTCCAAGTTAAGGACCCAGATCGAGTTGGGTAAGTGTGTTTAACTCTAGCTCCAAGTTAAGGACCCTGATCGAGGTGGGTAAGTGTGGTTTACTGTAGCTCCAAGTTAAAGACCAAGATCGAGGGGGGTAGTTGTCTTTTACTGTAGCTCCAAGTTAAGGACCCAGATCGAGGTGGGTTGGTGTCTTTTACTGTAGCTCCAAGATAAGGACCCAGATCGAGGTGGGTAAGTGTGTTTTACTCTAGCTCCAAGTTAAGGACCCAGATCGAGGTGGGCAAGTGTCTTTTACTTTAGCTCCAAGTTAAGGAACCTGATTGAGGTGGGTAAGTGTGTTTTATAGTAGCTCCAAGTTAAGGACCCAGATCGAGGTGGGTAAGTATGTCTTACTGTAGCTCCAAGTTAAGGACCCAGATCGAGGTGGGTAGTCTCTTTTACTGTAGCTCCAAGTTAAGGTCCCAGATCGAGGTGGATAAGTGTGTTTTACTGTAGCTCCAAGTTAAGGACCCAGATCGAGGTGGGTAAGTGTCTTTTACTGTAGCTCCAAGTTTAGGACCCAGATCGAGGTGGGTAATATGTTTTACTGTAGTTCCAAGTTAAGGACCCAGATCGAGGTGGGTAAGTGTGTTTTATCGTAGCTCCAAGTTAAGGGCCCAGATCGAGGTGGGTAAGGGTATTTTACTGTAGCACCAAGTTAAGGACCCAGATCGAGGTGGGTAAGTGTCTTTTATTGTAGCTCCAAGTTAAGGAACCAGATCGAGGTGGGTAAGTGTCTTTTATCGTAGCTCCAAGTTAAGGACCCGGATAAGGTGGGTAAGTGTCTTTTACTGTAGCTCCAAGTTTAGGACCCAGATCGAGGTGGGTAATTTTTTTTACTGTAGTTCCAAGTTAAGGACCCAGATCAGGTGGGTAAGTGTGTTTTACTCTAGCTGCAAGTTAAGGAACCAAATCGAGGTGGGTAAGTGTCTTTTACTGTAGCTCCAAGTTAAGGAACCAGATTGAGGTGGGTAAGTGTGTTTTATTGTAACTCAAAGTTAAGAACCCAGATCAGGTGGGTAAGTGTTTTACTCGAGCTCCAAGTTAAGGACCCAGATCGATGTGGGTAAGTGTCTTTTACTTTAGCTCCAAGTTAAGGAACCTGATTGAGGTGGGTAAGTGTGTTTTATAGTAGCTCCAAGTTAAGGACCCAGATCGAGGTGGGTAAGTATGTTTTACTGTAGCTCCAAGTTAAGGACCCAGATCGATGTGGGTAGTGTCTTTTACTGTAGCTCCAAGTTAAGGACCCAGATCGAGTTGGGGGAGTGTGTTTTACTGTAGCTCCAAGTTAAGGACCCAGATAGAGGTGAGTAAGTGTGTTTTACTGTAGCTCAAAGTTAAGAACCCAGTTCGAGATGGGTAATATGTTTTACTGTAGTTCCAAGTTAACGACCCAGATCAAGGTGGGTAAGTGTGTTTTATCGTAGCTCCAAGTTAAGGACCCAGATCGAGGTGGGTAACTGTCCTTTACTGTATCTCCAAGTTAAGGACCCAGATCGAGGTGGATAAGTGTGTTTTACTGTAGCTCCAAGTTAAGGAACCAGATAGAGGTGGGTAAGTGTGTTTTATTGTAGCTCAAATTTAAGGACCCAGATCAAGGTGTGTAAGTGTTTTACTCTAGCTCCAAGTTAAGGACCCAGATCAAGGTGGGTAAGTGTCTTTTACTGTAGCTCCAAGTTAAGGACCCAGATCGAGGTGGGTAAGTGTCTTTTACTGTAGCTCCATTTTATGGACCCAGATAATAGTGGGTAAGTGCATTTTATTGTAGCTCCAAGTTAAGGGTCCTGATCGAGGTGGGTAAGTGTGTTTAACTGTAGCTCCAAGTTAAAGCCCAAGATCGAAAGGGGTAGTTGTCTTTTACTGTAGCTCCAAGTTAAGGACCTAGATCAAGGTGGTTAAGTTACTTTTACTGTAGCTCCAAGTTAAGGACCCAGATCAAGGTGGGTAAGTGTCTTTTACTGTAGCTTCAAGTCAAGGACCCAGATAGATGTGGGTAAGTGTCTTTTACTGTAGCTCTAAGTTAAGGACCCATATCGAGGTCGATAAGTGTGTTTTACTGTAGCTCAATGTTAAGGACCCAGATCGAGGTGGGTAAGTGTGTTTTATTGTACCTCTAAGTTAAGGACCCAGATCGTGGTGGGTAAGTGTCTTTTACTGTAGCTCCAAGTTAAGGTCCCAGATCGAGGTGGGTAAGTGTCTTTTACTGTAGCTCCAATTTATGGATCCAGATCGAGGTGGGTAATATGTTTAACTGTAGTTCCAAGTTACGTACGCAGATCTGTGGGTAAGGGTATTTTACTGTAGCTCCAAGTTAAGGACCCAGATCGATGTGGGTAAGTGTCTTTTACTGTAGCTCCAAGTTTAGGACCCAGATCGAGGTGGGTAATATGTTTTACTGTAGTTCCAAGTTAAGGACCCAGATCGAGGTGGGTAAGTGTGTTTTATCGTAGCTCCAAGTTAAGGACCCAGATCGAGGAGGGTAAGTGTCTTTTACTGTAGCTCCAAGTTAAGGACCCAGATCGAGGTGGGTAAGTGTCTTTTACTGTAGCTCCAAGTTAAGGACCCAGATCTATGTGGGTAAGTGTGTTTTACTATAGCACCAAGTAAAGGACCCAGATCGATGTGGGTAAGTGTCTTTTATTGTAGCTCCAAGTTAAGGAACCAGATCGAGGTGGGTAAGTGTCTTTTATTGTAGCTCCAAGTTAAGGACCCGGATAAAGGTGGGTAAGTGTCTTTTACTGTAGCTCCAAGTTTAGGACCCAGATCGAGGTGGGTAATATGTTTTACTGTAGTTCCAAGTTAAGGACCCAGATCAGGTGGGTAAGTGTGTTTTACTCTAGCTCCAAGTTAAGGAAGCAGATCGAGGTGGGTAAGTGTCTTTTACTGTAGCTCCAAGTTAAGGAACCAGATTGAGGTGGGTAAGTGTGTTTTATTGTAACTCAAAGTTAAGAACCCAGATCAAGGTGGGTAAGTGTTTACTCGAGCTCCAAGTTAAGGACCCAGATCGAGGTGGCTAAGTGTCTTTTACTGTAGCTCCAAGTTAAGGACCCAAATCACGGTGGGTAAGTGTCTTTTAGTGTAGCTCCAAGTTAAGGACCCAGATCGAGCTGAGTACGTGTGTTTTACTGTAGCTCCAAGTGAAGGACCCAGTACGCGGTGGGTAATATGTTTTACTGTAGTTCCAAGTTAACGAGCCTGATCAAGGTGGGTAAGTGTGTTTTATCGTAGCTCCAAGTTAAGGACCCAGATCGAGTTGGGTAAGTGTGTTTAACTCTAGCTCCAAGTTAAGGACCCTGATCGTGGTGGGTAAGTGTGGTTTACTGTAGCTCCAAGTTAAAGACCAAGATCGAGGGGGGTAGTTGTCTTTTACTGTAGCTCCAAGTTAAGGACCCAGATCGAGGTGGGTTGGTGTCTTTTACTGTAGCTCCAAGATAAGGACCCAGATCATGGTGGGTAAGTGTGTTTTACTCTAGCTCCAAGTTAAGGTCCCAGATCGAGGTGGGCAAGTGTCTTTTACTTTAGCTCCAAGTTAAGGAACCTGATTGAGGTGGGTAAGTGTGTTTTATAGTAGCTCCAAGTAAAGGACCCAGATCGAGGTGGGTAAGTATGTTTTACTGTAGCTCCAAGTTAAGGACCCAGATCGAGGTGGGTAGTGTCTTTTACTGTAGCTCCAAGTTAAGGACCCAGATCGAGGTGGGGGAGTGTGTTTTACTGTAGCTCCAAGTTAAGGTCCCAGATCGAGGTGGGTAAGTGTCTTTTACTGTAGCTCCAATTTAAGGACCCAGATCAAGGTGGGTAATATGTTTTACTGTAGTTCCAAGTTACGTACCCAGATCAATGTGGGTCAGGGTGTTTTACTGTAGCTCCAAGTTAAGGACCCAGATCAAGGTGGGTAAGTGTCTTTTACTGTAGCTCCAAGTTAAGGACCCAGATTGAGGAGGGTAAGTGTCTTTTACTGTAGCTCCAAGTTAAGTACCCAGATAGATGTGAGTAAGTGTGTTTTACTGTAGCTCAAAGTTAAGGACCCAGTTCGAGATGGGTAATATGTTTTACTGTAGTTCCAAGTTAACGACCCAGATCAAGGTGGGTAAGTGTGTTTTATCGTAGCTCCAAGTTAAGAACCCAGGTCGAGGTGGGTAACTGTCTTTTACTGTAGCTCCAAGTTAAGGACCCAGATCGAGGTGGATAAGTGTGTTTTACTGTAGCTCCAAGTTAAGGAACCAGATTGAGGTGGGTAAGTGTGTTTTATTGTAACTCCAATTTAAGGACCCAGATCAAGGTGGGTAAGTGTTTTACTCTAGCTCCAAGTTAAGGACCCAGATCAAGGTGGGTAAGTGTCTTTTACTGCAGCTCCAAGTTAAGGACCCAGATCGAGGTGGGTAAGTGTCTTTTACTGTAGCTCCATGTTATGGACACAGATAATAGTGGGTAAGTGCATTTTATTGTAGCTCCAAGTTAAGGGTCCTGATCGAGGTGGGTAAGTGTGTTTAACTGTAGCTCCAAGTTAAAGCCCAAGATCGAAAGGGGTAGTTGTCTTTTACTGTAGCTCCAAGTTAAGGACCTAGATCAAGGTGGTTAAGTTACTTTTACTGTAGCTCCAAGTCAAGGGCCCAGATAGATGTGGGTAAGTGTCTTTTACTGTAGCTCTAAGTTAAGGACCCATATCGAGGTCGATAAGTGTGTTTTACTGTAGCTCAATGTTAAGGACCCAGATCGAGGTGGGTAAGTGTGTTTTATTGTACCTCTAAGTTAAGGACCCAGATCAAGGTGGGTAAGTGACTTTTACTGTAGCTCCAAGTTAAGGTCCCAGATCGATGTGGGTAAGTGTCTTTTACTGTAGCTCCAATTTATGGACCCAGATCGAGGTGGGTAATATGTTTAACTGTAGTTCCAAGTTACGTACGCAGATCAATGTGGGTAAGGGTATTTTACTGTAGCTCCAAGTTAAGGACCCAGATCAAGGTGGGTAAGTGTCTTTTACCTTAACTCCAAGTTAACGACCCAGATCATTGTGGGTAAGTGCGTTTTATCGTAGCTCCAAGTAAGGACCCAGAGCGAGGTGGGTAAGTGTCTTTTACTGTAGCTCCAAGTTTAGGACCCAGATCGATGTGGGTAATATGTTTTACTGTAGTTCCAAGTTAAGGACCCAGATCAGGTGGGTAAGTGTGTTTTACTCTAGCTCCAAGTTAAGGAACCAGATTGAGGTGGGTAAGTGTGTTTTATTGTAACTCAAAGTTAAGAACCCAGATCAAGGTGGGTAAGTGTTTTACTCGAGCTCCAAGTTAAGGAGCCAGATCAAGGTGGGTAAGTGTCTTTTACTGTAGCTCCAAGTTAAGGACCCAGATCGAGGTGAGGAAGTGTGTTTTACTGTAGCTCCATGTTAAGGACCCAGTTCGAGGTGGGTAATATGTTTTACTGTAGTTCCAAGTTAACGACCCGGATCGAGGTGGGTAAGTGTGTTTTGTCGTAGCTCCAAGTTAATGACCCAGATCAGGTGGGTAACTGTCTTTTACTGTAGCTCCAAGTTAAGGACCCAGATCGAGGTGGGTAAGTGTGTTTTACTGTAGCTCCAAGTTAAGTAACCAGATTGATGTGGGTAAGTTTGTTTTATTGTAGCTCCAAGTTAATGACCCAGATCGATGTGGGTAAATGTCTTTTACTGTAGCTCCAATTTAAGGTCCCAGATCAGGTGGGTAAGTGTGTTTTACTGTAGTTCCAATATAAGGACCCAGATAGATGTGGGTAAATGTGTTTTACTGTAGCTCCAAGTTAAGGACTCAGATAGAGGTGGGTAAGTGTGTTTTACTGTAGCTCCAAGTTAAGGACCCAGATGAAGGTGGGTAAGTATGATTTACTGTAGCTCCAAGTTAAGGACCCAGATTGAGGTGGGTAAGTGTGTTTTACTGTAGCTCCAAGTTAAGGACCCAGATCGAGGTGGTAAGTGTCTTTTACTGTAGCTCCAAGTTAAGGACCCAAATCGAGGTGGGTAAGTGTCTTTTACTGTAGCTCCAAGTTATGGACCCAGATAGTAGTGGGTAAGTGCATTTTATTGTAGCTCCAAGTTAAGGACCCTGATCGCTGTGGGTAAGTGTGTTTTACTGTAGCTCCAATTTAAGGACCCAGATCGAGGTGTGTAATATGTTTTACTGTAGTTCCAAGTTACGTACCCAGATCAATGTGGGTAAGGGTGTTTTCCTGTAGCTCCAAGTGAAGGACCTAGATAGTGGTGGGTAAGTGTCTTTTACTTTAGCTCCAAGTTAAGGACCCAGATCGAGGTGTGTAAGTGTGTTTTAATGTAGCTCCATGTTAAGGACCCAGATCGAGGTGGGTAAGTTTTTTTTTATTGTACCTCTAAGTTAAGGACCCAGATCGAGGTGGGTAAGTGTTTTACTCTAGCTCCAAGTTAAGGACCCAGATCGAAGTGGGTAAGTGTCTTTTACTGTAGCTCCAAGTTAATGACCCAGATCGAGGTGAGTAAGTGTGTTTTACTGTAGCTCCAAGTTAAGGACCCAGTTCAAGGTGGGTAATATGTTTTACTGTAGTTCCAAGTTAAGGACCCAGATCGAGGTGGGTAAGTGTCTTTTACTGTAGCTCCAAGTTAAAGACCCAGATCGAGGCGGGTAAGTGTCTTTTACTGAAGCTCCAAGTTAAGGACCCAGATCAATGTGGGTAAGGGTGTTTTACTGTAGCTCCAAGTTAAGGACCCAGATCGAGGTGGGTAAGTGTCTTTTACTGTAGCTCCAAGTTATGGACCCAGATAGTAGTGGGTAAGTGCATTTTATTGTAGCTCCAAGTTAAGGACCTAGATCAAGGTGGTTAATTGTCTTTTACTGTAGCTCCAAGTTAAGGACCCAGATCAAAGTGGGTAAGTGTCTTTTACTGTAGCTCCAATTTAAGGACACAGATCGAGGTGGGTAATATGTTTTACTGTAGTTCCAAGTTATGTACCCAGATCAAGTGGGTAAGTGTGTTTTCCTGTAGCTCCAAGTTAAGGACCCCATCGAGGTGGGTAAGTGTCTTTTACTGTAGCTCCAAGTTAAGGACCCAGATGTACGTGGGTAAGTGTCTTTTACTGTAGCTCCAAGTTAAGGACCCAGATCGAGGTGAGTAAGTGTGTTTTACTGTAGGTCCAAGTTAAGGACCCAGTTCGAGGTGGGTAATACGTTTTACTGTAGTTCCAAGTTAACGACCCAGATCGAGGTGGGTAAGTGTGTTTTGTCGTAGCTCCAAGTTAATGACCCAGATCGAGGGGGTTAACTGTCTTTTACTGTAGCTCCAAGTTAAGGACCCAGATCGATGTGGGTAATTGTGTTTTAGTCTAGCTCCAAGTTAAGGACCCAGATCGAGGTGGGTAAGTGTTTTACTCTAGCTCCAAGTTAAGGACCCAGATCAAGGTGGGTAAGTGTCTTTTACTGTAGCTCCAAGTTAAGGACCCAGATCGAGGTGGGTAAGTGTCTTTTACTGTAGCTCCATGTTATGGACCCAGATAGTAGTGGGTGAGTGCATTTTATTGTAGCTCCAAGTTAAGGACCCTGATCGCTGTGGGTAAGTGTCTTTTACTGTAGCTCCAAGTTAAAGTCTAAGATCGAGGGGGGTAGTTGTCTTTTACTGTAGCTCCAAGTTAAGGACCTAGATCAAGGTGGTTAAGTGTCTTTTACTGTAGCTCCTAGTTTAGTACCCAGATCAAGGTGGGTAAGTGTCTTTTACGGTAGCTCCAAGTAAAGAATCCAGATAGAGGTGTGTAAGTGTCTTTTACTGTAGCTCCAATTTAAGGACCCAGATCGAGGTGGGTAATATGTTTTACTGTAGTTCCAAGTTACGTACCCAGATCAATGTGGGTAAGGGTGTTTTACTGTAGCTCCAAGTTAAGGACCCAGATAGAGGTGGGTAAGTGTCTTTTACTCTAGCTCCAAGTTAAGGACCCAGATCAAGGTGGGTAAGTGTCTTTTACTGTAGCTCCAAGTTAAGGACCCAGATCGAGTTGGGTAAGTGTCTTTTACTGTAGCTCCAAGTTAAGGACCCGGATAGAGGTGGGTAAGTGTATTTTATCGTAGCTCCAAGTTAAGGACCCAGATAGAGGTGGGTAAGTGTCTTTTACTGTAGCTCCAATCAAGGGCCCAGATAGATGTGGGTAAGTGTGTTTTCCTGTAGCTCCAAGTGAAGGACCTAGATCGTGGTGGGTAAGTGTCTTTTACTGTAGCTCTAAGTTAAGGACCCAGATCGAGGTCGGTAAGTGTGTTTTACTTTAGCTCCAAGTTAAGGACCCAGATCGAGGTGTGTAAGTGTGTTTTACTGTAGCTCCATGTTAAGGACCCAGATCGAGGTGGGTAAGTGTGTTTTATTGTACCTCTAAGTTAAGGACCCAGATCGAGGTGGGTAAGTGTTCTACTCTAGCTCCAAGTTAAGGACCCAGATCGAAGTTGGTAAGTGTCTTTTACTGTAGCTCCAAGTTAAGGACCCAGATCGAGGTGAGTAAGTGTGTTTTAATGTAGCTCAAATTTAAGGACCCAGTTCAAGGTGGGTAATATGTTTTACTGTAGTTCCAAGTTAACGACCCAGATCAAGGTGGGTAAATGCGTTTTATCGTAGCTCCAAGTTAAGGACCCAGATCGAGGTGGGTAAGTTTCTTTTACTGTAGCTCCAAGTTAAAGACCCAGATCGAGGCGGGTAAGTGTCTTTTACTGAAGCTCCAAGTTAAGGACCTAGATCAAGGTGGTTAAGTGTCTTTTACTGTAGCTCCAAGTTAAGGACCTAGATCAAGGTGGTTAAGTGTCTTTTACTGTAGCTCCAAGTTAAGGACCCAGATCGAGGTGGGTAAGTGTGTTTTACTCTAGCTCCATGTTAAGGACCAAGATCAAGGTGGGTAAGTGTGTTTTATTGTACCTCCAGGTTAAGGACCCAGATCGAGGTGGGAAATATGTTTTACTGTAGTTCCAAGTTACGTACCCAGATCAATGTGAGTAAGGGTGTTTTACTGTAACTCGAAGTTAAGGACCCAGATCGAGGTGGGTAAGTGTCTTTTACTGTAGCTCCAAGTTAAGAACTCAGATCGAGGTGGGTAAGTGTCTTTTACTGTAGCTCCAAATTAAAGTTCAAGATCGAGGGGGGTAGTTGTCTTTTACTGTAGCTCCAAGTTAAGGACCTAGATCAAGGTGGTTAAGTGTCTTTTACGGTAGCTCCAAGTTAAGAATCCAGATAGAAGTGGGTAAGTGTCTTTTACTGTAGCTCCAATTTAAGGACCCAGATCGAGGTGGGTAAGTTTCTTTTACTGTAGCTCCAAGTTAAAGACCCAGATCAATGTGGGTAAGTGTGTTTTCCTGTAGCTCCAAGTTAAGGACCCAGATCGTGGTAGGTAAGTGTCTTTTACTGTAGCTCTAAGTTAAGGACCCAGATCGAGGTCGATAAGTGTGTTTTACTGTAGCTCCAAGTTAAGGACCCAGATCGAGGTGGGTAAGTGTGTTTTACTGTAGCTCCATGTTTAGGACCCAGATCGAGGTGGGTAAGTGTGTTTTACTTTAGTACCAAGTAAAGTAGCCAGATCAAAATGGGTAAGTCTCTTTTATTGTAGCTCGAAGTTAAGGACACAGATCTAGGTGGGTAAGTTTCTTTTACTGTAGCTCCAAGTTAAGGTCCCAGATCGATGTGGGTAAGTGTCTTTTACTGTAGCTCCAATTTATGGACCCAGATCGAGGTGGGTAATATGTTTAACTGTAGTTCCAAGTTACGTACGCAGATCAATGTGGGTAAGGGTATTTTACTGTAGCTCCAAGTTAAGGACCCAGATCAAGGTGGGTAAGTGTCTTTTACCTTAACTCCAAGTTAACGACCCAGATCATTGTGGGTAAGTGCGTTTTATCGTAGCTCCAAGTAAGGACCCAGAGCGAGGTGGGTAAGTGTCTTTTACTGTAGCTCCAAGTTTAGGACCCAGATCGATGTGGGTAATATGTTTTACTGTAGTTCCAAGTTAAGGACCCAGATCAGGTGGGTAAGTGTGTTTTACTCTAGCTCCAAGTTAAGGAACCAGATTGAGGTGGGTAAGTGTGTTTTATTGTAACTCAAAGTTAAGAACCCAGATCAAGGTGGGTAAGTGTTTTACTCGAGCTCCAAGTTAAGGAGCCAGATCAAGGTGGGTAAGTGTCTTTTACTGTAGCTCCAAGTTAAGGACCCAGATCGAGGTGAGGAAGTGTGTTTTACTGTAGCTCCATGTTAAGGACCCAGTTCGAGGTGGGTAATATGTTTTACTGTAGTTCCAAGTTAACGACCCGGATCGAGGTGGGTAAGTGTGTTTTGTCGTAGCTCCAATTTAATGACCCAGATCAGGTGGGTAACTGTCTTTTACTGTAGCTCCAAGTTAAGGACCCAGATCGAGGTGGGTAAGTGTGTTTTACTGTAGCTCCAAGTTAAGTAACCAGATTGATGTGGGTAAGTTTGTTTTATTGTAGCTCCAAGTTAATGACCCAGATCGATGTGGGTAAATGTCTTTTACTGTAGCTCCAATTTAAGGTCCCAGATCAGGTGGGTAAGTGTGTTTTACTGTAGTTCCAATATAAGGACCCAGATAGATGTGGGTAAATGTGTTTTACTGTAGCTCCAAGTTAAGGACTCAGATAGAGGTGGGTAAGTGTGTTTTACTGTAGCTCCAAGTTAAGGACCCAGATGAAGGTGGGTAAGTATGATTTACTGTAGCTCCAAGTTAAGGACCCAGATTGAGGTGGGTAAGTGTGTTTTACTGTAGCTCCAAGTTAAGGACCCAGATCGAGGTGGTAAGTGTCTTTTACTGTAGCTCCAAGTTAAGGACCCAAATCGAGGTGGGTAAGTGTCTTTTACTGTAGCTCCAAGTTATGGACCCAGATAGTAGTGGGTAAGTGCATTTTATTGTAGCTCCAAGTTAAGGACCCTGATCGCTGTGGGTAAGTGTGTTTTACTGTAGCTCCAATTTAAGGACCCAGATCGAGGTGTGTAATATGTTTTACTGTAGTTCCAAGTTACGTACCCAGATCAATGTGGGTAAGGGTGTTTTCCTGTAGCTCCAAGTGAAGGACCTAGATAGTGGTGGGTAAGTGTCTTTTACTTTAGCTCCAAGTTAAGGACCCAGATCGAGGTGTGTAAGTGTGTTTTAATGTAGCTCCATGTTAAGGACCCAGATCGAGGTGGGTAAGTTTTTTTTTATTGTACCTCTAAGTTAAGGACCCAGATCGAGGTGGGTAAGTGTTTTACTCTAGCTCCAAGTTAAGGACCCAGATCGAAGTGGGTAAGTGTCTTTTACTGTAGCTCCAAGTTAATGACCCAGATCGAGGTGAGTAAGTGTGTTTTACTGTAGCTCCAAGTTAAGGACCCAGTTCAAGGTGGGTAATATGTTTTACTGTAGTTCCAAGTTAAGGACCCAGATCGAGGTGGGTAAGTGTCTTTTACTGTAGCTCCAAGTTAAAGACCCAGATCGAGGCGGGTAAGTGTCTTTTACTGAAGCTCCAAGTTAAGGACCCAGATCAATGTGGGTAAGGGTGTTTTACTGTAGCTCCAAGTTAAGGACCCAGATCGAGGTGGGTAAGTGTCTTTTACTGTAGCTCCAAGTTATGGACCCAGATAGTAGTGGGTAAGTGCATTTTATTGTAGCTCCAAGTTAAGGACCTAGATCAAGGTGGTTAATTGTCTTTTACTGTAGCTCCAAGTTAAGGACCCAGATCAAAGTGGGTAAGTGTCTTTTACTGTAGCTCCAATTTAAGGACACAGATCGAGGTGGGTAATATGTTTTACTGTAGTTCCAAGTTATGTACCCAGATCAAGTGGGTAAGTGTGTTTTCCTGTAGCTCCAAGTTAAGGACCCCATCGAGGTGGGTAAGTGTCTTTTACTGTAGCTCCAAGTTAAGGACCCAGATGTACGTGGGTAAGTGTCTTTTACTGTAGCTCCAAGTTAAGGACCCAGATCGAGGTGAGTAAGTGTGTTTTACTGTAGGTCCAAGTTAAGGACCCAGTTCGAGGTGGGTAATACGTTTTACTGTAGTTCCAAGTTAACGACCCAGATCGAGGTGGGTAAGTGTGTTTTGTCGTAGCTCCAAGTTAATGACCCAGATCGAGGGGGTTAACTGTCTTTTACTGTAGCTCCAAGTTAAGGACCCAGATCGATGTGGGTAATTGTGTTTTAGTCTAGCTCCAAGTTAAGGACCCAGATCGAGGTGGGTAAGTGTTTTACTCTAGCTCCAAGTTAAGGACCCAGATCAAGGTGGGTAAGTGTCTTTTACTGTAGCTCCAAGTTAAGGACCCAGATCGAGGTGGGTAAGTGTCTTTTACTGTAGCTCCATGTTATGGACCCAGATAGTAGTGGGTGAGTGCATTTTATTGTAGCTCCAAGTTAAGGACCCTGATCGCTGTGGGTAAGTGTCTTTTACTGTAGCTCCAAGTTAAAGTCTAAGATCGAGGGGGGTAGTTGTCTTTTACTGTAGCTCCAAGTTAAGGACCTAGATCAAGGTGGTTAAGTGTCTTTTACTGTAGCTCCTAGTTTAGTACCCAGATCAAGGTGGGTAAGTGTCTTTTACGGTAGCTCCAAGTAAAGAATCCAGATAGAGGTGTGTAAGTGTCTTTTACTGTAGCTCCAATTTAAGGACCCAGATCGAGGTGGGTAATATGTTTTACTGTAGTTCCAAGTTACGTACCCAGATCAATGTGGGTAAGGGTGTTTTACTGTAGCTCCAAGTTAAGGACCCAGATAGAGGTGGGTAAGTGTCTTTTACTCTAGCTCCAAGTTAAGGACCCAGATCAAGGTGGGTAAGTGTCTTTTACTGTAGCTCCAAGTTAAGGACCCAGATCGAGTTGGGTAAGTGTCTTTTACTGTAGCTCCAAGTTAAGGACCCGGATAGAGGTGGGTAAGTGTATTTTATCGTAGCTCCAAGTTAAGGACCCAGATAGAGGTGGGTAAGTGTCTTTTACTGTAGCTCCAATCAAGGGCCCAGATAGATGTGGGTAAGTGTGTTTTCCTGTAGCTCCAAGTGAAGGACCTAGATCGTGGTGGGTAAGTGTCTTTTACTGTAGCTCTAAGTTAAGGACCCAGATCGAGGTCGGTAAGTGTGTTTTACTTTAGCTCCAAGTTAAGGACCCAGATCGAGGTGTGTAAGTGTGTTTTACTGTAGCTCCATGTTAAGGACCCAGATCGAGGTGGGTAAGTGTGTTTTATTGTACCTCTAAGTTAAGGACCCAGATCGAGGTGGGTAAGTGTTCTACTCTAGCTCCAAGTTAAGGACCCAGATCGAAGTTGGTAAGTGTCTTTTACTGTAGCTCCAAGTTAAGGACCCAGATCGAGGTGAGTAAGTGTGTTTTAATGTAGCTCAAATTTAAGGACCCAGTTCAAGGTGGGTAATATGTTTTACTGTAGTTCCAAGTTAACGACCCAGATCAAGGTGGGTAAATGCGTTTTATCGTAGCTCCAAGTTAAGGACCCAGATCGAGGTGGGTAAGTTTCTTTTACTGTAGCTCCAAGTTAAAGACCCAGATCGAGGCGGGTAAGTGTCTTTTACTGAAGCTCCAAGTTAAGGACCCAGATCAATGTGGGTAAGGGTGTTTTACTGTAGCTCCAAGTTAAGGACCTAGATCAAGGTGGTTAAGTGTCTTTTACTGTAGCTCCAAGTTAAGGACCTAGATCAAGGTGGTTAAGTGTCTTTTACTGTAGCTCCAAGTTAAGGACCCAGATCGAGGTGGGTAAGTGTGTTTTACTCTAGCTCCATGTTAAGGACCAAGATCAAGGTGGGTAAGTGTGTTTTATTGTACCTCCAGGTTAAGGACCCAGATCGAGGTGGGAAATATGTTTTACTGTAGTTCCAAGTTACGTACCCAGATCAATGTGAGTAAGGGTGTTTTACTGTAACTCGAAGTTAAGGACCCAGATCGAGGTGGGTAAGTGTCTTTTACTGTAGCTCCAAGTTAAGAACTCAGATCGAGGTGGGTAAGTGTCTTTTACTGTAGCTCCAAATTAAAGTTCAAGATCGAGGGGGGTAGTTGTCTTTTACTGTAGCTCCAAGTTAAGGACCTAGATCAAGGTGGTTAAGTGTCTTTTACGGTAGCTCCAAGTTAAGAATCCAGATAGAAGTGGGTAAGTGTCTTTTACTGTAGCTCCAATTTAAGGACCCAGATCGAGGTGGGTAAGTTTCTTTTACTGTAGCTCCAAGTTAAAGACCCAGATCAATGTGGGTAAGTGTGTTTTCCTGTAGCTCCAAGTTAAGGACCCAGATCGTGGTAGGTAAGTGTCTTTTACTGTAGCTCTAAGTTAAGGACCCAGATCGAGGTCGATAAGTGTGTTTTACTGTAGCTCCAAGTTAAGGACCCAGATCGAGGTGGGTAAGTGTGTTTTACTGTAGCTCCATGTTTAGGACCCAGATCGAGGTGGGTAAGTGTGTTTTACTTTAGTACCAAGTAAAGTAGCCAGATCAAAATGGGTAAGTCTCTTTTATTGTAGCTCGAAGTTAAGGACACAGATCTAGGTGGGTAAGTTTCTTTTACTGTAGCTCCAAGTTAAGGACCCAGCTCGATGTGAGTAAGTGTGTTTTACTCTAGCTCCAAGTTAAGGACCCAGATGAAGGTGGGTAATATGTTTTACTGTAGTTCCAAGTTAACGACCCAAATCGAGGTGGGTAAGAGCGTTTTATCGTAGCTCCAAGTTAAGGACCCAGATCGAGGTGGGTAAGTGTCTTTTACTGTAGCTCCAAGTTAAAGACCCAGATCAAGGCGGGTAAGTGTCTTTTACTGAAGCTCCAAGTTAAGGACCCGGATCGAGGTGGGTAAGTGTCTTTTACTGTAGCTCCAAGTTAAGGACCCAGATCAAGGTGGGTAAGTGTGTTTTACTTTAGCACCAAGTAAAGGAGCCAGATCAAGGTGGGTAAGTCTCTTTTATTGTAGCTTCAAGTTAAGTACCCGGATCAAGGTGGGTAAGTGTCTTTTACTGTAGCTCCAAGTTAAGGACCCAGATCGAGGTGGGTAAGTGTCTTTTACTGTAGCTCCAAGTTAATGAATCAGATTGAGGTGGGTAAGTGTTTTTTACTCTAGCTCCAAGTGAAGGACCCAGATCGAGGTGAATAAGGGTGTTTTACTGTAGCTCCAAGTTAAGGACCCAGTTCGAGGTGGGTAATATGTTTTACTGTAGTTCCAAGTTAACGACCCTGATCGAGGTCGGTAAGTGTGTTTTATCGTAGCTCAAGTTAAGGACCCAGATTGAGGTGGGTAAGTGTCTTTTACTGTAGCTCCAAGTTAAGGACCCAGATCGAGGTGGGAAAGGGTCTTTTACTGTAGCTCCAAGTTAAGGACCCAGATCGAGATGAGTAAGTGTCTTTTACTGTAGCCCCAAATTAAGGACCCAGACGGAGGTGGGTAATATGTTTTCCTGTAGTTCCAAGTTAAGGACCCAGATCGAGGTGGGTAAGTGTGTTTTATCGTAGCTCCAAGTTAAGGACCCAGATTGATGTCGGTAACTGTCTTTTACTGTAGCTCCAAGTTAAGGACCCAGATCAAGGTGGGTAAGTGTGTTTTACTCTAGCTCCAAGTGAAGGACCCTGATCGAGGTGGGTAAGTGTGTTTTACTGTAGCTCCAAGTTAAGGAACCAGATTGAAGTGGGTAAGTGTGTTTTATTGTAGCTCCAAGTTAAGGTCCCAGATAGAGGTGGGTAAGTGTATTACTCTAGCTCCAAGTTAAGGACCCGGATCAAGGTGGGTAAGTGTCTTTTACTGTAGCTCCAAGTTAAGGACCCTGATCGAGGTGGGTAAGTGTCTTTTACTGTAGCTCCAAGTTATGGATCCAGATAGTAGTGGGTAAGTGCATTTTAATGTAGATCCAAGTTAAGGGCGCAGATCGAGGTGGGTAATATGTTTTACTGTAGTTCCAAGTTAACGACCCTGATCGAGGTGGGTAAGTGTGTTTTATCGTAGCTCCAAGTTAAGGACCCAGATCGAGGTGGGTAAGTGTCTTTTACTGTAGCTCCAAGTTAAGGACCCAGACGAGGTGGGTAAGTGTCTTTTACTGTAGCTCCAAGTTAAGGACCCAGATCGAGATGAGTAAGTGTGTTTTACAGTAGCTCGAAGTTAAGGACCCAGATCGAGATGAGTAAGAGTGTTTTACAGT
This sequence comes from Eledone cirrhosa, assembly GCA_964016885.1. NCBI lineage: Eukaryota > Metazoa > Mollusca > Cephalopoda > Octopoda > Eledonidae > Eledone > Eledone cirrhosa. The sequence continues at coordinate 322,331,695 of OZ024743.1, read as the reverse complement.
AGTTCCAAGTTACGTACCCAGATCAATGTGGGTAAGGGTGTTTTACTGTAGTTCCAAGTTAAGGACCCAGATCTAGGTGGGTAAGTGTGTTTTATCGTAGCTCCAATTTAAGGACCCAGATCGAGGTGGGTAACTGTCATTTACTGTAGCTCCAAGTTAAGGACCCAGATCCAGGTGGGTAAGTGTGTTTTACTCTAGCTCCAAGTTAAGGACCCAGATCAAGGTGGGTAAGTGTGTTTTACTGTAGCTCCAAGTTAAGGACCCAGATCGAGGTGGGTAAATGTGTTTTACTCTAGCTCAAAGTTAAGGGACCATAGGTGGTCTTATACTGTAGCTCCAAGTTAAGGACCCAGATCGAGGTGGGTAAGTGTCTTTTACTGTAGCTCCAAGTTATGGACCCAGATAGTAGTGGGTAAGTGCATTTTATTGTAGATCCAAGTTAACGACCAAGATCGAGTTGGGTAAGTGTGTTTTACTCTAGCTCCAAGTTAAGGACCCTGATCGAGGTGCGTAAGTGTGTTTTACTGTATCTCCAAGTTAAAGACCAAGATCGAGGGGGGGGGTAGTTGTCTTTTACTGTAGCTCCAAGTTAAGGACCTAGATCAAGGTGGTTAAGTGTCTTTTACTGTAGCTCCAAGTTAAGGACCCAGATCAAGGTGGGTAAGTGTCTTTTACGGTAGCTCCAAGTTAAGAATCCAGATAATGGTGGGTAAGTGTCTTTTACTGTAGCTCCAAGTTATGGAGGCAGATCGAGGTGGGTAAGTGTCTTTTACTGTAGCTCCAAGTTAAGGACCCAGATCGACGTGGGTAGTGTCTTTTACTGTAGCTCCAAGTTAAGGACCCAGATTGAGGGGGGTAAGTGTCTTTTACTGTAGCTCCAAGTTAAGGACCCAGATCGAGATGAGTAAGTGTGTTTTACTGTAGCTCCAAGTTAAGGACCCAGATCGAGGTGGGTAATATGTTTTACTGTAGTTCCAAGTTAAGGACCCAGATCGAGATGGGTAAGTGTGTTTTATCGTAGCTCCAAGTTAAGGACCCAGATCGAGGCGGGTAACTGTCTTTTACTGTAGCTCCAAGTTAAGGACCCAGATCAAGGTGGGTAAGTGTGTTTTACTGTAGCTCCAAGTCAAGGACCCAGATCGAGGTGGGTAATATGTTTTACTGTAGTTCCAAGTTAAGGACCCAGATCGAGGTGGATAAGTGTGTTTATCGTAGCTCCAAGTTAAGGACCCATATCAAGGTGGGTAAGTGTGTTTTACTGTAGCTCCAAGTCAAGGACCCAGATCGAGGTGGGTAATATGTTTTACTGTAGTTCCAAGTTAAGGACCCAGATCGAGGTGGATAAGTGTGTTTATCGTAGCTCCAAGTTAAGGACCCATATCTAGGTGGGTAAGTATGTTTTACTGTAGCTCCAAGTTAAGGACCCAGATCGAGGTGGGTGAGTGTGTTTTACTGTAGCTCCAATTTAAGGACCCAGATCGAGCTGGGTAAGTGTCTTTTACTGTAGCTCCAAGTTAAGAACCCAGATCAAGGTGGGTAAGTGTGTTTTACTTTAGTACCAAGTAAAGTAGCCAGATCAAAATGGGTAAGTCTCTTTTATTGTAGCTCGAAGTTAAGGACCCAGATCAAGGTGGGTAATATGTTTTACTGTAGTTCCAAGTTAAGGACCCAGATCGACGTGGGTAAGTGTGTTTTATCGTAGCTCCAAGTTAAGGACCCAGATCGATGTGGTTAAGTGTCTTTTACTGTAGCTCCAATTTAAGGACCCAGATCGCGGTGGGTAAGTGTGTTTTACTCTAGCTGCAAGTTAAGGACCCAGATCGAGGTGGGTAAGTGTCTTTTACTGTAGCTCCAAGTTAAGAACCCAGATCAAGGTGGGTAAGTGTGTTTTACTTTAGTACCAAGTAAAGTAGCCAGATCAAAATGGGTAAGTCTCTTTTATTGTAGCTCGAAGTTAAGGACCCAGATCAAGGTGGGTAATATGTTTTACTATAGTTCCAAGTTAAGGACCCAGATCGAGGTGGGTAAGTGTGTTTTATCGTAGCTCCAAGTTAAGGATCCAGATCGAGGTGGGTAATATGTTTTAATGTAGTTTCAAATTAAGGACCCAGATCGAGGTGGGTAACTGTGTTTTCCTGTAGCTCCAAGTTAAGGACCCAGATCGAGGTGGGTAAGTGTCTTTTACTGTAGCTCCAAGTTAAGGAATCAGATTGAGGTGGGTAAGTGTTTTTTACTCTAGCTCCAAATGAAGGACCCAGATCGAGATGAGTAAGGGTGTTTTACTGTAGCTCCAAGTTAAGGACCCAGTTCGAGGTGGGTAATATGTTTTACTGTAGTTCCAAGTTAACGACCCTGATCGAGGTCGGTAAGTGTGTTTTATCGTAGCTCAAGTTAAGGACCCAGATCGAGGTGGGAAAGTGTCTTTTACTGTGGCTCCAAGTTAAGGACCCAGATCGAGATGAGTAAGTGTCTTTTACTGTAGCTCCAAATTAAGGACCCAGATCGAGGTGGGTAATATGTTTTCCTGTAGTTCCAAGTTAAGGACCCAGATCGAGGTGGGTAAGTGTGTTTTATCGTAGCTCCAAGTTAAGGACCCAGATTGATGTGGGTAACTGTCTTTTACTGTAGCTCCAAGTTAAGGACCCAGATCGAGGTGGGTAAGTGGCTTTTACTGTAGCTCCAAGTTATGGACCCAGATAGTAGTGGGTAAGTGCATTTTATTGTAGATCCAAGTTAACGACCAAGATCGAGTTGGGTAAGTGTGTTTTACTCTAGCTCCAAGTTAAGGACCCTGATCGAGGTGCGTAAGTGTGTTTTACTGTAGCTCCAAGTTAAAGACCAAGATCGAGGGGGGGGGGGGGGGGGGGTAGTTGTCTTTTACTGTAGCTCCAAGTTAAGGACCTAGATCAAGGTGGTTAAGTGTCTTTTACTGTAGCTCCAAGTTAAGGACCCAGATCAAGGTGGGTAAGTGTCTTTTACGGTAGCTCCAAGTTAAGAATCCAGATAATGGTGGGTAAGTGTCTTTTACTGTAGCTCCAAGTTATGGAGGCAGATCGAGGTGGGTAAGTGTCTTTTACTGTAGCTCCAAGTTAAGGACCCAGATCGAGGTGGGTAGTGTCTTTTACTGTAGCTCCAAGTTAAGGACCCAGATTGAGGGGGGTAAGTGTCTTTTACTGTAGCTCCAAGTTAAGGACCCAGATCGAGATGAGTAAGTGTGTTTTACTGTAGCTCCAAGTTAAGGACCCAGATCGAGGTGGGTAATATGTTTTACTGTAGTTCCAAGTTAAGGACCCAGATCGAGATGGGTAAGTGTGTTTTATCGTAGCTCCAAGTTAAGGACCCAGATCGAGGCGGGTAACTGTCTTTTACTGTAGCTCCAAGTTAAGGACCCAGATCAAGGTGGGTAAGTGTGTTTTACTGTAGCTCCAAGTCAAGGACCCAGATCGAGGTGGGTAATATGTTTTACTGTAGTTCCAAGTTAAGGACCCAGATCGAGGTGGATAAGTGTGTTTATCGTAGCTCCAAGTTAAGGACCCATATCTAGGTGGGTAAGTATGTTTTACTGTAGCTCCAAGTTAAGGACCCAGATCGAGGTGGGTGAGTGTGTTTTACTGTAGCTCCAATTTAAGGACCCAGATCGAGCTGGGTAAGTGTCTTTTACTGTAGCTCCAAGTTAAGAACCCAGATCAAGGTGGGTAAGTGTGTTTTACTTTAGTACCAAGTAAAGTAGCCAGATCAAAATGGGTAAGTCTCTTTTATTGTAGCTCAAAGTTAAGGACCCAGATCAAGGTGGGTAATATGTTTTACTGTAGTTCCAAGTTAAGGACCCAGATCGACGTGGGTAAGTGTGTTTTATCGTAGCTCCAAGTTAAGGACCCAGATCGATGTGGGTAAGTGTCTTTTACTGTAGCTCCAATTTAAGGACCCAGATCGCGGTGGGTAAGTGTGTTTTACTCTAGCTGCAAGTTAAGGACCCAGATCGAGGTGGGTAAGTGTCTTTTACTGTAGCTCCAAGTTAAGAACCCAGATCAAGGTGGGTAAGTGTGTTTTACTTTAGTACCAAGTAAAGTAGCCAGATCAAAATGGGTAAGTCTCTTTTATTGTAGCTCGCAGTTAAGGACCCAGATCAAGGTGGGTAATATGTTTTACTGTAGTTCCAAGTTAAGGACCCAGATCGAGGTGGGTAAGTGTGTTTTATCGTAGCTCCAAGTTAAGGATCCAGATCGAGGTGGGTAATATGTTTTAATGTAGTTTCAAATTAAGTACCCAGATCGAGGTGGGTAACTATGTTTTCCTGTAGCTCCAAGTTAAGGACCCAGATCGAGGTGGGTAAGTGTGTTTTATCGTAGCTCCAAGTTAAGGACCCAGATCGAGGTGGGTAATATGTTTTAATGTAGTTTCAAATTAAGGACCCAGATCGAGGTGGGTAACTGTGTTTTCCTGTAGCTCCAAGTTAAGGACCCAGATCGAGGTGGGTAAGTGTCTTTTACTGTAGCTCCAAGTTAAGGAATCAGATTGAGGTGGGTAAGTGTTTTTTACTCTAGCTCCAAGTGAAGGACCCAGATCGAGGTGAGTAAAGGTGTTTTACTGTAGCTCCAAGTTAAGGACCCAGTTCGAGGTGGGTAATATGTTTTACTGTAGTTCCAAGTTAACGACCCTGATCGAGGTCGGTAAGTGTGTTTTATCGTAGCTCAAGTTAAGGACCCAGATCGAGGTGGGAAAGTGTCTTTTACTGTAGCTCCAAGTTAAGGACCCAGATCGAGATGAGTAAGTGTCTTTTACTGTAGCTCCAAATTAAGGACCCAGATCGAGGTGGGTAATATGTTTTCCTGTAGTTCCAAGTTAAGGACCCAGATCGAGGTGGGTAAGTGTGTTTTATCGTAGCTCCAAGTTAAGGACCCAGATTGATGTGGGTAACTGTCTTTTACTGTAGCTCCAAGTTAAGGACCCAGATCAAGGTGGGTAAGTGTGTTTTACTCTAGCTCCAAGTGAAGGACCCTGATCGAGGTGGGTAAGTGTGTTTTACTGTAGCTCCAAGTTAAGGAACCAGATTGAAGTGGGTAAGTGTGTTTTATTGTAGCTCCAAGTTAAGGACCCAGATCGAGGTGGGTAAGTGTATTACTCTAGCTCCAAGTTAAGGACCCAGATCAAGGTGGGTAAGTGACTTTTACTGTAGCTCCAAGTTAAGGACCCTGATCGAGGTGGGTAAGTGTCTTTTACTGTAGCTCCAAGTTATGGACCAAGATAGTAGTGGGTAAGTGCATTTTATTGTAGATCCAAGTTAAGGCCGCAGATCGAGGTGGGTAATATGTTTTACTGTAGTTCCAAGTTAACGACCCTGATCGAGGTGGGTAAGTGTGTTTTATCGTAGCTCCAAGTTAAGGACCCAGATCAGGGTGGGTAAGTGTCTTTTACTGTAGCTCCAAGTTAAGGACCCAGACGAGGTGGGTAAGTGTCTTTTACTGTAGCTCCAAGTTAAGGACCCAGATCGAGATGAGTAAGTGTGTTTTACAGTAGCTCCAAGTTAAGGACCCAGATCGAGATGAATAAGAGTGTTTTACAGTAGTTCCAAGTTACGTACCCAGATCAATGTGGGTAAGGGTGTTTTACTGTAGTTCCAAGTTAAGGACCCAGATCTAGGTGGTTAAGTGTGTTTTATCGTAGCTCCAATTTAAGGACCCAGATCAAGGTGGGTAAGTGTGTTTTACTGTAGCTCCAAGTTAAGGACCCAGATCCAGGTGGGTAAGTGTGTTTTACTCTAGCTCTAAGTTAAGGACCCAGATCAAGGTGGGTAAGTGTGTTTTACTGTAGCTCCAAGTTAAGGACCCAGATCGAGGTGGGTAAGTGTCTTATACTGTAGCTCCAAGTTAAGGACCCAGATCGATGTGGGTAAGTGTCTTTTACTGTAGCTCCAAGTTATGGACCCAGATAGTAGTGGGTAAGTGCATTTTATTGTAGATCCAAGTTAAGGACCAAGATCGAGTTGGGTAAGTGTGTTTTACTCTAGCTCCAAGTTAAGGACCCTGATCGAGGTGCGTAAGTGTGTTTTACTGTAGCTCCAAGTTAAGGACCCAGATCCAGGTGGGTAAGTGTGTTTTACTCTAGCTCTAAGTTAAGCACCCAGATCAAGGTGGGTAAGTGTGTTTTACTGTAGCTCCAAGTTAAAGACCAAGATCGAGGGGGGGGGGGGGGGTAGTTGTCTTTTACTGTAGCTCCAAGTTAAGGACCTAGATCAAGGTGGTTAAGTGTCTTTTACTGTAGCTCCAAGTTAAGGACCCAGATCAAGGTGGGTAAGTGTCTTTTACGGTAGCTCCAAGTTAAGAATCCAGATAATGGTGGGTAAGTGTCTTTTACTGTAGCTCCAAGTTATGGAGGCAGATCAAGGTGGGTAAGTGTCTTTTACTGTAGCTCCAAGTTAAGGACCCAGATCGAGGTGGTTAGTGTCTATTACTGTAGCTCCAAGTTAAGGACCCAGATCGAGGGGGGTAAGTGTCTTTTACTGTAGCTCCAAGTTAAGGACCCAGATCGAGATGAGTAAGTGTGTTTTACTGTAGCTCCAAGTTAAGGACCCAGATCGAGGTGGGTAATATTTTTTACTGTAGTTCCAAGTTAAGGACCCGGATCGAGATGGGTAAGTGTGTGTTATCGTAGCTCCAAGTTAATGACCCAGATCGAGGTGGGTAACAGTCTTTTACTGTAGCTCCAAGTTAAGGACCCAGATCAAGGTGGGTAAGTGTGTTTTACTGTAGCTCCAAGTCAAGGACCCAGATCGAGGTGGGTAATATGTTTTACTGTAGTTCCAAGTTAAGGACCCAGATCGAGGTGGATAAGTGTGTTTATCGTAGCTCCAAGTTAAGGACCCATATCAATGTGGGTAAGTATGTTTTACTGTAGCTCCAAGTTAAGGACCCAGATCGAGGTGGGTGAGTGTGTTTTACTGTAGCTCCAAGTTAAGGACCCAGATCGAGGTGGGTAAGTGTCTTTTACTGTAGGTCCAATCTAAGGACCCAGATCGAGCTGGGTAAGTGTCTTTTACTGTAGCTCCAAGTTAAGAACCCAGATCAAGGTGGGTAAGTGTGTTTTACTTTAGTACCAAGTAAAGTAGCCAGATCAAAATGGGTAAGTCTCTTTTATTGTAGCTCGAAGTTAAGGACCCAGATCAAGGTGGGTAATATGTTTTACTGTAGTTCCAAGTTAAGGACCCAGATCGAGGTGGGTAAGTGTGTTTTATCGTAGCTCCAAGTTAAGGACCCAGATCGAGGTGGGTAAGTGTCTTTTACTGTAGCTCCAATTTAAGGACCCAGATCGCGGTGGGTAAGTGTGTTTTACTCTAGCTGCAAGTTAAGGACCCAGATCGAGGTGGGTAAGTGTGTTTTACTGTAGCTCCAAGTTAAGGACCCAGAGCGAGGTGGGTAAGTGTCTTTTACTGTAGCTCCAATTTAAGGACCCAGATATAAGTGGGTAAGTGTCTTTTTCTGTAGCTCCAAGTTAAGGACCCAGATCGAGGTGGGTAAGTGTCTTTTACTGTAGCTCCAAGTTAAGGACCCAGATCGAGGTGAGTAAGTGTGTTTTACTGTAGCTCCAAGTTAAGGACTCAGTTCGAGGTTGGTAATATGTTTTACTGTAGTTCCAAGTTATCGACACTGATCGAGGTGGGTAAGTGTCTTTTATCGTAGCTCCAAGTTAAGGACCCAGATCGAGGTGGGTAACTGTCTTTTACTGTAGCTCCAAGTTAAGGACCCAGATCCAGGTGGGTAGGTGTGTTTTACTCTAGCTCCAAGTTAAGGACCCAGATCTAGGTGGGTAAGTGTGTTTTACTGTAGCTCCAAGTTAAGGACCCAGACGAGGGGGGTAAGTGTCTTTTACTGTAGCTACAAGTTAAGGACCCAGATCGAGTTGGGTAAGTGTGTTTTACTCTAGCTCCAAGTTAAGGACCCAGATCGAGGTGGGTAAGTGTGTTTTACTGTAGCTCCAAGTTAAGGAACCAGATCGAGGTGGGTAAGTGTCTTATACTGTAGCTCCAAGTTAAGGACCCAGATCGAGGTGGGTAAGTGTCTTTTACTGTAGCTCCAAGTTATGGACCGAGATAGTAGTGGGTAAGTGCATTTTATTGTAGATCCAAGTTAAGGACCAAGATCGAGTTGGGTAAGTGTGTTTTACTCTAGCTCCAAGTTAAGGACCCTAATCGAGGCGCGTAAGTGTGTTTTACTGTAGCTCCAAGTTAAGGACTCAGATCCAGGTGGGTAAGTGTGTTTTACTCTAGCTCTAAGTTAAGGACCCAGATCAAGGTGGGTAAGTGTGTTTTACTGTAACTCCAAGTTAAAGACCAAGATCGAGGTGGGGTAGTTGTCTTTTACTGTAGCTCCAAGTTAAGGACCTAGATCAAGGTGGTTAAGTGTCTTTTACTGTAGCTCCAAGTTAAGGAACCAGATCAAGGTGGGTAAGTGTCTTTTACGGTAGCTCCAAGTTAAGAATCCAGATAATGGTGGGTAAGTGTCTTTTACTGTAGCTCCAAGTTATGGAGGCAGATCGAGGTGGGTAAGTGTCTTTTACTGTAGCTCCAAGTTAAGGACCCAGATCGAGGTGGGTAGTGTCTATTACTGTAGCTCCAAGTTAAGGACCCAGATCGAGGGGGGTAAGTGTCTTTTACTGTAGCTCCAAGTTAAGGACCCAGATCGAGATGAGTAAGTGTGTTTTACTGTAGCTCCAAGTTAAGGACCCAGATCGAGGTGGGTAATATTTTTTACTGTAATTCCAAGTTAAGGACCCGGATCGAGATGGATAAGTGTGTTTTATCGTAGCTCCAAGTTAAGGACCCAGATCGAGGTGGGTAACAGTCTTTTACTGTAGCTCCAAGTTAAGGACCCAGATCAAGGTGGGTAAGTGTGTTTTACTGTAGCTCCAAGTCAAGGACCCAGATCGAGGTGGGTAATATGTTTTACTGTAGTTCCAAGTTAAGGACCCAGATCGAGGTGGATAAGTGTGTTTATCGTAGCTCCAAGTTAAGGACCCATATCAATGTGGGTAAGTATGTTTTACTGTAGATCCAAGTTAAGGACCCAGATCGAGGTGGGTGAGTGTGTTTTACTGTAGCTCCAAGTTAAGGACCCAGATCGAGGTGGGTAAGTGTCTTTTACTGTAGCTCGAAGTTAAGAACCCAGATCAAGGTGGGTAAGTGTGTTTTACTTTAGTACCAAGTAAAGTAGCCAGATCAAAATGGGTAAGTCTCTTTTATTGTAGCTCGAAGTTAAGGACCCAGATCAAGGTGGGTAATATGTTTTACTGTAGTTCCAAGTTAAGGACCCAGATCGAGGTGGGTAAGTGTGTTTTATCGTAGCTCCAAGTTAAGGACCCAGATCGAGGTGGGTAAGTGTCTTTTACTGTAGCTCCAATTTAAGGACCCAGATCGCGGTGGGTAAGTGTGTTTTAATCTAGCTGCAAGTTAAGGACCCAGATCGAGGTGGGTAAGTGTGTTTTACTGTAGCTCCAAGTTAAGGACCCAGAGCGAGGTGGGTAAATGTCTTTTACTGTAGCTCCAATTTAAGGACCCAGATTAAGGTGGGTAAGTGTCTTTTTCTGTAGCTCCAAGTTAAGGACCCAGATCGAGGTGGGTAAGTGTCTTTTACTGTAGCTCCAAGTTAAGGACCCAGATCGAGGTGAGTAAGTGTGTTTTACTGTAGCTCCAAGTTAAGGACTCAGTTCGAGGTTGGTAATATGTTTTACTGTAGTTCCAAGTTATCGACACTGATCGAGGTGGGTAAGTGTCTTTTATCGTAGCTCCAAGTTAAGGACCCAGATCGAGGTGGGTAACTGTCTTTTACTGTAGCTCCAAGTTAAGGACCCAGATCCAGGTGGGTAGGTGTGTTTTACTCTAGCTCCAAGTTAAGGACCCAGATCTAGGTGGGTAAGTGTGTTTTACTGTAGCTCCAAGTTAAGGACCCAGACGAGGTGGGTAAGTGTCTTTTACTGTAGCTACAAGTTAAGGACCCAGATCGAGTTGGGTAAGTGTGTTTTACTCTAGCTCCAAGTTAAGGACCCAGATCGAGGTGGGTAAGTGTGTTTTACTGTAGCTCCAAGTTAAGGAACCAGATCGAGGTGGGTAAGTGTCTTATACTGTAGCTCCAAGTTAAGGACCCAGATCGAGGTGGGTAAGTGTCTTTTACTGTAGCTCCAAGTAAAGCACCCAGATCAAGGTGGGTAAGTGTCTTTTACGATAGCTCCAAGTTAAGAATCCAGATAATGGTGGGTAAGTGTCTTTTACTGTAGCTCCAAGTTATGGAGGCAGATCGAGGTGGGTAAGTGTCTTTTACTGTAGCTCCAAGTTAAGGACCCAGATCGAGGTGGGTAGTGTCTTTTACTGTAGCTCCAAGTTAAGGACCCAGATCGAGGGGGGTAAGTGTCTTTTACTGTAGCTCCAAGTTAAGGACCCAGATCGAGATGAGTAAGTGTGTTTTACTGTAGCTCCAAGTTAAGGACCCAGATCGAGGTAGGTAATATGTTTTACTGTAGTTCCAAGTTAAGGACCCAGATCAAGATGGGTAAGTGTGTTTTATCGTAGCTCCAAGTTAAGGACCCAGATCGAGGTGGGTAACTGTCTTTTACTGTAGCTCCAAGTTAAGAACCCAGATCAAGGTGGGTAAGTGTGTTTTACTTTAGCACCAAGTAAAGTAGCCAGATCAAAATGGGTAAGTCTCTTTTATTGTAGCTCGAAGTTAAGGACCCGGATCAAGGTGGGTAATATGCTTTACTGTAGTTCCAAGTTAAGGACCCAGATCGAGGTGGGTAATTGTGTTTTATCGTAGCTCCAAGTTAAGGACCCAGATCGAAGTGGGAAAATGTCTTTTACTGTAGCTCCAATTTAAGAACCCAGCTCGAGGCGGGTAATATGTTTTACTGTAGTTCCAAGTTACGTACCCAGATCAATGTGGGTAAGGGTGTTTTACTGTAGCTCCAAGTTAAGGACCCAGTTCGATATGGGTAATATGTTTTACTGTAGTTCCAAGTTAACGACCCACATAGAGGTGGGTAAGTGTGTTTTATCGTAGCTCCAATTTAAGGACCCAGATCGAGGTGGGTAAGTTTGTTTTACTGTAGATCCATGTTAAGGACCCAGATCGAGGTGGGTAAGTGTGTATTATTGTACCTCCATGTTAAGGACCCAGATTAAGGTGGGTAATATGTTTTACTGTAGTTCCAAGTTACGTACCCAGATCAATGTGGGTAAGGGTGTTTTACTGTAGTTCCAAGTTAAGGACCCAGAGCGAGGTGGGTAAGTGTCTTTTACTGTAGCTCCAAGTTAAGGACCCAGATCAAGGTGAGTAAGTGTCGTTTACTGTAGCTCCAAGTTAAGGACCCAGATCAAGGTGGGTAAGTGTGTTTTACTGTAGCTCCAAGTCAAGGACCCAGATCGAGGTGGGTAATATGTTTTACTGTAGTTCCAAGTTAAGGACCCAGATCGAGGTGGATAAGTGTGTTTTATCGTAGCTCCAAGTTAAGGACCCATATCAAGGTGGGTAAGTATGTTTTACTGTAGCTCCAAGTTAAGGACCCAGATCATGGTGGGTGAGTGTGTTTTACTGTAGCTCCAAGCTAAGGACCCAGATCGAGGTGGGTAAGTGTCTTTTACTGTAGCTCCAATTTAAGGACCCAGATCGAGCTGGGTAAGTGTCTTTTACTGTAGCTCCAAGTTAAGAACCCAGATCAAGGTGGGTAAGTGTGTTTTACTTTAGCACCAAGTAAAGTAGCCAGATCAAAATGGGTAAGTCTCTTTTATTGTAGCTCGGAGTTAAGGACCCGGATCAAGGTGGGTAATATGTTTTACTGTAGTTCCAAGTTAAGGACCCTGATGAGGTGGGTAAGTGTGTTTTATCGTAGCTCCAAGTTAAGGACCCAGATCGAGGTGGGTAAGTGCCTTTTACTGTAGCTCCAATTTAAGGACCCAGATCGAGGTGGGTAATGTGTTTTACTGTAGTTCCAAGTTACGTACCCAGATCAATGTGGGTAAGGGTGTTTTACTGTAGCTCCAAGTTAAGGACCCAGTTCGATGTGGGTAATATGTTTTACTGTAGTTCCAAGTTAAGGACCCAGATCAAGGTGGGTAAGTGTCTTTTACTGTAGCTCCAAGTTAAGGACCCAGATCGAGGTGGGTAAGTGTGTTTTACTGTAGCTCCAAGTTAAGGACCCAGATCGAGGTGAGTAAGTGTGTTTTACTGTAGCTCCAAGTTAAGGACCCAGTTCGAGGTGGGTAATATGTTTTACTGTAGTTCCAAGTTAACGACCCTGATCGAGGTGGGCAAGTGTGTTTTATCGTAGCTCCAAGTTAAGGACCCAGATCGAGGTGGGTAAGTGTCTTTTACTGTAGCTCCAAGTTAAGGACCCAGACGAGGTGGGTAAGTGTCTTTTACTGTAGCTCCCAGTTAAGGACCCAGATCGAGATGAGTAAGTGTGTTTTACAGTAGCTCCAAGTTAAGGACCCAGATCGAGGTGGGTAATATGTTTTACTGTAGTTCCAAGTTAAGGACCCAGATCGAGGTGGGTAAGTGTGTTTTATCGTAGCTCCAAGTTAAGGACCCAGATCGAGGTGGGTAACTCTCTTTTACTCTAGCTCCAAGTTAAGGACCCAGATCAAGGTGGGTAAGTGTGTTTTACTGTAGCTCCAAGTTAAGGACCCAGACGAGGTGGGTAAGTGTGTTTTACTGTAGCTCCAAGTTAAGGACCCAGATCGAGGTAGGTAATATGTTTTACTGTAGTTCCAAGTTAAGGACCCAGATCAAGATGGGTAAGTGTGTTTTATCGTAGCTCCAAGTTAAGGACCCAGATCGAGGTGGGTAACTGTCTTTTACTGTAGCTCCAAGTTAAGAACCCAGATCAAGGTGGGTAAGTGTGTTTTACTTTAACACCAAGTAAAGTAGCCAGATCAAAATGGGTAAGTCTCTTTTATTGTAGCTCGAAGTTAAGGACCCGGATCAAGGTGGGTAATATGCTTTACTGTAGTTCCAAGTTAAGGACCCAGATCGAGGTGGGTAATTGTGTTTTATCGTAGCTCCAAGTTAAGGACCCAGATCGAAGTGGGTAAATGTCTTTTACTGTAGCTCCAATTTAAGAACCCAGCTCGAGGCGGGTAATATGTTTTACTGTAGTTCCAAGTTACGTACCCAGATCAATGTGGGTAAGGGTGTTTTACTGTAGCTCCAAGTTAAGGACCCAGTTCGATATGGGTAATATGTTTTACTGTAGTTCCAAGTTAACGACCCACATAGAGGTGGGTAAGTGTGTTTTATCGTAGCTCCAATTTAAGGACCCAGATCGAGGTGGGTAAGTTTGTTTTACTGTAGATCCATGTTAAGGACCCAGATCGAGGTGGGTAAGTGTGTATTATTGTACCTCCATGTTAAGGACCCAGATTAAGGTGGGTAATATGTTTTACTGTAGTTCCAAGTTACGTACCCAGATCAATGTGGGTAAGGGTGTTTTACTGTAGTTCCAAGTTAAGGACCCAGAGCGAGGTGGGTAAGTGTCTTTTACTGTAGCTCCAAGTTAAGGACCCAGATCAAGGTGAGTAAGTGTCGTTTACTGTAGCTCCAAGTTAAGGACCCAGATCAAGGTGGGTAAGTGTGTTTTACTGTAGCTCCAAGTCAAGGACCCAGATCGAGGTGGGTAATATGTTTTACTGTAGTTCCAAGTTAAGGACCCAGATCGAGGTGGATAAGTGTGTTTTATCGTAGCTCCAAGTTAAGGACCCATATCAAGGTGGGTAAGTATGTTTTACTGTAGCTCCAAGTTAAGGACCCAGATCATGGTGGGTGAGTGTGTTTTACTGTAGCTCCAAGCTAAGGACCCAGATCGAGGTGGGTAAGTGTCTTTTACTGTAGCTCCAATTTAAGGACCCAGATCGAGCTGGGTAAGTGTCTTTTACTGTAGCTCCAAGTTAAGAACCCAGATCAAGGTGGGTAAGTGTGTTTTACTTTAGCACCAAGTAAAGTAGCCAGATCAAAATGGGTAAGTCTCTTTTATTGTAGCTCGGAGTTAAGGACCCGGATCAAGGTGGGTAATATGTTTTACTGTAGTTCCAAGTTAAGGACCCTGATGAGGTGGGTAAGTGTGTTTTATCGTAGCTCCAAGTTAAGGACCCAGATCGAGGTGGGTAAGTGCCTTTTACTGTAGCTCCAATTTAAGGACCCAGATCGAGGTGGGTAATATGTTTTACTGTAGTTCCAAGTTACGTACCCAGATCAATGTGGGTAAGGGTGTTTTACTGTAGCTCCAAGTTAAGGACCCAGTTCGATGTGGGTAATATGTTTTACTGTAGTTCCAAGTTAAGGACCCAGATCAAGGTGGGTAAGTGTCTTTTACTGTAGCTCCAAGTTAAGGACCCAGATCGAGGTGGGTAAGTGTGTTTTACTGTAGCTCCAAGTTAAGGACCCAGATCGAGGTGAGTAAGTGTGTTTTACTGTAGCTCCAAGTTAAGGACCCAGTTCGAGGTGGGTAATATGTTTTACTGTAGTTCCAAGTTAACGACCCTGATCGAGGTGGGCAAGTGTGTTTTATCGTAGCTCCAAGTTAAGGACCCAGATCGAGGTGGGTAAGTGTCTTTTACTGTAGCTCCAAGTTAAGGACCCAGACGAGGTGGGTAAGTGTCTTTTACTGTAGCTCCCAGTTAAGGACCCAGATCGAGATGAGTAAGTGTGTTTTACAGTAGCTCCAAGTTAAGGACCCAGATCGAGGTGGGTAATATGTTTTACTGTAGTTCCAAGTTAAGGACCCAGATCGAGGTGGGTAAGTGTGTTTTATCGTAGCTCCAAGTTAAGGACCCAGATCGAGGTGGGTAACTCTCTTTTACTCTAGCTCCAAGTTAAGGACCCAGATCAAGGTGGGTAAGTGTGTTTTACTGTAGCTCCAAGTTAAGGACCCAGACGAGGTGGGTAAGTGTGTTTTACTGTAGCTCCAAGTTAAGGAACCAGATCGAGGTGGGTAAGTGTCTTATACTGTAGCTCCAAGTTAAGGACCCAGATCAAGGTGGGTAAGTGTCTTTTACTGTAGCTCCAAGTTATGGACCCAGATAGTAGTGGGCAAGTGCATTTTATTGTAGATCCAAGTTAAGGACCAAGATCAGGTTGGGTAAGTGTGTTTTACTCTAGCTCCAAGTTAAGGACCCTGATCGAGGTGCTTAAGTGTGTTTTACTGTAGCTCCAAGTTAAAGACCAAGATCGAGGGGGGTAGTTGTCTTTTACTGTAGCTCCAAGTTAAGGACGTAGATCAAGGTGGTTAAGTGTCTTTTACTGTAGTTCCAAGTTAAGGACCCAGATCAAGTGGGTAAGTGTCTTTTACGGTAGCTCCAAGTTAAGAATCCAGATAATGGTGGGTAAGTGTCTTTTACTGTAGCTCCAAGTTATGGAGGCAGATCGATGTGGGTAAGTGTCTTTTACTGTAGCTCCATGTTATGGACCCAGATCGAGGTGGGTAGTGTCTTTTACTGTAGCTCCAAGTTAAGGACCCAGATCGAGGTGGGTGAGTGGGTTTCACTGTAGCTCCAAGTTAAGGCCCCACATCGAGGTGGGTAAGTGTATTTTACTGTAGCTCCAATTTCAGAACCCAGATCGAGGTGGGTAATATGTTTTACTGTAGTTCCAAGTTACGTACCCAGATCAATGTGGGTAAGGGTGTTTTACTGTAGCTCCAAGTTAAGGACCCAGATCAAGTGGGTAAGTGTCTTTTACGGTAGCTCCAAGTTAAGAATCCAGATAATGGTGGGTAAGTGTCTTTTACTGTAGCTCCAAGTTATGGAGGCAGATCGAGGTGGGTAAGTGTCTTTTACTGTAGCTCCATGTTAAGGACCCAGATCGCGGTGGGTAAGTGTGTTTTACTCTAGCTCCAAGTTAAGGACCCAGATCGAGGTGGGTAAGTGTGTTTTACTGTAGCTCCATGTTAAGGACCCAGATCAAGGTGGGTAAGTGTGTTTTATTGTACCTCCAGGTTAAGGACCCAGATCGAGGTGGGTAATATGTTTTAGTGTAGTTCCAAGTTACGTACCCAGATCAATGTGGGTAAGGGTGTTTTACTGTAGCTCCAAGTTAAGGACACAGAGCGAGGTGGGTAAGTGTCTTTTACTGTAGCTCCAAGTTAAGGACCCAGATCAAGGTTGGTAAGTGTCTTTTACTGTAGCTGCAAGTTAAGGACCCAGATCAAGGTGGGTAAGTGTCTTTTACTGTAGCTCCAAGTTAAGGACCCAGATCGAGGTGAGTAAGTGTGTTTTACTGTAGCTCCAAGTTAAGGACCCAGTTCGAGGTGGGTAATATGTTTTACTGTAGTTCCAAATTAACGACCCAGATCAAGGTGGGTAAGTGTGTTTTATCGTAGCTCCAAGTTAAGGACCCAGACGAGGTGGGTAAGGGTCTTTTACTGTAGCTCCAAGTTAAGGACCCAGATCGAGGTGGGTAAGTGTGTTTTACTCTAGCTCCAAGTTAAGGACCCAGATCGAGGTGGGTAATTGTGTTTTACTGTAGCTCCAAGTTAAGGAACCAGATCGAGGTGGGTAAGTGTCTTATACTGTAGCTCCAAGTTAAGGACCCAGATCGAGGTGGGTAAGTGTCTTTTACTGTAGCTCCAAGTTATGGACCCACATATAGTGGGTAAGTGCATTTTATTGTAGATGCAAGTTAAAGACTAAGATCGAGTTGGGTAAGTGTGTTTTACTCTAGCTCCAAGTTAAGGACCCTGATCGAGGTGCGTAAGGGTGTTTTACAGTAGCTCCAAGTTAAAGACCAAGATCGAGGGGGGTAGTTGTCTTTTACTGTAGCTCCAAGTAAAGGACCTAGATCAAGGTGGTTAAGTGTCTTTTACTGTAGCTCCAAGTTAAGGACCCAGATCAAGGTGCGTAAGCGTCTTTTACGGTTGCTCAAAGTTAAGAATCCAGATCAATGTGGGTAAGGGTGTTTTACTGTAGCACTAAGTCAAGGACCCAGGTCGAGGTGGGTAATATGTTTTACTGTAGTTCCAAGTTAAGGACCCAGATCGAGGTGGATGAGTGTGTTTTACCGTAGCTCCAAGTTAAGGACCCATATCAAGGTGGGTAAGTATGTTTTACTGTAGCTCCAATTTAAGGACCCAGATCGAGCTGGGTAAGTGTCTTTTACTGTAGCTCCAGGTTAAGAACCCAGATCAAGGTGGGTAAGTGTGTTTTACTTTAGCACCAAGTAAAGTAGCCAGATCAAAATGGGTAAGTCTCTTTTATTGTAGCTCGAAGTTAAGGACCCGGATCAAGGTGGGTAATGTGCTTTACTGTAGTTCCAAGTTAAGGACCCAGATCGAGGTGGGTAAGTGTGTTTTGTCGTAGCTCCAAGTTAAGGACCCAGATCGCGGTGGGGAATTGTGTTTTACTCTAGCTCCAAGTTAAGGACCCAGATCGAGGTGGGTAAGTGTGTTTTACTGTAGCTCCATGTTAAGGACCCAGATCGAGGTGGGTAAGTGTTTTTTATTGTACCTCCAGGTTAAGGACCCAGATCGAGGTGGGTAATATGTTTTACTGTAGTTCCAAGTTACGTACCCAGATCAATGTGGGTAAGGGTGTTTTACTGTAGCTCCAAGTTAAGGACCCAGATCGAGGTGGGTAAGTGTCTTTTACTGTAGCTCCAAGTTAAGGACTCAGATCGAGGTGAGTAAGTGGGTTTTACGGTAGCTCCAATTTAAGGATCCAGTTCGAGGTGGGTAATATGTTTTACTGTAGTTCCAAATTAACGACCCTGATCGAGGTGGGTAAGTGTGTTTTATCGTAGCTCCAAGTTAAGGACCCAGACGAGGTGGGTAAGTGTCTTTTACTGTAGCTCCAAGTTAAGGACCCAGATCGAGATGAGTAAGTGTGTTTTACAGTAGCTCCAAGTTAAGGACCCAGATCGAGGTGGGTAATATGTTTTACTGTAGTTCCAAGTTAAGGACCCAGATCGAGGTGGGTAAGTGTGTTTTATCGTAGCTCCAAGTTAAGGACCCAGATCGAGGTGGGTAACTGTCTTTTACTGTAGCTCCAAGTTAAGGACCCAGATCCAGGTGGGTAAGTGTGTTTTACTCTACCTCCAAGTTAAGGACCCAGATCAAGGTGGGTAAGTGTGTTTTACTGTAGCTCCAAGTTAAGGACCCAGACGAGGTGGGTAAGTGTCTTTTACTGTAGCTCCAAGTTAAGGATCCAGATCGAGGTGGGTAAGTGTGTTTTACTCTAGCTCCAAGTTAAGGACCCAGATCGAGGTGGGTAAGTGTGTTTTACTGTAGCTCCAAGTTAAGGAACTAGATCGAGGTGGGTAAGTGTCTTATACTGTAGCTCCGAGTTAAGGACCCAGATCAAGGTGGGTAAGTGTCTTTTACTGTAGCTCCAAGTTATGGACCCACATATAGTGGGTTAATGCATTTTATTGTAGATCCAAGTTAAGGACCAAGATCGAGTTGGGTAAGTGTGTTTTACTCTAGCTCCAAGTTAAGGACCCTGATCGAGGTGCGTAAGTGTGTTTTACTGTAGCTCCAAGTTAAAGACCAAGATCGAGGGGGGTAGTTGTCTTTTATTGTAGCTCCAAGTTAAGGACCTAGATCAAGGTGGTTAAGTGTCTTTTACGGTAGCTCCAAGTTAAGAATCCAGATAATGGTGGGTAAGTGTCTTTTACTGTAGCTCCAAGTTATTGAGGCAGATCGAGGTGGGTAAGTGTCTTTTACTGTAGCTCCAATTTAAGGACCCAGATCGAGGTGGGTAGTGTCTTTTACTGTAGCTCCAATTTAAGGACCCAGATCGAGGGGGGTAAGTGTCTTTTACTGTAGCTCCAAGTTAAGGACCTAGATGGAGATGAGTAAGTGTGTTTTACTGTAGCTCCAAGTTAAGGACCCAGATCAAGGTGGGTAATATGTTTTACTGTAGTTCCAAGTTAAGGAGCCAGATCGAGATGGGTAAGTGTGTTTTATCGTAGCTCCAAGTTAAGGACCCAGATCGAGGTGGGTAACTGTCTTTTACTGTAGCTCCAAGTTAAGGACCCAGATCAAGGTGGGTAAGTGTGTTTTATCGTAGCTCCGAGTTAAGGACCCATATCAAGGTGGGTAAGTATGTTTTACCGTAGCTCCAAGTTAAGGACCCAGATCGAGGTGGGTGAGTGTGTTTTACTGTAGCTCCAAGTTAAGGACCCAGATCGAGGTGGGTAAGTGTCTTTTACTGTAGCTCCAATTTAAGGACCCAGATCGAACTGGGTAAGTGTCTTTTACTGTAGTTCCAAGTTAAGGACCCAGATCGAGGTGGGTAAGTGTGTTTTATCGTAGGTCCAAGTTAAGGACCCAGATCGAGGTGGGTAAGTGTCTTTTACTGTAGCTCCAATTTAAGGACCCAGATCGAGGTGAGTAATATGTTTTACTGTAGTTCCAAGATACGTACCCAGATCAATGTGGGTAAGGGTGTTTTACTGTAGCTCCAAGTTAAGGACGCAGTTCGATGTGGGTAATATGTTTTACTGCAGTTCCAAGTTAACGACCCAGATAGAGGTGGGTAAGTGTGTTTTATCGTAGCTCCAAGTTAAGGACCCAGATCGCGGTGGGTAAGTGTCTTTACTCTAGCTCCAAGTTAAGGACCCAGATCGAGGTGGGTAAGTGTGTTTTACTGTAGCCCCATGTTAAGGACCCAGATCAAGGTGGGTAAGTGTGTTTTATTGTACCTCCATGTTAAGGACCCAGATCAAGGTGGGTAATATGTTTTACTGTAGTTCCAAGTTACGTACCCAGATCATTGTGGGTAAGGGTGTTTTACTGTAGCTCCAAGTTAAGGACCCAGAGCGAGGTGGGTAAGTGTCTTTTACTGTAGCTCCAAGTTAAGGACCCAGATCAAGGTGGGTAAGTGTCTTTTACTGTAGCTCCAAGTTAAGGACCCAGATCGAGGTGGGTATGTGTCTTTTACTGTAGCTCCAAGTTAAGGACCCAGATCGAGGTGAGTAAGTGTGTTTTACTGTAGCTCCAAGTTAAGGACGCAGTTCGATGTGGGTAATATGTTCTACTGTAGTTCCAAGTTAACGACCCAGATAGTGGTGGGTAAGTGTGTTTCATCGTAGCTCCAAGTTAAGGACCCAGATCGAGGTGGGTAAGTGTGTTTTACTGTAGCTCCAAGTTAAGGACCCAGACGAGGTGGGTAAGTGTCTTTTACTGTAGCTCCAAGTTCAGGACCCAGATCGAGATGAGTAAGTGTGTTTTACAGTAGCTCCAAGTTAAGGACCCAGATCGAGGTGGATAATATGTTTTACTGTAGTTCCAAGTTAAGGACCCAGATCGAGGTTGGTAAGTGTGTTTTACTGTAGCTCCAAGTTAAGGACACAGACGAGGAGGGTAAGTGTCTTTTACTCTAGCTCCAAATTAAGGACCCAGATCGAGGTGGGTAAGTGTGTTTTACTGTAGCTCCAAGTTAAGGAACCAGATAATGGTGGGTAAGTGTCTTTTACTGTAGCTCCATGTAAAGAACCCAGATCGAGGTGGGTAGTGTCTTTACTGTAGCTCCAAGTTAAGGACCCAGATCAAGGTGGGTGAGTGTGTTTTACTGTAGCTCCAAGTTAAGGTCCCAGATCGAGGTGGGTAAGTGTCTTTTACTGTAGCTCCAATTTAAGGACCCAGATCGAGGTGGGTAATATGTTTTACTGTAGTTCCAAGTTACGTACCCAGATCAAGGTGGGTAAGTGTGTTTTACTTTACCACCAAGTAAAGTAGCCAGATCAAAATGGGTAAGTCTCTTTTATTGTAGCTCGTAGTTAAGGACCCGGATCAAGGTGGGTAATGGGCTTTACTGTAGTTCCAAGTTAAGGACCCAGATCGAGGTGGGTAAGTGTGTTTTATCGTAGCTCGAAGTTAAGGACCCAGATCGAGGTGGGTAAGTGTCTTTTACTGTAGCTCCAATTTAAGGACCCAGATCGATGTGGGTAATATGTTTTACTGTAGTTCCAAGTTACGTACACAGATCAATGTGGGTAAGGATGTTTTACTGTAGCTCCAAGTTAAGGACGCAGTTCGATGTGGGTAATATGTTTTACTGTAGTTCCAAGTTAACGACCCAGATAGAGGTGGGTAAGTGTGTTTTATCGTAGCTCCAAGTTAAGGACCCATATCGCGGTGGGAAAGTGTGTTTTACTCTAGCTCCGAGTTAAGGACCCAGATCGAGGTGGGTAAGTGTGTTTTACTGTAGCTCCATGTTAAGGACCCAGATCGAGGTGGGTAATATGTTTTACTGTAGTTCAAAGTTACGTATCCAGATCAATGTGGGTAAGGGTGTTTTACTGTAGCTCCAAGTTAAGGACCCAGAGCGAGGTGGGTAAGTGTCTTTTACTGTAGCTCCAAGTTAAGGACCCAGATCAAGGTGGGTAAGTGTCTTTTACTGTAGCTCCAAGTTAAGGACCCAGTTCGAGGTGGGTACGTGTCTTTTACTGTAGCTCCAAGTTAAGGACCCAGATCGAGGTGAGTAAGTGTGTTTTACTGTAGCTCCAAGTTAAGGACCCAGTTCGAGGTGGGTAATATGTTTTACTGTAGTTCCAAGTTAACGACCCTGATCGAGGTGGGTAAGTGTGTTTTATCGTAGCTCCAAGTTAAGGACCCAGTTCGAGGTGGGTAAGTGTCTTTTACTGTAGCTCCAAGTTAAGGACCCAGACGAGGTGGGTAAGTGTCTTTTACTGTAGCTCCAAGTTAAGGACCCAGACGAGGTGGGTAAGTGTCTTTTACTGTAGCTCCAAGTTAAGGACCCAGATCGAGATGAGTAAGTGTGTTTTACAGTAGCTCCAAGTTAAGGACCCAGATCAGGGTGGGTAATATGTTTTACTGTAGTTCCAAGTTAAGGACCCAGATCGAGGTGGGTAAGTGTGTTTTATCGTAGATCCTAGTTAAGGACCCAGATCGAGGTGGGTAACTGTCTTTTACTCTAGTTCCAAGTTAAGGACCCAGATCAAGGTGGGTAAGTGTGTTTTACTGTAGCTCCAAGTTAAGGACCCAGACGAGGTGGGTAAGTGTCTTTTACTGTAGCTCCAAGTTAAGGACCCAGATCGAGGTGGGTAAGTGTGTTTTACTCTAGCTCCAAGTTAAGGACCCAGATCGAGGTGGGTAAGTGTGTTTTACTGTAGCTCCAAGTTAAGGAACCAGATCGAGGTGGGTAAGTGTCTTATACTGTAGCTCCAAGTTAAGGACCCAGATCAAGGTGGGTAAGTGTCTTTTACTGTAGCTCCAAGTTATGGACCCAGATACAAGTGGGTAAGTGCATTTTATTGTAGATCCAAGTTAAGGACCAAGATCGAGTTGGGTAAGTGTGTTTTACTGTAGCTCCAAGTTAAGGACCCAGATCGAGGTGGGTAAGTGTGTTTTACTGTAGCTCCAAGTTAAGGAACCAGATAATGGTGGGTAAGTGTCTTTTACTGTAGCTCCATGTAAAGGACCCAGATCGAGGTGGGTAGTGTCTTTACTGTAGCTCCAAGTTAAGGACCCAGATCAAGGTGGGTGAGTGTGTTTTACTGTAGCTCCAAGTTAAGGTCCCAGATCGAGGTGGGTAAGTGTCTTTTACTGTAGCTCCAATTTAAGGACCCAGATCGAGGTGGGTAATATGTTTTACTGTAGTTCCAAGTTACGTACCCAGATCAAGGTGGGTAAGTGTGTTTTACTTTAGCACCAAGTAAAGTAGCCAGATCAAAATGGGTAAGTCTCTTTTATTGTAGCTCGAAGTTAAGGACCCGGATCAAGGTGGGTAATGTGCTTTACTGTAGTTCCAAGTTAAGGACCCAGATCGAGGTGGGTAAGTGTGTTTTATCGTAGCTCCAAGTTAAGGACCCAGATCGCGGTGGGTAATTGTGTTTTACTCTAGCTCCAAGTTAAGGACCCAGATCGAGGTGGGTAAGTGTGTTTTACTGTAGCTCCATGTTAAGGACCCAGATCGAGGTGGGTAAGTGGTTTTTATTGTACCTCCAGGTTAAGGACCCAGATCGAGGTGGGTAATATGTTTTACTGTAGTTCCAAGTTACGTACCCAGATCAATGTGGGTAAGGGTGTTTTACTGTAGCTCCAAGTTAAGGACCCAGATCGAGGTGGGTAAGTGTCTTTTACTGTAGCTCCAAGTTAAGGACTCAGATCGAGGTGAGTAAGTGTGTTTTACTGTAGCTCCAAGTTAAGGACCCAGTTCGAGGTGGGTAATATGTTTTACTGTAGTTCCAAATTAACGACCCTGATCGAGGTGGGTAAGTGTGTTTTATCGTAGCTCCAAGTTAAGGACCCAGACGAGGTGGGTAAGTGTCTTTTACTGTAGCTCCAAGTTAAGGACCCAGATCGAGATGAGTAAGTGTGTTTTACAGTAGTTCCAAGTTAAGGACCCAGATCGAGGTGGGTAATATGTTTTACTGTAGTTCCAAGTTAAGGACCCAGATCGAGGTGGGTAAGTGTGTTTTATCGTAGCTCCAAGTTAAGGACCCAGATCGAGGTGGGTAACTGTCTTTTACTGTAGCTCCAAGTTAAGGACCCAGATCCAGGTGGGTAAGTGTGTTTTACTCTACCTCCAAGTTAAGGACCCAGATCAAGGTGGGTAAGTGTGTTTTACTGTAGCTCCAAGTTAAGGACCCAGACGAGGTGGGTAAGTGTCTTTTACTGTAGCTCCAAGTTAAGGACCCAGATCGAGGTGGGTAAGTGTGTTTTACTCTAGCTCCAAGTTAAGGACCCAGATCGAGGTGGGTAAGTGTGTTTTACTGTAGCTCCAAGTTAAGGAACCAGATCGAGGTGGGTAAGTGTCTTATACTGTAGCTCCGAGTTAAGGACCCAGATCGAGGTGGGTAAGTGTCTTTTACTGTAGCTCCAAGTTATGGACCCACATATAGTGGGTTAATGCATTTTATTGTAGATCCAAGTTAAGGACCAAGATCGAGTTGGGTAAGTGTGTTTTACTCTAGCTCCAAGTTAAGGACCCTGATCGAGGTGCGTAAGTGTGTTTTACTGTAGCTCCAAGTTAAAGACCAAGATCGAGGGGGGTAGTTGTCTTTTATTGTAGCTCCAAGTTAAGGACCTAGATCAAGGTGGTTAAGTGTCTTTTACGGTAGCTCCAGGTTAAGAATCCAGATAATGGTGGGTAAGTGTCTTTTACTGTAGCTCCAATTTAAGGACCCAGATCGAGGTGGGTAGTGTCTTTTACTGTAGCTCCAAGTTAAGGACCCAGATCGAGGGGGGTAAGTGTCTTTTACTGTAGCTCCAAGTTAAGGACCTAGATCGAGATGAGTAAGTGTGTTTTACTGTAGCTCCAAGTTAAGGACCCAGATCGAGGTGGGTAATATGTTTTACTGTAGTTCCAAGTTAAGGACCCAGATCAAGGTGGGTAAGTGTGTTTTACTGTAGCTCTAAGTCAAGGACCCAGATCGAGGTGGATAAGTGTGTTTTATCGTAGCTCCGAGTTAAGGACCCATATCAAGGTGGGTAAGTATGTTTTACCGTAGCTCCAAGTTAAGGACCCAGATCGAGGTGGGTGAGTGTGTTTTACTGTAGCTCCAAGTTAAGGACCCAGATCGAGGTGGGTAAGTGTCTTTTACTGTAGCTCCAATTTAAGGACCCAGATCGAGCTGGGTAAGTGTGTTTTATCGTAGCTCGAAGTTAAGGACCCAGATCGAGGTGGGTAAGTGTCTTTTACTGTAGCTCCAATTTAAGGACCCAGATCGATGTGGGTAATATGTTTTACTGTAGTTCCAAGTTACGTACACAGATCAATGTGGGTAAGGATGTTTTACTGTAGCTCCAAGTTAAGGACGCAGTTCGATGTGGGTAATATGTTTTACTGTAGTTCCAAGTTAACGACCCAGATAGAGGTGGGTAAGTGTGTTTTATCGTAGCTCCAAGTTAAGGACCCAGATCGCGGTGGGAAAGTGTGTTTTACTCTAGCTCCGAGTTAAGGACCCAGATCGAGGTGGGTAAGTGTGTTTTACTGTAGCTCCATGTTAAGGACCCAGATCAAGGTGGGTAATATGTTTTACTGTAGTTCAAAGTTACGTACCCAGATCAATGTGGGTAAGGGTGTTTTACTGTAGCTCCAAGTTAAGGACCCAGTTCGAGGTGGGTAATATGTTTTACTGTAGTTCCAAGTTAACGACCCTGATCGAGGTGGGTAAGTGTGTTTTATCGTAGCTCCAAGTTAAGGACCCAGATCGAGGTGGGTAAGTGTCTTTTACTGTAGCTCCAAGTTAAGGACCCAGACGAGGTGCGTAAGTGTCTTTTACTGTAGCTCCAAGTTAAGGACCCAGACGAGGTGGGTAAGTGTCTTTTACTGTAGCTCCAAGTTAAGGACCCAGATCGAGATGAGTAAGTGTGTTTTACAGTAGCTCCAAGTTAAGGACCCAGATCAGGGTGGGTAATATGTTTTACTGTAGTTCCAAGTTAAGGACCCAGATCGAGGTGGGTAAGTGTGTTTTATCGTAGATCCTAGTTAAGGACCCAGATCGAGGTGGGTAACTGTCTTTTACTCTAGCTCCAATTTAAGGACCCAGATCAAGGTGGGTAAGTGTGTTTTACTGTAGCTCCAAGTTAAGGACCCAGACGAGGTGGGTAAGTGTGTTTTACTGTAGCTCCAAGTTAAGGACCCAGATCGAGGTGGGTAAGTGTGTTTTACTCTAGCTCCAAGTTAAGGACCCAGATCGAGGTGGGTAAGTGTGTTTTACTGTAGCTCCAAGTTAAGGAACCAGATCGAGGTGGGTAAGTGTCTTATACTGTAGCTCCAAGTTAAGGACCCAGATCAAGGTGGGTAAGTGTCTTTTACTGTAGCTCCAAGTTATGGACCCAGATACAACTGGGTAAGTGCATTTTATTGTAGATCCAAGTTAAGGACCAAGATCGAGTTGGGTGAGTGTGTTTTACTGTAGCTCCAAGTTAAGGACCCAGATCGAGGTGGGTAAGTGTGTTTTATCGTAGCTCCAAGTTAAGGACCCAGATCGCGGTGGGTAATTGTGTTTTACTCTAGCTCCAAGTTAAGGACCCAGATCGAGGTGGGTAAGTGTGTTTTACTGTAGCTCCATGTTAAGGACCCAGATCGAGGTGGGTAAGTGTTTTTTATTGTACCTCCAGGTTAAGGACCCAGATCGAGGTGGGTAATATGTTTTACTGTAGTTCCAAGTTACGTACCCAGATCAATGTGGGTAAGGGTGTTTTACTGTAGCTCCAAGTTAAGGACCCAGATCTAGGTGGGTAAGTGTCTTTTACTGTAGCTCCAAGTTAAGGACGCAGTTCGAGGTGGGTAATATGTTTTACTGTAGTTCCAAATTAACGACCCTGATCGAGGTGGGTAAGTGTGTTTTATCGTAGCTCCAAGTTAAGGACCCAGACGAGGTGGGTAAGTGTCTTTTACTGTAGCTCCAAGTTAAGGACCCAGATCGAGATGAGTAAGTGTGTTTTACAGTAGCTCCAAGTTAAGGACCCAGATCGAGGTGGGTAATATGTTTTACTGTAGTTCCAAGTTAAGGACCCAGATCGAGGTGGGTAAGTGTGTTTTATCGTAGCTCCAAGTTAAGGACCCAGATCGAGGTGGGTAACTGTCTTTTACTGTAGCTCCAAGTTAAGGACCCAGATCCAGGTGGGTAAGTGTGTTTTACTCTACCTCCAAGTTAAGGACCCAGACGAGGTGGGTAAGTGTCTTTTACTGTAGCTCCAATTTAAGGACCCAGATCGAGGTGGGTAGTGTCTTTTACTGTAGCTCCAAGTTAAGGACCCAGATCGAGGGGGGTAAGTGTCTTTTACTGTAGCTCCAAGTTAAGGACCTAGATCGAGATGAGTAAGTGTGTTTTACTGTAGCTCCAAGTTAAGGACCCAGATCGAGGTGGGTAATATGTTTTACTGTAGTTCCAAGTTAAGGACCCAGATCGAGATGGGTAAGTGTGTTTTATCGTAGCTCCAAGTTAAGGACCCAGATCGAGGTGGGTAACTGTCTTTTACTGTAGCTCCAAGTTAAGGACCCAGATCAAGGTGGGTAAGTGTGTTTTACTGTAGCTCTAAGTCAAGGACCCAGATCGAGGTGGATAAGTGTGTTTTATCGTAGCTCCGAGTTAAGGACCCATATCAAGGTGGGTAAGTATGTTTTACCGTAGCTCCAAGTTAAGGACCCAGATCGAGGTGGGTGAGTGTGTTTTACTGTAGCTCCAAGTTAAGGACCCAGATCGAGGTGGGTAAGTGTCTTTTACTGTAGCTCCAATTTAAGGACCCAGATCAAGCTGGGTAAGTGTCTTTTACTGTAGCTCCAAGTTAAGAACCCAGATCAAGGTGGGTAAGTGTGTTTTACTTTAGCACCAAGTAAAGTAGCCAGATCAAAATGGGTAAGTCTCTTTTATTGTAGCTCGAAGTTAAGGACCCGGATCAAGGTGGGTAATGTGCTTTACTGTAGTTCCAAGTTAAGGACCCAGATCGCGGTGGGTAATTGTGTTTTAATCTAGCTCCAAGTTAAGGACCCAGATCGAGGTGGGTAAGTGTTTTTTATTGTACCTCCAGGTTAAGGACCCAGATCGAGGTGGGTAATATGTTTTACTGTAGTTCCAAGTTACGTACCCAGATCAATGTGGGTAAGGGTGTTTTACTGTAGCTCCAAGTTAAGGACGCAGTTCGAGGTGGGTAATATGTTTTACTGTAGTTCCAAATTAACGACCCTGATCGAGGTGGGTAAGTGTGTTTTATCGTAGCTCCAAGTTAAGGACCCAGACGGGGTGGGTAAGTGTCTTTTACTGTAGCTCCAAGTTAAGGACCCAGATCGAGATGAGTAAGTGTGATTTACAGTAGCTCCAAGTTAAGGACCCAGATCGAGGTGGGTAATATGTTTTACTGTAGTTCCAAGTTAAGGACCCAGATCGAGGTGGGTAAGTGTGTTTTATCGTAGCTCCAAGTTAAGGACCCAGATCGAGGTGGGTAACTGTCTTTTACTGTAGCTCCAAGTTAAGGACCCAGATCCAGGTGGGTAAGTGTGTTTTACTCTACCTCCAAGTTAAGGACCCAGACGAGGTGGGTAAGTGTCTTTGACTGTAGCTCCAATTTAAGGACCCAGATAGAGGTGGGTAAGTGTGTTTTACTCTAGCTCCAAGTTAAGGACCCAGATCGAGGTGGGTAAGTGTGTTTTACTGTAGCTCCAAGTTAAGGAACCAGATCGAGGTGGGTAAGTGTCTTATACTGTAGCTCCGAGTTAAGGACCCAGATCGAGGTGGGTAAGTGTCTTTTACTGTAGCTCCAAGTTATGGACCCACATATAGTGGGTTAATGCATTTTATTGTAGATCCAAGTTAAGGACCAAGATCGAGTTGGGTAAGTGTGTTTTACTCTAGCTCCAAGTTAAGGACCCTGATCGAGGTGCGTAAGTGTGTTTTACTGTAGCTCCAAGTTAAAGACCAAGATCGAGGGGGGTAGTTGTCTTTTATTGTAGCTCCAAGTTAAGGACCTAGATCAAGGTGGTTAAGTGTCTTTTACTGTAGCTCCAAGTTATTGAGGCAGATCGAGGTGGGTAAGTGTCTTTTACTGTAGCTCCAATTTAAGGACCCAGATCGAGGTGGGTAGTGTCTTTTACTGTAGCTCCAAGTTAAGGACCCAGATCGAGGGGGGTAAGTGTCTTTTACTGTAGCTCCAAGTTAAGGACCTAGATCGAGATGAGTAAGTGTGTTTTACTGTAGCTCCAAGTTAAGGACCCAGATCGAGGTGGGTAATATGTTTTACTGTAGTTCCAAGTTAAGGACCCAGATCGAGATGGGTAAGTGTGTTTTATCGTAGCTCCAAGTTAAGGACCCAGATCGAGGTGGGTAACTGTCTTTTACTGTAGCTCCAAGTTAAGGACCCAGATCAAGGTGGGTAAGTGTGTTTTACTGTAGCTCTAAGTCAAGGACCCAGATCGAGGTGGATAAGTGTGTTTTATCGTAGCTCCGAGTTAAGGACCCATATCAAGGTGGGTAAGTATGTTTTACCGTAGCTCCAAGTTAAGGACCCAGATCGAGGTGGGTGAGTGTGTTTTACTGTAGCTCCAAGTTAAGGACCCAGATCGAGGTGGGTAAGTGTCTTTTACTGTAGCTCCAATTTAAGGACCCAGATCGAGCTGGGTAAGTTTCTTTTACTGTAGCTCCAAGTTAAGAACCCAGATCAAGGTGGGTAAGTGTGTTTTACTTTAGCACCAAGTAAAGTAGCCAGATCAAAATGGGTAAGTCGCTTTTATTGTAGCTCGAAGTTAAGGACCCGGATCAAGGTGGGTAATGTGCTTTACTGTAGTTCCAAGTTAAGGACCCAGATCGAGGTGGGTAAGTGTGTTTTATCGTAGCTCCAAGTTAAGGACCCAGATCGAGGTGGGTAAGTGTCTTTTACTGTAGCTCCAATTTAAGGACCCAGATCGAGGTGAGTAATATGTTTTACTGTAGTTCCAAGTTACGTACCCAGATCAATGTGGGTAAGGGTGTTTTACTGTAGCTCCAAGTTAAGGACGCAGTTCGATGTGGGTAATATGTTTTACTGTAGTTCCAAGTTAACGACCCAGATAGTGGTGGGTAAGTGTGTTTTATCGTAGCTCCAAGTTAAGGACCCAGATCGCGGTGGGTAAGTGTCTTTACTCTAGCTCCAAGTTAAGGACCCAGATCGAGGTGGGTAAGTGTGTTTTACTGTAGCCCCATGTTAAGGACCCAGATCAAGGTGGGTAAGTGTGTTTTATTGTACCTCCATGTTAAGGACCCAGATCAAGGTGGGTAATATGTTTTACTGTAGTTCCAAGTTACGTACCCAGATCAATGTGGGTAAGGGTGTTTTACTGTAGCTCCAAGTTAAGGACCCAGAGCGAGGTGGGTAAGTGTCTTTTAGTGTAGCTCCAAGTTAAGGACCCAGATCAAGGTGGGTAAGTGTCTTTTACTGTAGCTCCAAGTTAAGGACCCAGATCGAGGTGGGTATGTGTCTTTTACTGTAGCTCCAAGTTAAGGACCCAGATCGAGGTGAGTAAGTGTGTTTTACTGTAGCTCCAAGTTAAGGACGCAGTTCGATGTGGGTAATATGTTTTACTGTAGTTCCAAGTTAACGACCCAGATAGTGGTGGGTAAGTGTGTTTCATCGTAGCTCCAAGTTAAGGACCCAGATCGAGGTGGGTACGTGTCTTTTACTGTAGCTCCAAGTTAAGGACCCAGACAAGGTGGGTAAGTGTCTTTTACTGTAGCTCCAAGTTAAGGACCCAGATCGAGATGAGTAAGTGTGTTTTACAGTAGCTCCAAGTTAAGGACCCAGATCGAGGTGGATAATATGTTTTACTGTAGTTCCAAGTTAAGGACCCAGATCGAGGTTGGTAAGTGTGTTTTACTGTAGCTCCAAGTTAAGGACACAGACGAGGAGGGTAAGTGTCTTTTACTCTAGCTCCAAATTAAGGACCCAGATCGAGGTGGGTAAGTGTGTTTTACTGTAGCTCCAAGTTAAGGAACCAGATAATGGTGGGTAAGTGTCTTTTACTGTAGCTCCATGTAAAGGACCCAGATCGAGGTGGGTAGTGTCTTTACTGTAGTTCCAAGTTAAGGACCCAGATCAAGGTGGGTGAGTGTGTTTTACTGTAGGTCCAAGTTAAGGTCCCAGATCGAGGTGGGTAAGTGTCTTTTACTGTAGCTCCAATTTAAGGACCCAGATCGAGGTGGGTAATATGTTTTACTGTAGTTCCAAGTTACGTACCCAGATCAAGGTGGGTAAGTGTGTTTTACTTTACCACCAAGTAAAGTAGCCAGATCAAAATGGGTAAGTCTCTTTTATTGTAGCTCGTAGTTAAGGACCCGGATCAAGGTGGGTAATGTGCTTTACTGTAGTTCCAAGTTAAGGACCCAGATCGATGTGGGTAAGTGTGTTTTATCGTAGCTCGAAGTTAAGGACCCAGATCAAGGTGGGTAAATGTCTTTTACTGTAGCTCCAATTTAAGGACCCAGATCGATGTGGGTAATATGTTTTACTGTAGTTCCAAGTTACGTACCCAGATCAATGTGGGTAAGGATGTTTTACTGTAGCTCCAAGTTAAGGACGCAGTTCGATGTGGGTAATATGTTTTACTGTAGTTCCAAGTTAACGACCCAGATAGAGGTGGGTAAGTGTGTTTTATCGTAGCTCCAAGTTAAGGACCCAGATCGCGGTGGGAAAGTGTGTTTTACTCTAGCTCCGAGTTAAGGACCCAGATCGAGGTGGGTAAGTGTGTTTTACTGTAGCTCCAAGTTAAGGACCCAGATCAAGGTGGGTAATATGTTTTACTGTAGTTCCAAGTTACGTACCCAGATCAATGTGGGTAAGGGTGTTTTACTGTAGCTCCAAGTTAAGGACCCAGATCGAGGTGGGTAAGTGTCTTTTACTGTAGCTCCAATTTAAGGACCCAGACGAGGTGGGTAAGTGTCTTTTACTGTAGCTCCAAGTTAAGGACCCAGATCGAGATGAGTAAGTGTGTTTTACAGTAGCTCCAAGTTAAGGACCCAGATCAGGGTGGGTAATATGTTTTACTGTAGTTCCAAGTTAAGGACCCAGATCGAGGTGGGTAAGTGTGTTTTATCGTAGATCGAAGTTAAGGACCCAGATCGAGGTGGGTAACTGACTTTTACTCTAGCTCCAAGTTAAGGACCCAGATCAAGGTGGGTAAGTGTGTTTTACTGTAGCTCCAAGTTAAGGACCCAGACGAGGTGGGTAAGTGTCTTTTACTGTAGCTCCAAGTTAAGGACCCAGATCGAGGTGGGTAAGTGTGTTTTACTCTAGCTCCAAGTTAAGGACCCAGATCGAGGTGGGTAAGTGTGTTTTACTGTAGCTCCAAGTTAAGGAACCAGATCGAGGTGGGTAAGTGTCTTATACTGTAGCTCCAAGTTAAGGACCCAGATCAAGGTGGGTAAGTGTCTTTTACTGTAGCTCCATATTATGGACCCAGATACAAGTGGGTAAGTGCATTTTATCGTAGATCCAAGTTAAGGACCAAGATCGATTTGGGTAAGTGTGTTTTACTGTAGCTCCAAGTTAAGGACCCAGATCGAGGTGGGTAAGTGTGTTTTACTGTAGCTCAAGTTAAGGAACCAGATAATGGTGGGTAAGTGTCTTTTACTGTAGCTCCATGTAAAGGACCCAGATCGAGGTGGGTAGTGTCTTTACTGTAGCTCCAAGTTAAGGACCCAGATCAAGGTGGGTGAGTGTGTTTTACTGTAGCTCCAAGTTAAGGTCCCAGACCGAGGTGGGTAAGTGTCTTTTACTGTAGCTCCAATTTAAGGACCCAGATCGAGGTGGGTAATATATTTTACTGTAGTTCCAAGTTACGTACCCAGATCAAGGTGGGTAAGTGTGTTTTACTTTAGCACCAAATAAAGTAGCCAGATCAAAATGGGTAAGTCTCTTTTATTGTAGCTCGTAGTTAAGGACCCGGATCAAGGTGGGTAATGTGCTTTACTGTAGTTCCAAGTTAAGGACCCAGATCGAGGTGGGTAAGTGTGTTTTATCGTAGCTCCAAGTTAAGGACCCAGATCGAGGTGGGTAAGTGTCTTTTACTGTAGCTCCAATTTAAGGACCCAGATCGATGTGGGTAATATGTTTTACTGTAGTTCCAAGTTACGTACCCAGATCAATGTGGGTAAGGATGTTTTACTGTAGCTCCAAGTTAAGGACGCAGTTCGATGTGGGTAATATGTTTTACTGTAGTTCCAAGTTAACGACCCAGATAGAGGTGGGTAAGTGTGTTTTATCGTAGCTCCAAGTTAAGGACCCAGATCGCGGTGGGAAAGTGTGTTTTACTCTAGCTCCGAGTTAAGGACCCAGATCGAGGGGGGTAAGTGTGTTTTACTGTAGCTCCATGTTAAGGACCCAGATCAAGGTGGGTAATATGTTTTACTGTAGTTCCAAGTTACGTACCCAGATTAATGTGGGTAAGGGTGTTTTACTTTAGCTCCAAGTTAAGGACCCAGAGCGAGGTGGGTAAGTGTCTTTTACTGTAGCTCCAAGTTAAGGACCCAGATCAAGGTGGGTAAGTGTCTTTTACTGTAGCTCCAAGTTAAGGACCCAGTTCGAGGTGGGTACGTGTCTTTTACTGTAGCTCCAAGTTAAGGACCCAGATCGAGGTGAGTAAGTGTGTTTTACTGTAGCTCCAAGTTAAGGACCCTGTTCGAGGTGGGTAATATGTTTTACTGTAGTTCCAAGTTAACGACCCTGATCGAGGTGGGTAAGTGTGTTTTATCGTAGCTCCAAGTTAAGGACCCAGATCGAGGTGGGTAAGTGTCTTTTACTGTAGCTCCATGTTAAGGACCCAGACGAGGTGGGTAAGTGTCTTTTACTGTAGCTCCAAGTTAAGGACCCAGATCAAGGTGGGTAAGTGTGTTTTACTGTAGCTCCAAGTTAAGGACCCAGACTAGGTGGGTAAGTGTCTTTTACTGTAGCTCCAAGTTAAGGACCCAGATCGAGGTGGGTAAGTGTGTTTTACTCTAGCTCCAAGTTAAGGACCCAGATCGAGGTGGGTAAGTGTGTTTTACTGTAGCTCCAAGTTAATGACCCAGATCGAGGTGGGTAACTCTCTTTTACTGTAGCTCCAGGTTAAGGACCCAGATCGAGGTGAGTAAGTGTTTTACTCTAGCTCCAAGTTAAGGACCCAGATCAAGGTGGGTAAGTGTCTTTTACTGTAGCTCCAAGTTAAGGACCCAGATCGAGGTGGCTAAGTGTCTTTTACTATAGCTCCAAGTTATGGACCCAGATAGTAGTGGGTAAGTGCATTTTATTGTAGCTCCAAGTTAAGGACCCAGATCGAGTTGGGTAAGTGTGTTTTACTCTAGCTCCAAGTTACGTACCCAGATCAATGTTGGTAAGGGTGTTTTACTGTAGCTCCAAGTTAAGGACCCAGATCAAGTTGGGTAAGTGTCTTTTACTGTAACTCCAAGTGGAGGTCCCAGATCAAGGTGAGTAAGTGTTTTACTCTAGCTCCAAGTTAAGGACCCAGATCAAGGTGGGTAAGTGTCTTTTACTGTAGCTCCAAGTTAAGGACCCAGATCAAGGTGGGTAAGTGTCTTTTACTGTAGCTCCAAGTTATGGACCCAGATAGTAGTGGGTAAGTGCATTTTATTGTATCTCCATGTTAAGGACCCAGATCGAGTTGGGTAAGTGAGTTTTACTCTAGCTCCAAGTTACGTACCCAGATCGAGGTGGGTAAGTGTGTTTTACTCTAGCTCCAAGTTAAGGACCCAGATCGAGGTGGGTAAGTGTGTTTTACTGTAGCTCCAAGTTAAGGAACCAGATCGAGGTGGGTCAGTGTCTTATACTGTAGCTCCAAGTTAAGGACCCAGATCAAGGTGGGTAAGTGTCTTTTACTGTAGCTCCAGGTTATGGACCCAGATAGTAGTGGGTAAGTGCATTTTATTGTAGATCCAAGTTAAGGACCAAGATTGAGTTGGGTAAGTGTGTTTTACTCTACCTCCAAGTTAAGGACCCTGATCGAGGTGCGTAAGTGTGTTTTACTGTAGCTCCAAGTTAAAGACCAAGATCGAGGGGGTAGTTGTCTTTTACTGTAGCTCCAAGTTAAGGACCTAGATCAAGGTGGTTAAGTGTCTTTTACTGTAGCTCCAAGTTAAGGACCCAGATCAAGGTGGGTAAGTGTCTTTTACGGTAGCTCCAAGTTAAGAATCCAGATAATGGTGGGTAAGTGTCTTTTACTGTAGCTCCAAGTTATGGAGGCAGATCGAGGTGGGTAAGTGTCTTTTACTGTAGCTCCAAGTTAAGGGCGCACTTTGAGGTGGGTAAATGTCTTTTACTGTAGCTCCAAGTTAACGACCCAGATCGAGGTGGGAAAGTGTGTTTTATCGTAGCTCCAAGTTAAGGCCCCAGATCGACGTGGGTAAGTGTCTTTTACTGTAGCTCCAAGTTAAGGACCCAAATCGAGGTGGGTAAGTGTCTTTTACTGTAGCTCCAAGTTAAGGTCCCAGATCGAGATGAGTAAGTGTGTTTTACTGTAGCTCCAAGTTAATGACCCAGATCGAGGTGGGTGATATGTTTTACTGTAGTTCCAAGGTAAGGACCCAGATCGGGGTGGGTAAGTGTGTTTTATCGTAGCTCCAAGTTAAGGACCCAGATCGAGGTGGGTAAATGTCTTTTACTGTAGCTACAAGTTAAGGACCCAGATCGAGGTGAGTAAGTGTGTTTTACTGTAGCTCCAAGTTAAGGACCCAGTTCGAGGTGGGTATAATGTTTTACTGTAGTTCCTAGTTAACGACCCAGATCGAGTTGGGTAAGTGTGTTTTACTCTAGCTCCAAGTTACGTACCCAGATCAATGTGGGTAAGGGTGTTTTACTGTAGCTCCAAGTTAAGGACCCAAATCAAGGTGGGTAAGTGTATTTTACTGTAG
The DNA here is from genome assembly GCA_964016885.1 of Eledone cirrhosa. Taxonomy (NCBI): domain Eukaryota; kingdom Metazoa; phylum Mollusca; class Cephalopoda; order Octopoda; family Eledonidae; genus Eledone; species Eledone cirrhosa. The sequence goes on along the minus strand of OZ024743.1, from coordinate 322,296,383 downwards.
CTCCAAGTTGAGGACCCAGATCAAGGTGGGTAAGTGTCTTTTAGTGTAGCTATAAGTCAAGGGCCCAAATAGAGGTGGGTAAGTGTGTTTTCCTTTAGCTCCAAGTGAAGGACCCAGATCGAGGTGGGTAAGTGTCTTTTACTGTAGCTCTAAGTTAAGGACCCAGATCGAGGTCGGTAAGTGTGTTTTACTGTAGCTCCAAGTTAAGGACCCAGATCGAGGTGGGTAAGTATGATTTACTGTAGCTCCAAGTTAAGGACCCACATCGAGGTGATTAAGTGACTTTTACTGTAGCTACAAATTAAGGACCCAGATCGAGGTGGGTAAGTATGTTTTACTGAAGCTCCAAGTTAAGGACACAAATTAAGGTGGGTAAGTGTCTTTTACTGTAGCTCCAAATTCAGGACCCAGATCGAGGTGGGTAAGTGTCTTTTACTGTAGCTCCAAGTTAAGGACACTGATCAAGGTGGGTAAGTGTCTTTTACTGTAGCTCCAAGTTAAGTACCCAGATCGAGGCGTCTACGTGTCTTTTACTGTAGGTCCAAGTTAAGGACCCAGATCAAGGTGGGTTAGTGTCTTTTACTGAAGCTCCAAGTTAAGGACCCAGATCGAGGTGGGTAAGTGTCTTTTACTGTAGCTCCAACTTAACAACACAGAGTAAGGTGGGTAAGTTTCTTTTACCGTAGCACCAAGTGAAGGACACAGATCAAGGTGGGTAAGTGTGTTTTACTGTAGCTCCAAGTTAAGGACACAGATCGAGGTGGGTAAGTGTCTTTTACTGTAGCTCCAAGTTAAGGACCCAGATCGAGGCGGGTAAGTGTCTTTTATTGAAGCTCCAAGTTAAGAACACAGAGCAAGGTGGGTAAGTTTCTTTTACCGTAGCACAAAGTGAAGGACACAGATCAAGGTGGGTAAGTGTGTTTTACTGTAGCTCCAAGTTAAGGACCCAGATCGAGGTTGTGTAAGTGTCTTTTACTCTAGCTCCAAGTTAAGGACCCAGATCGAAGTGGGTAAGTGTATATTACTGTAGCTCCAAGTTAAGGACCCAGATAGAGGTGGGTAAGTGTGTTTTACTGTCGCTTCAAGTTAAAGACCCAGATCGATGTGGGTAAGTGTCTTTTACTGTAGCTCCAAGTTAATGACTCAGATCGAGGTGGATAAGTGTGTTTTACTGTAGCTACAAGTTAAGGACCCAGATCAAGGTGGGTAAGTGTGTTTTACTGTGGCTTCCAGTTAAGGACCAAGATCAAGGTAGGTAAGTGTCTTTTCTGTAGTTCCAAGTTAAGGACCCAGAATGAGGTGGGTAGTGTCTTTTACTATAGCACCAAATTAAGGACCCAGATCGAGGTGGGTAAGTGTGTTGACTGTAGATCCAAGTTAAGGAACCAGATCGAGGTGGGTAAGCGCGTTTTACTGTAGCTCCCAGTTAAGGACCCAGATCAAGGTGGGTAAGTGTGTTTTACTGTAGCACTAAGTCAAGGACCCAGATCGAGGTGGGTAATATGTTTTACTGTAGTTCCAAGTTAAGGACCCAGATCGAGGTGGATAAGTGTGTTTTACTGCAGCTCCTACTAAAGGACCCAGATCAAGGTGGGTAAGTGTATTTTACTGTAGCTCCATGTTAAGGACCCAGAACTCGGTGGGTATGTGTCTTTGACTGTAGCTCCAAGTTAAGGACCCAGTTCGAGGTGGGTAAGTTTGTTTACTGTAACTCCAAGTTAAGGACCCAGATCGAGCTGGGTAAGTGTCTTTTACTGTAGCTCCAAGTTAAGGACCCAGATCGAAGTGGGTAAGTGTGTTTTACTGTAGCTCCAAGTTAAGGACCCAGATCGAGGTCGGTAAGTGTGTTTTACTGTGTCTACAAGTTAAGGACCCAGATCGAGGTGGGTAAGTGTCTTTTACTGTAGCTCCAAGTTAAGGACCCAGATAGAGGAGGGTAAGTGTCTTCTACTGTAGCTCCAAGTTAAGGAACCAGATCGATATGGGTAAGTGTGTTTTACTGTAGCTCCAAGTTAAGGACCCAGATCGAGGTGGGTAAGTGTCTTTTACTGTAGCTCCAAGTTAAGGACCCAGATTGAGGTGGGTAAATGTGTTTTACTGTAGCTCAAAGTTAAGGACCCAGATAGAGGTGGGTAGTGTGTTTTACTGTAGCTCCGAGTTAAGGACCCAGATTGAGGTGGGAAAGTGTGTTTTTCTGTAGGTCCAAGTTAAGGACCCAGATCGAGGTGGGTAAGTGTCTTTTACTGTAGTTCCAAGTTAAGGACCCAGATCGAGGTGGGTAAGTGTGTTTTATTGTAACTCCAAGTTAAGGACCAAGATCGAGGTGTCTAAGTGTGTTTTACTGTAGCTCCAAGTTAAGGACCCAGTTCATATGGGTAAGTCTGTTTGACTGTAGCTCCAAGTTAAGGACCCAAATCAAGGTGGGTAAGTGTCTTTTACTCTAGCTCCAAGTTAATGACCCAGATAAAGGTGCGTAAGTCTGTTTTATCGTACCTCCAAGTTAAGGACCCAGATAGATGTGGGTAAGTGTCTTTTACTGTAGCTCCAGGTTAAGGACCCAAATTGAGATGGGTAAGTGTGTTTTAGTGTAGCTCCAAGTTAAGGACCCAGATCTAGGTGGGTAAGTGTCTTTTACTGTAACTCCAAATTAAGGACCCAGATCGAGGTGGGTAAGTGTATTTTACTGTAGCTCCAATTTAAGGACCCAGATCCAGGTGGGTAAGTTTGTTTTACTGTAGCTCCAAGTTAAGGACCCAGATCAAGGTGGCTAAGTGTGGTTTACTGTAGCTCCAAGTTAAGCACCCAGATCGAGGTGGGTAAAGTGTCTTTTACTGTAACTCCATGTTAAGGACCCAGATCAAGGTGGGTAAGTGTGTTTTACTGTAGCTCCAAGTTAAGGAACCAATTCAGGTGGGTAAGTTACTTTTACTGTAGCTCCAAGTTAAGGACTCAGATCGAAGTGGGTAAGTGTCTTTTACTGTAGCTCCAAGGTAAGGACCCAGATCGAGGTGGGTAAGTGTGTTTTATTGTAACTCCAAGTTAAGGAACCAGATCGAGGTGGTTAAGTGACTTTTACTGTAGCTCCAATTTAAGGACCCAGATCTGGTGGGTAGTTATGTATTACTGTAGCTCCAGTTAATAACCCAGATCAAGGTGGGTAAGTGTGATTTACTGTAGATCCAAGTTAAGGACCCAGATCAATGTGGGTAAGTGTGTTTTATTATAGCTGCAAGTTAAGGACCCAGATCGAGGTCGGTAAGTGTGTTTTATTGTAGCTCCAAGTTAAGGAACCAGATCGAGGAGGTTAAGTGTCTTTTACTGTAGCTCCAAGTTAAGGACCCAGATCTGGTGGGTAGGTATGTATTACTGTAGCTCCAGTTAATAACACAGATCGAGGTGGGTAAGTGTCTTTTACTGTAGCTCCAAGTTAAGGACCGAGATCGAGGTGGGTAAGTGTGTTTTACTGTAGCTTCAAGTTAAGGACCCAGATCAAGGTGGGTAAGTGTGTTTTACTGTAGCTCCAAGTTAAGGACCCAGATCAAAGTGGGTAAGTGTGTTTTAATGTAGCTCCAATTTAAGGACCCGGATAATGGTGGGTAAGTGTGTTTTACTGTAGCTCCAAGTTAAGGACGTAGATCTAGGTGGGTAAGTGTGTTTTATTATAGCTCCAAGTTAAGGAACCAATTCGAGGTGGGTAAGTGTGTTTTACTGTAGCTCCACGTTAAGGAGCCAGATAAAGTTGGGTAAGTGTGTTTTACTGTAGCTCCAAGTTAAGGACCCAGATCGATGTGGGTAAGTGTGTTTTATTATAGCTCCAAGTTAAGGACCCAATTCGAGGTGGGTAAGTGTGTTTTACTGTAGCTCCACGTTAAGGAGCCAGATAAAGTTGGGTAAGTGTGTTTTACTGTAGCTCCAAGGTAAGGACCCAGATCGAGGTCGGTAAGTGTGTTTTATTATAGCTCCAAGTTAAGGACCCAATTCGAGGTGGGTAAGTGTGTTCCACTGTAGCTCCAAGTTAAGGACCAAGATCAAGGTGGGTAAGTGTCTTTTACTGTAGCTCCAAGTTAAGGACCCAGATCGATGTGGGTAAGTATGTTTTACTGTAGCTCCAAGTTAAGGACCCGGATAATGGTGGGTAAGTGTGTTTTACTGTAGCTCCAAGTTAAGGACCCAGATCGAGGTGGTTAAGTAACTTTTACTGTAGCTCCAAGTTAAGGACTCTGATCGAGGAGGCTAAGTGTGTTTTATTGTAGCTCTAATTTAAGGACCCAGATTGATGTGGGAAAGTGTCTTTTACTGTAGCTCCAAATTAAGGACCCAGATCCAGGTGGGTAAGTTTGTTTTACTGTAACTCCAAGTTAGGGAACCAGATCGAGGTGGGTAAGTGTTTTACTCTAGCTCCAAGTTAAGGACCCAGATCAAGGTGGGTAAGTGTCTTTTACTGTAGCTCCAAGTTAAGGACCCAGATCAAGGTGGGTAAGTGTCTTTTACTGTAGCTCCAAGTTATGGACCCAGATAGTAGTGGGTAAGTGCATTTTATTGTATCTCCATGTTAAGGACCCAGATCGAGTTGGGTAAGTGAGTTTTACTCTAGCTCCAAGTTACGTACCCAGATCGAGGTGGGTAAGTGTGTTTTACTCTAGCTCCAAGTTAAGGACCCAGATCGAGGTGGGTAAGTGTGTTTTACTGTAGCTCCAAGTTAAGGAACCAGATCGAGGTGGGTCAGTGTCTTATACTGTAGCTCCAAGTTAAGGACCCAGATCAAGGTGGGTAAGTGTCTTTTACTGTAGCTCCAGGTTATGGACCCAGATAGTAGTGGGTAAGTGCATTTTATTGTAGATCCAAGTTAAGGACCAAGATTGAGTTGGGTAAGTGTGTTTTACTCTACCTCCAAGTTAAGGACCCTGATCGAGGTGCGTAAGTGTGTTTTACTGTAGCTCCAAGTTAAAGACCAAGATCGAGGGGGTAGTTGTCTTTTACTGTAGCTCCAAGTTAAGGACCTAGATCAAGGTGGTTAAGTGTCTTTTACTGTAGCTCCAAGTTAAGGACCCAGATCAAGGTGGGTAAGTGTCTTTTACGGTAGCTCCAAGTTAAGAATCCAGATAATGGTGGGTAAGTGTCTTTTACTGTAGCTCCAAGTTATGGAGGCAGATCGAGGTGGGTAAGTGTCTTTTACTGTAGCTCCAAGTTAAGGGCGCACTTTGAGGTGGGTAAATGTCTTTTACTGTAGCTCCAAGTTAACGACCCAGATCGAGGTGGGAAAGTGTGTTTTATCGTAGCTCCAAGTTAAGGCCCCAGATCGACGTGGGTAAGTGTCTTTTACTGTAGCTCCAAGTTAAGGACCCAAATCGAGGTGGGTAAGTGTCTTTTACTGTAGCTCCAAGTTAAGGTCCCAGATCGAGATGAGTAAGTGTGTTTTACTGTAGCTCCAAGTTAATGACCCAGATCGAGGTGGGTGATATGTTTTACTGTAGTTCCAAGGTAAGGACCCAGATCGGGGTGGGTAAGTGTGTTTTATCGTAGCTCCAAGTTAAGGACCCAGATCGAGGTGGGTAAATGTCTTTTACTGTAGCTCCAAGTTAAGGACCCAGATCGAGGTGAGTAAGTGTGTTTTACTGTAGCTCCAAGTTAAGGACCCAGTTCGAGGTGGGTATAATGTTTTACTGTAGTTCCTAGTTAACGACCCAGATCGAGTTGGGTAAGTGTGTTTTACTCTAGCTCCAAGTTACGTACCCAGATCAATGTGGGTAAGGGTGTTTTACTGTAGCTCCAAGTTAAGGACCCAAATCAAGGTGGGTAAGTGTATTTTACTGTAGCTCCAAGTTGAGGACCCAGATCAAGGTGGGTAAGTGTCTTTTAGTGTAGCTATAAGTCAAGGGCCCAAATAGAGGTGGGTAAGTGTGTTTTCCTTTAGCTCCAAGTGAAGGACCCAGATCGAGGTGGGTAAGTGTCTTTTACTGTAGCTCTAAGTTAAGGACCCAGATCGAGGTCGGTAAGTGTGTTTTACTGTAGCTCCAAGTTAAGGACCCAGATCGAGGTGGGTAAGTATGATTTACTGTAGCTCCAAGTTAAGGACCCACATCGAGGTGATTAAGTGACTTTTACTGTAGCTACAAATTAAGGACCCAGATCGAGGTGGGTAAGTATGTTTTACTGAAGCTCCAAGTTAAGGACACAAATTAAGGTGGGTAAGTGTCTTTTACTGTAGCTCCAAATTCAGGACCCAGATCGAGGTGGGTAAGTGTCTTTTACTGTAGCTCCAAGTTAAGGACACTGATCAAGGTGGGTAAGTGTCTTTTACTGTAGCTCCAAGTTAAGTACCCAGATCGAGGCGTCTACGTGTCTTTTACTGTAGGTCCAAGTTAAGGACCCAGATCAAGGTGGGTTAGTGTCTTTTACTGAAGCTCCAAGTTAAGGACCCAGATCGAGGTGGGTAAGTGTCTTTTACTGTAGCTCCAACTTAACAACACAGAGTAAGGTGGGTAAGTTTCTTTTACCGTAGCACCAAGTGAAGGACACAGATCAAGGTGGGTAAGTGTGTTTTACTGTAGCTCCAAGTTAAGGACACAGATCGAGGTGGGTAAGTGTCTTTTACTGTAGCTCCAAGTTAAGGACCCAGATCGAGGCGGGTAAGTGTCTTTTATTGAAGCTCCAAGTTAAGAACACAGAGCAAGGTGGGTAAGTTTCTTTTACCGTAGCACAAAGTGAAGGACACAGATCAAGGTGGGTAAGTGTGTTTTACTGTAGCTCCAAGTTAAGGACCCAGATCGAGGTTGTGTAAGTGTCTTTTACTCTAGCTCCAAGTTAAGGACCCAGATCGAAGTGGGTAAGTGTATATTACTGTAGCTCCAAGTTAAGGACCCAGATAGAGGTGGGTAAGTGTGTTTTACTGTCGCTTCAAGTTAAAGACCCAGATCGATGTGGGTAAGTGTCTTTTACTGTAGCTCCAAGTTAATGACTCAGATCGAGGTGGATAAGTGTGTTTTACTGTAGCTACAAGTTAAGGACCCAGATCAAGGTGGGTAAGTGTGTTTTACTGTGGCTTCCAGTTAAGGACCAAGATCAAGGTAGGTAAGTGTCTTTTCTGTAGTTCCAAGTTAAGGACCCAGAATGAGGTGGGTAGTGTCTTTTACTATAGCACCAAATTAAGGACCCAGATCGAGGTGGGTAAGTGTGTTGACTGTAGATCCAAGTTAAGGAACCAGATCGAGGTGGGTAAGCGCGTTTTACTGTAGCTCCCAGTTAAGGACCCAGATCAAGGTGGGTAAGTGTGTTTTACTGTAGCACTAAGTCAAGGACCCAGATCGAGGTGGGTAATATGTTTTACTGTAGTTCCAAGTTAAGGACCCAGATCGAGGTGGATAAGTGTGTTTTACTGCAGCTCCTACTAAAGGACCCAGATCAAGGTGGGTAAGTGTATTTTACTGTAGCTCCATGTTAAGGACCCAGAACTCGGTGGGTATGTGTCTTTGACTGTAGCTCCAAGTTAAGGACCCAGTTCGAGGTGGGTAAGTTTGTTTACTGTAACTCCAAGTTAAGGACCCAGATCGAGCTGGGTAAGTGTCTTTTACTGTAGCTCCAAGTTAAGGACCCAGATCGAAGTGGGTAAGTGTGTTTTACTGTAGCTCCAAGTTAAGGACCCAGATCGAGGTCGGTAAGTGTGTTTTACTGTGTCTACAAGTTAAGGACCCAGATCGAGGTGGGTAAGTGTCTTTTACTGTAGCTCCAAGTTAAGGACCCAGATAGAGGAGGGTAAGTGTCTTCTACTGTAGCTCCAAGTTAAGGAACCAGATCGATATGGGTAAGTGTGTTTTACTGTAGCTCCAAGTTAAGGACCCAGATCGAGGTGGGTAAGTGTCTTTTACTGTAGCTCCAAGTTAAGGACCCAGATTGAGGTGGGTAAATGTGTTTTACTGTAGCTCAAAGTTAAGGACCCAGATAGAGGTGGGTAGTGTGTTTTACTGTAGCTCCGAGTTAAGGACCCAGATTGAGGTGGGAAAGTGTGTTTTTCTGTAGGTCCAAGTTAAGGACCCAGATCGAGGTGGGTAAGTGTCTTTTACTGTAGTTCCAAGTTAAGGACCCAGATCGAGGTGGGTAAGTGTGTTTTATTGTAACTCCAAGTTAAGGACCAAGATCGAGGTGTCTAAGTGTGTTTTACTGTAGCTCCAAGTTAAGGACCCAGTTCATATGGGTAAGTCTGTTTGACTGTAGCTCCAAGTTAAGGACCCAAATCAAGGTGGGTAAGTGTCTTTTACTCTAGCTCCAAGTTAATGACCCAGATAAAGGTGCGTAAGTCTGTTTTATCGTACCTCCAAGTTAAGGACCCAGATAGATGTGGGTAAGTGTCTTTTACTGTAGCTCCAGGTTAAGGACCCAAATTGAGATGGGTAAGTGTGTTTTAGTGTAGCTCCAAGTTAAGGACCCAGATCTAGGTGGGTAAGTGTCTTTTACTGTAACTCCAAATTAAGGACCCAGATCGAGGTGGGTAAGTGTATTTTACTGTAGCTCCAATTTAAGGACCCAGATCCAGGTGGGTAAGTTTGTTTTACTGTAGCTCCAAGTTAAGGACCCAGATCAAGGTGGCTAAGTGTGGTTTACTGTAGCTCCAAGTTAAGCACCCAGATCGAGGTGGGTAAAGTGTCTTTTACTGTAACTCCATGTTAAGGACCCAGATCAAGGTGGGTAAGTGTGTTTTACTGTAGCTCCAAGTTAAGGAACCAATTCGAGGTGGGTAAGTTACTTTTACTGTAGCTCCAAGTTAAGGACTCAGATCAAAGTGGGTAAGTGTCTTTTACTGTAGCTCCAAGGTAAGGACCCAGATCGAGGTGAGTAAGTGTGTTTTATTGTAACTCCAAGTTAAGGAACCAGATCGAGGTGGTTAAGTGACTTTTACTGTAGCTCCAATTTAAGGACCCAGATCTGGTGGGTAGTTATGTATTACTGTAGCTCCAGTTAATAACCCAGATCAATGTGGGTAAGTGTGTTTTATTATAGCTGCAAGTTAAGGACCCAGATCGAGGTCGGTAAGTGTGTTTTATTGTAGCTCCAAGTTAAGGAACCAGATCGAGGAGGTTAAGTGTCTTTTACTGTAGCTCCAAGTTAAGGACCCAGATCTGGTGGGTAGGTATGTATTACTGTAGCTCCAGTTAATAACACAGATCGAGGTGGGTAAGTGTCTTTTACTGTAGCTCCAAGTTAAGGACCGAGATCGAGGTGGGTAAGTGTGTTTTACTGTAGCTTCAAGTTAAGGACCCAGATCAAGGTGGGTAAGTGTGTTTTACTGTAGCTCCAAGTTAAGGACCCAGATCAAAGTGGGTAAATGTGTTTTAATGTAGCTCCAATTTAAGGACCCGGATAATGGTGGGTAAGTGTGTTTTACTGTAGCTCCAAGTTAAGGACGTAGATCTAGGTGGGTAAGTGTGTTTTATTATAGCTCCAAGTTAAGGACCCAATTCGAGGTGGGTAAGTGTGTTTTACTGTAGCTCCACGTTAAGGAGCCAGATAAAGTTGGGTAAGTGTGTTTTACTGTAGCTCCAAGTTAAGGACCCAGATCGATGTGGGTAAGTGTGTTTTATTATAGCTCCAAGTTAAGGACCCAATTCGAGGTGGGTAAGTGTGTTTTACTGTAGCTCCACGTTAAGGAGCCAGATAAAGTTGGGTAAGTGTGTTTTACTGTAGCTCCAAGGTAAGGACCCAGATCGAGGTCGGTAAGTGTGTTTTATTATAGCTCCAAGTTAAGGACCCAATTCGAGGTGGGTAAGTGTGTTCCACTGTAGCTCCAAGTTAAGGACCAAGATCAAGGTGGGTAAGTGTCTTTTACTGTAGCTCCAAGTTAAGGACCCAGATCGATGTGGGTAAGTATGTTTTACTGTAGCTCCAAGTTAAGGACCCGGATAATGGTGGGTAAGTGTGTTTTACTGTAGCTCCAAGTTAAGGACCCAGATCGAGGTGGTTAAGTAACTTTTACTGTAGCTCCAAGTTAAGGACTCTGATCGAGGAGGCTAAGTGTGTTTTATTGTAGCTCTAATTTAAGGACCCAGATTGATGTGGGAAAGTGTCTTTTACTGTAGCTCCAAATTAAGGACCCAGATCCAGGTGGGTAAGTTTGTTTTACTGTAACTCCAAGTTAGGGAACCAGATCGAGGTGGGTAAGTGTGTTTTACTGTAGCTCCAAGTTAAGGACCCAGATCGAGGTGGGTAAAGTGTCTTTTACTGTAGCTCCATGTTAACGACCCAAATCAAGGTGGGTAAGTGTCTTTTACTGTAACTCCATGTTAAGGACCCAGATCAAGGTGGGTAAGTGTATTTTACTGTAGCTCCAAGTTAAGGACTCAGATCAAGGTGGGTAAGTGTCTTTCACTGTAGCTCCAAGTTAAGGACCCAGATCAAGGTGGCTAATTGTCATTTACTGTAGCTCCAGGTTAAGGACCCAGATCACGGTGGGTAAGTGTGTTTTACTGTAGCTCCAAGTTAAGGACCCAGATCAAGGTGGGTAAGTGTGTTTTAATCTAGCTCCAAGTTAAGGACCCAGATAGAGGTGGGTAAATGTGTTTTACTGTAGCTCCAAGTTAAGGACCCAGATCAATGTGGGTAAGTGTGTTTTATTATAGCTGCAAGTTAAGGACCCAGATCGAGGTCGGTAAGTGTGTTTTATTGTAGCTCCAAGTTAAGGAACCAGATCGAGGAGGTTAAGTGTCTTTTACTGTAGCTCCAAGTTAAGGACCCAGATCTGGTGGGTAGGTATGTATTACTGTAGCTCCAGTTAATAACACAGATCGAGGTGGGTAAGTGTCTTTTACTGTAGCTCCAAGTTAAGGACCGAGATCGAGGTGGGTAAGTGTGTTTTACTGTAGCTTCAAGTTAAGGACCCAGATCAAGGTGGGTAAGTGTGTTTTACTGTAGCTCCAAGTTAAGGACCCAGATCAAAGTGGGTAAGTGTGTTTTAATGTAGCTCCAATTTAAGGACCCGGATAATGGTGGGTAAGTGTGTTTTACTGTAGCTCCAAGTTAAGGACGTAGATAAAGGTGGGTAAGTGTGTTTTACTGTAGCTCCAAGTTAAGGACGTAGATCTAGGTGGGTAAGTGTGTTTTATTATAGCTCCAAGTTAAGGACCCAATTCGAGGTGGGTAAGTGTGTTTTACTGTAGCTCCACGTTAAGGAGCCAGATAAAGTTGGGTAAGTGTGTTTTACTGTAGCTCCAAGTTAAGGACCCAGATCGATGTGGGTAAGTGTGTTTTATTATAGCTCCAAGTTAAGGACCCAATTCGAGGTGGGTAAGTGTGTTTTACTGTAGCTCCACGTTAAGGAGCCAGATAAAGTTGGGTAAGTGTGTTTTACTGTAGCTCCAAGTTAAGGACCCAGATCGAGGTGGGTAAGTGTGTTTTACTCTAGCTCCAAGTTAAGTACCCAGATAGGGGTGGGTAAATGTGTTTTACTGTAGCTCCAAGTTAAGGACCCAGATCAATGTGGGTAAGTGTGTTTTATTGTAGCTCCAAGTTAAGGACCCAGATCTGGTGGGTAGGTATGTATTACTGTAGCTCCAGTTAATAACCCAGATCAAGGTGGGTAAGTGTGTTTTACGTTAGCTCCAAGTTAAGGACCCTGATGGAGGTGGGTAAGTGTGATTTACTGTAGCTTCAAGTTAAGGACCCAGATCTAGGTGGGTAAGTGTGTTTTACTGTAGCTCCAAGTTAAGGACCCAAATCGAGGTGGGTAAGTGTCTTTTACTATATCTCCAAGTTAAGGACCCAGATCTAGGTGGGTAAGTGTGTTTTACTGTAGCTCCATGTTAAGGACCCAGATCAATGTGGGTAAGTGTGTTTTATTATAGCTGCAAGTTAAGGACCCAGATCGAGGTCGGTAAGTGTGTTTTATTGTAGCTCCAAGTTAAGGAACCAGATCGAGGTGGTTAAGTGTCTTTTACTGTAGGTCCAAGTTAAGGACCCAGATCTGGTGGGTAGGTATGTATTACTGTAGCTCCAGTTAATAACACAGATCGAGGTGGGGAAGTGTGTTTTACTCTAGCTCCAAGTTAAGGACCGAGATCTAGGTGGGTAAGTGTGTTTTACTGTAGCTTCAAGTTAAGGACCCAGATCAAGGTGGGTAAGTGTGTTTTACTGTAGCTCCACGTTAAGGACCCAGATCGAGGTCGGTAAGTGTGTTTTATTGTAGCTCCAAGTTAAGGACCCAGATCGAGGTGGTTAAGAGACTTTTACTGTAGCTCCAAGTTAAGGACCCAGATAAAGTTGGGTAAGTGTGTTTTACTGTAGCTACAAGTTAAGGACCCAGATCGAGGTCGGTAAGTGTGTTTTATTATAGCTCCAAGTTAAGGACCCAATTCGAGGTGGGTAAGTGTGTTCCACTGTAGCTCCAAGTTAAGGACCAAGATCGAGGTGGGTAAGTGTCTTTTACTGTAGCTCCAAGTTAAGGACCCAGATCGATGTGGGTAAGTATGTTTTACTGTAGCTCCAAGTTAAGGACCCGGATAATGGTGGGTAAGTGTGTTTTACTGTAGCTCCAAGTTAAGGACCCAGATAGAGGTGGGTAAAGTGTCTTTTACTGTAGCTCCAAGTTAAGGACTCTGATCGAGGTCGGTAAGTGTGTTTTATTGTAGCTCTAATTTAAGGACCCAGATTGATGTGGGAAAGTGTCTTTTACTGTAGCTCCAAATTAAGGACCCAGATCCAGGTGGGTAAGTTTGTTTTACTGTAACTCCAAGTTAAGGAACCAGATCTAGGTGGGTAAGTGTGTTTTACTGTAGCTCCAAGTTAAGGACCCAGATCGAGGTGGGTAAAGTGTCTTTTACTGTAACTCCAAGTTAAGGACTCAGATCAAGGTGGGTAAGTGTCTTTCACTGTAGCTCCAAGTTAAGGACCCAGATCAAGGTGGCTAATTGTCATTTACTGTAGCTCCAGGTTAAGGACCCAGATCACGGTGGGTAAGTGTGTTTTACTGTAGCTCCAAGTTAAGGACCCAGATCGAGGTGGGTAAGTGTGTTTTAATCTAGCTCCAAGTTAAGGACCCAGATAGAGGTGGGTAAATGTGTTTTACTGTAGCTCCAAGTTAAGGACCCAGATCAAGGTGGGTAAGTGTGTTTTACTCTAGCTCCAAGTTAAGGACCCAGATAGAGGTGGGTAAGTGTGTTTTATTGTAGCTCCAAGTTAAGGACCCAGATCTGGTGGGTAGGTATGTATTACTGTAGCTCCAGTTAATAACCCAGATCAAGGTGGGTAAGTGTGTTTTACTTTAGCTCCAAGTTAAGGACCCTGATGGAGGTGGGTAAATGTGATTTACTGTAGCTTCAAGTTAAGGACCCAGATCTAGGTGGGTAAGTGTGTTTTACTGTAGCTCCAAGTTAAGGACCCAAATCGAGGTGGGTAAGTGTCTTTTACTATATCTCCATGTTAAGGACCCAGATCCAGGTGGGTAAGTGTGTTTTACTGTAGCTCCAAGTTAAGGACCGAGATCGAGGTGGGTAAGTGTGTTTTACTGTAGCTCCAAGTTAAGGACCCAAATCGAGGTGGGTAAGTGTCTTTTACTATATCTCGAAGTTCAGGAACCAGATCTAGGTGGGTAAGTGTGTTTTACTCTAGCTCCAAGTTAAGGACCAAGATCGAGGTGGGTAAGTGTCTTTTACTGTAGCTCCAAGTTAAGGACCCAGATCGATGTGGGTAAGTATTTTTTACTGTAGCTCCAAGTTAAGGACCCAGATAAAGTTGGGTAAGTGTGTTTTACTGTAGCTACAAGTTAAGGACCCAGATCGAGGTCGGTAAGTGTGTTTTATTGTAGCTCCACGTTAAGGAACCAGATCGAGGTGGTTAAGTGTCTCTTACTGTAGCTCCAAGTTAAGGACCCAGATCGTGGTGGGTAAGTGTCTTTTACTGTAGCTCCAAGTTAAGGACCCAGATCGAGGTGGGTAAGTGTCTTTTACTATATCTCCAAGTTAAGGACCCAGATCGTGGTGGGTAAGTGTCTTTTACTGTAGCTCCAAGTTAAGGACCCAGATCCCGGTAGGTAAGTGTCTTTTACTGTAGCTCCAAATTAAGGACCCAGATCCCGGTAGGTAAGTGTTTTTTACTGTAGCTCCAAGTTAAGGACCCAGTTCGAGGTGAGTAAGAGTCTTTTACTCTAGCTCCAATTTAAGGACCCAGATCGAGGTGGGTAAGTGTCATTTACTGTAGCTCCAAATTAAGGACCCAGATAGAGGTGGGTAAGTGTCTTTTACTGTAGCTCCAAGTTAAGGACCCGGATAATGGTGGGTAAGTGTGTTTTACTGTAGCTCCAAGTTAAGGACCCAGATCGAGGTGGTTAAGTAACTTTTACTGTAGCTCCAAGTTAAGGACTCTGATCGAGGAGGCTAAGTGTGTTTTATTGTAGCTCTAATTTAAGGACCCAGATTGATGTGGGAAAGTGTCTTTTACTGTAGCTCCAAATTAAGGACCCAGATCCAGGTGGGTAAGTTTGTTTTACTGTAACTCCAAGTTAGGGAACCAGATCGAGGTGGGTAAGTGTGTTTTACTGTAGCTCCAAGTTAAGGACCCAGATTGAGGTGGGTAAAGTGTCTTTTACTGTAGCTCCATGTTAACGACCCAGATCAAGGTGGGTAAGTGTCTTTTACTGTAACTCCATGTTAAGGACCCAGATCAAGGTGGGTAAGTGTATTTTACTGTAGCTCCAAGTTAAGGACTCAGATCAAGGTGGGTAAGTGTCTTTCACTGTAGCTCCAAGTTAAGGACCCAGATCAAGGTGGCTAATTGTCATTTACTGTAGCTCCAGGTTAAGGACCCAGATCACGGTGGGTAAGTGTGTTTTACTGTAGCTCCAAGTTAAGGACCCAGATCAAGGTGGGTAAGTGTGTTTTAATCTAGCTCCAAGTTAAGGACCCAGATAGAGGTGGGTAAATGTGTTTTACTGTAGCTCCAAGTTAAGGACCCAGATCAATGTGGGTAAGTGTGTTTTATTATAGCTGCAAGTTAAGGACCCAGATCGAGGTCGGTAAGTGTGTTTTATTGTAGCTCCAAGTTAAGGAACCAGATCGAGGAGGTTAAGTGTCTTTTACTGTAGCTCCAAGTTAAGGACCCAGATCTGGTGGGTAGGTATGTATTACTGTAGCTCCAGTTAATAACACAGATCGAGGTGGGTAAGTGTCTTTTACTGTAGCTCCAAGTTAAGGACCGAGATCGAGGTGGGTAAGTGTGTTTTACTGTAGCTTCAAGTTAAGGACCCAGATCAAGGTGGGTAAGTGTGTTTTACTGTAGCTCCATGTTAAGGACCCAGATCAAAGTGGGTAAGTGTGTTTTAATGTAGCTCCAATTTAAGGACCCGGATAATGGTGGGTAAGTGTGTTTTACTGTAGCTCCAAGTTAAGGACGTAGATAAAGGTGGGTAAGTGTGTTTTACTGTAGCTCCAAGTTAAGGACGTAGATCTAGGTGGGTAAGTGTGTTTTATTATAGCTCCAAGTTAAGGACCCAATTCGAGGTGGGTAAGTGTGTTTTACTGTAGCTCCACGTTAAGGAGCCAGATAAAGTTGGGTAAGTGTGTTTTACTGTAGCTCCAAGTTAAGGACCCAGATCGATGTGGGTAAGTGTGTTTTATTATAGCTCCAAGTTAAGGACCCAATTCGAGGTGGGTAAGTGTGTTTTACTGTAGCTCCACGTTAAGGAGCCAGATAAAGTTGGGTAAGTGTGTTTTACTGTAGCTCCAAGTTAAGGACCCAGATCGAGGTGGGTAAGTGTGTTTTACTCTAGCTCCAAGTTAAGTACCCAGATAGGGGTGGGTAAATGTGTTTTACTGTAGCTCCAAGTTAAGGACCCAGATCAATGTGGGTAAGTGTGTTTTATTGTAGCTCCAAGTTAAGGACCCAGATCTGGTGGGTAGGTATGTATTACTGTAGCTCCAGTTAATAACCCAGATCAAGGTGGGTAAGTGTGTTTTACGTTAGCTCCAAGTTAAGGACCCTGATGGAGGTGGGTAAGTGTGATTTACTGTAGCTTCAAGTTAAGGACCCAGATCTAGGTGGGTAAGTGTGTTTTACTGTAGCTCCAAGTTAAGGACCCAAATCGAGGTGGGTAAGTGTCTTTTACTATATCTCCAAGTTAAGGACCCAGATCTAGGTGGGTAAGTGTGTTTTAGTGTAGCTCCATGTTAAGGACCCAGATCAATGTGGGTAAGTGTGTTTTATTATAGCTGCAAGTTAAGGACCCAGATCGAGGTCGGTAAGTGTGTTTTATTGTAGCTCCAAGTTAAGGAACCAGATCGAGGTGGTTAAGTGTCTTTTACTGTAGGTCCAAGTTAAGGACCCAGATCTGGTGGGTAGGTATGTATTACTGTAGCTCCAGTTAATAACACAGATCGAGGTGGGGAAGTGTGTTTTACTCTAGCTCCAAGTTAAGGACCGAGATCTAGGTGGGTAAGTGTGTTTTACTGTAGCTTCAAGTTAAGGACCCAGATCAAGGTGGGTAAGTGTGTTTTACTGTAGCTCCACGTTAAGGACCCAGATCGAGGTCGGTAAGTGTGTTTTATTGTAGCTCCAAGTTAAGGACCCAGATCGAGGTGGTTAAGAGACTTTTACTGTAGCTCCAAGTTAAGGACCCAGATAAAGTTGGGTAAGTGTGTTTTACTGTAGCTACAAGTTAAGGACCCAGATCGAGGTCGGTAAGTGTGTTTTATTATAGCTCCAAGTTAAGGACCCATTTCGAGGTGGGTAAGTGTGTTCCACTGTAGCTCCAAGTTAAGGACCAAGATCGAGGTGGGTAAGTGTCTTTTACTGTAGCTCCAAGTTAAGGACCCAGATCGATGTGGGTAAGTATGTTTTACTGTAGCTCCAAGTTAAGGACCCGGATAATGGTGGGTAAGTGTGTTTTACTGTAGCTCCAAGTTAAGGACTCTGATCGAGGTCGGTAAGTGTGTTTTATTGTAGCTCTAATTTAAGGACCCAGATTGATGTGGGAAAGTGTCTTTTACTGTAGCTCCAAATTAAGGACCCAGATCCAGGTGGGTAAGTTTGTTTTACTGTAACTCCAAGTTAAGGAACCAGATCTAGGTGGGTAAGTGTGTTTTACTGTAGCTCCAAGTTAAGGACCCAGATCGAGGTGGGTAAAGTGTCTTTTACTGTAACTCCAAGTTAAGGACTCAGATCAAGGTGGGTAAGTGTCTTTCACTGTAGCTCCAAGTTAAGGACCCAGATCAAGGTGGCTAATTGTCATTTACTGTAGCTCCAGGTTAAGGACCCAGATCACGGTGGGTAAGTGTGTTTTACTGTAGCTCCAAGTTAAGGACCCAGATCGAGGTGGGTAAGTGTGTTTTAATCTAGCTCCAAGTTAAGGACCCAGATAGAGGTGGGTAAATGTGTTTTACTGTAGCTCCAAGTTAAGGACCCAGATCAAGGTGGGTAAGTGTGTTTTACTCTAGCTCCAAGTTAAGGACCCAGATAGAGGTGGGTAAGTGTGTTTTATTGTAGCTCCAAGTTAAGGACCCAGATCTGGTGGGTAGGTATGTATTACTGTAGCTCCAGTTATTAACCCAGATCAAGGTGGGTAAGTGTGTTTTACTTTAGCTCCAAGTTAAGGACCCTGATGGAGGTGGGTAAATGTGATTTACTGTAGCTTCAAGTTAAGGACCCAGATCTAGGTGGGTAAGTGTGTTTTACTGTAGCTCCAAGTTAAGGACCCAAATCGAGGTGGGTAAGTGTCTTTTACTATATCTCCATGTTAAGGACCCAGATCCAGGTGGGTAAGTGTGTTTTACTGTAGCTCCAAGTTAAGGACCCAGATCAATGTGGGTAAGTGTGTTTTAATATAGCTGCAAGTTAAGGACCCAGATCGAGGTCGGTAAGTGTGTTTTATTGTAGCTCCAAGTTAAGGAACCAGATCGAGGAGGTTAAGTGTCTTTTACTGTAGCTCCAAGTTAAGGACCCAGATCTGGTGGGTAGGTATGTATTACTGTAGCTCCAGTTAATAACCCAGATCGAGGTGGGTAAGTGTGTTTTACTCTAGCTCCAAGTTAAGGACCGAGATCGAGGTGGGTAAGTGTGTTTTACTGTAGCTTCAAGTTAAGGACCCAGATCAACGTGGGTAAGTGTGTTTTACTGTAGCTCCAAGTTAAGGACCCAAATCGAGGTGGGTAAGTGTCTTTTACTATATCTCGAAGTTCAGGAACCAGATCTAGGTGGGTAAGTGTGTTTTACTCTAGCTCCAAGTTAAGGACCAAGATCGAGGTGGGTAAGTGTCTTTTACTGTAGCTCCAAGTTAAGGACCCAGATCGATGTGGGTAAGTATTTTTTACTGTAGCTCCAAGTTAAGGACCCAGATAAAGTTGGGTAAGTGTGTTTTACTGTAGCTACAAGTTAAGGACCCAGATCGAGGTCGGTAAGTGTGTTTTATTGTAGCTCCACGTTAAGGAACCAGATCGAGGTGGTTAAGTGTCTCTTACTGTAGCTCCAAGTTAAGGACCCAGATCGTGGTGGGTAAGTGTCTTTTACTGTAGCTCCAAGTTAAGGACCCAGATCGAGGTGGGTAAGTGTCTTTTACTATATCTCCAAGTTAAGGACCCAGATCGTGGTGGGTAAGTGTCTTTTACTGTAGCTCCAAGTTAAGGACCCAGATCCCGGTAGGTAAGTGTCTTTTACTGTAGCTCCAAATTAAGGACCCAGATCCCGGTAGGTAAGTGTTTTTTACTGTAGCTCCAAGTTAAGGACCCAGTTCGAGGTGAGTAAGAGTCTTTTACTCTAGCTCCAATTTAAGGACCCAGATCGAGGTGGGTAAGTGTCATTTACTGTAGCTCCAAATTAAGGACCCAGATAGAGGTGGGTAAGTGTCTTTTACTGTAGCTCCAAATTAAGGACCCAGATCGAGGTGGGTAAGTGTCTTTTACTCTAGCTCCAAGTTAAGGACCCAGATCCAGGTGGGTAAGTGTCTTTTACTGTAGCTCCAAATTAAGGACCCAGATCGAGGTGGGTAAGTGTGTTTTACTCTAGCTCCAAGTTAAGGACCCAGATAGAGGTGGGTAAGTGTGTTTTACTGTAGCTCCCAGTTAAGGACCCAGATCAAGGTGGGTAAGTCTATTTTACTGTAGTCCCAAGTTAAGGACCCAGATCAAGGTGGGTAAGTGTCTTTACAATAGGTCCAAATTAAGGACCCAGATCGAGGTGAGTAAGTGTGTTTTACTGTAGCTCCAAATTAAGGAAACAGATCATGTGGGTAAGTGTGTTTTTCTATAGCTCCTAGTTAAGGACCCAGATCGAGGTGGGTAAGTGTGTTATACTGTAGTTCCAAGTTTAGGACCCAGATCGAGGTGGGTAAGTGTCTTTTATTGTAGTTCCCAGTTAAGAACCCAGATCGAGGTGGCTATTGTGTTTTATCGTAGCTCCAAGTTAATGACCCAGATTTAGATGGGTAAATGTGTTTTACTGTAGCTCCAAGTTAAGGATCCAGATAGAGGTGGGTAAGTGTCTTTTACTTTAGCTCCAGGTTAAGGACCCAGATTGAGGTGGGTAAGTATGTTTTACTGTAACTCCACAGATCGAGGTGGGTAAGTGTCTTTTACTGTAGCTCCAAGTTAAGGACCCAGATCGAGTTGGGTAAGTGTCTTTTACTGTAGCTCCAAGTTAAGGACCCAGATTGAGGTGTGTAAGTGTGTTTTCCTGTAGCTCCAAGTTAAGGACCCAGATCGAGGTGGGTAAGTGTGTTTTACTGTAGCTCCAAGTTAAGGACCCACTTCGAGGTGGGTAAGTGTATTTTACTGTAGCTCCATGTTAAGGACCCAGATCTAGGTGGGTAAGTGTCTTTTACTGTAACTCCATGTTTAGGACCCAGATCGAGGTGGGTAAGCCTGTTTTACTGTAGCTCCAAGTTAAGGAACCAATTCGAGGTGGGTAAGTATCTTTTAGTGTAGCTCCAAGTTAAGGACTCAGATCGAGGTGGGTAAGTGTCTTTTACTGTAGCGCCAAGTAAAGGACCCAGCTCAAGGTGTCTAAGTGTCTTTTACTGTAGCTCCAAGTTAAGGACCCAGATCGAGGTGGGTAAGTGTGTTTTACTGTAGCTCCAAGTTAAGGACCCAATCGAGGTGGGTAAGTGCGTTTTACTGTAGCTCTAAGTTAAGGACCCAGATCGATGTGGGTCAGTGTCTTTTACTGTAGCTCCAAATTAAGGACCCAGATCCCGGTAGGTAAGTGTTTTTTACTGTAGCTCCAAGTTAAGGACCCAGTTCGAGGTGAGTAAGAGTCTTTTACTCTAGCTCCAATTTAAGGACCCAGATCGAGGTGGGTAAGTGTCTTTTACTGTAGCTCCAAATTAAGGACCCAGATAGAGGTGGGTAAGTGTCTTTTACTGTAGCTCCAAATTAAGGACCCAGATCAAGGTGGGTAAGTGTCTTTTACTCTAGCTCCAAGTTAAGGACCCAGATCCAGGTGGGTAAGTGTCTTTTACTGTAGCTCCAAATTAAGGACCCAGATCGAGGTGGGTAAGTGTGTTTTACTCTAGCTCCAAGTTAAGGACCCAGATAGAGGTGGGTAAGTGTGTTTTACTGTAGCTCCCAGTTAACGACCCAGATCAAGGTGGGTAAGTCTATTTTACTGTAGTCCCAAGTTAAGGAACCAGATCGAGGTGGGTAAGTGTCTTTACAATAGGTCCAAATTAAGGACGCAGATCGAGGTGAGTAAGTGTGTTTTACTGTAGCTCCAAGTTAAGGAAACAGATCATGTGGGTAAGTGTGTTTTTCTATAGCTCCTAGTTAAGGACCCAGATCGAGGTGGGTAAGTGTGTTATACTGTAGTTCCAAGTTTAGGACCCAGATCGAGGTGGGTAAGTGTCTTTTACTGTAGTTCCAAGTTAAGAACCCAGATCGAGGTGGGTATTGTGTTTTATCGTAGCTCCAAGTTAATGACCCAGATTGAGGTGGGTAAATGTGTTTTACTGTAGCTCCAAGTTAAGGATCCAGATAGAGGTGGGTAAGTGTCTTTTACTGTAGCTCCACAGATCGAGGTGGGTAAATGTCTTTTACTGTAACTCCAAATTAAGGACCCAGATCGAGGTGGGTAAGTGTATTTTACTGTAGCTCCTAGTTAAGGACCCAGATACAGGTGGATAAGTTTGTTTTACTGTAGCTCCAAGATAAGGACCCAGATCGAGGTGGGTATGTGTCTTTTACTGTAGCTCTGTGTTAAGGACCCAGATCTAGGTGGGTAAGTGTCTTTTACTGTAGCTCCAAGTTAAGGAAACAATTCGAGGTGGGTAAGTATCTTTTACTGTAGCTCCAAGTTAAGGACTCAGATCGAGGTGGGTAAGTGTCTTTTACTGTAGCTCCAAGTAAAGGACCCAGATCAAGGTGTCTAAGTGTCTTTTACTGTAGCTCCAAGTTAAGGACCCAGATCGAGGTGGGTAAGTGTCTTTTACTGTAGCTCCAAGTTAATGACCCAGATCTGGTGGGTAGGTATGTATTACTGTAGCTCCAAGTTAATATCCCAGATCAAGGTGGGTAAGTGTGTTTTACTCTAGCTCCAAGTTAAGGACCCAGATCGAGGTCGGTAAGTGTGTTTTACTGTAGCTTCAAGTTAAGGACCCAGATCGAGGTGGGGAAGTGTGTTTTACTGTAGCTCCAAATTAAGGACCCAGATCGAGGTGGTTACGTGTCTCTTACTGTACCTCGAAGTTTAGGACCCAGATCGAGGTGTGTAAGTGTGTTTTACTGTAGCTCCAAGTTAAGGACCCAGATCGAGGTGGGTAAGTGTGTTTTACTGTAGCTCCAAGTTCAGGACCCAGATAGAGGTGGGTAAGTGTCTTTTAATGTAGTTCCAAGTTAAGGAACCAGATCGAGGTGGGTAAGTGTGTTTTACTCTAGCTCCAAATTAAGGACCCAGATCGAGGTGGGTAAGTGTGTTTTACTGTAGGTTCAAGTTAAGGACCCAGACCTAGGTGGGTAGTGTGTTTTACTATAGCTCCAAGTTAACGACCCAAATCGAGGTAGGTAAGTGTCTTTTACTCTAGCTCCTAGTTAAGGACCCAGATCCTGTGGGTAAGTGTCTTTTACTGTAGCTCCAAGTTAAGGACCCAGATCAAGGTGGGTAAATGTCTTTTTCTGTATCTCCAATTAAGGATCCAATTCGAGGTGGGTAAGTGGGTTTTACTATAGCTCCAAGTTAAGGACCCAAATCGAGGTGGTAAGTGTCTTTTACTATATCTCCAAGTTAAGGACCCAGATTGAGGTGGGTAAGTGTCTTTTAATCTAGCTCCAAGTTAAGGACCCAGATCGAGGTGGGTAAGTGTCTTTTACTGTAGCTCCTATTTAAGACCCCAGATCGAGGTGGTTAAGTGTGTTTACTGTAGCTACAAGCTAAGGACCCAGTACGAGGTGGGTAAATGTGTTTTACTGTAGTTCCAAGTTAAGGACCCAGAACTGGTGGGTAAGTATGTTTTACTGTAGCTCCAAGTTAATGACCCAGATCGAGGTGGGTAAGTGTGTTTTACTCTAACTCCAAGTTAAGGACCCAGATCAAAGTGGGTAAGTGTGTTTTACTGTAGCTTCAAGTTAAGGACCGAGATCGAGGTGGGTAAGTGTGTTTTACTGTAGCTCCAAGTTAAGGACCCAGATCAAGGTGGGTAAATGTCTTTTATTGTAGCTCCAAGTTAAGGACCCAGTTAAAGGTGGGTAAGTGTCTTTTACTGTAGTTCCAAGTTAAGGACCCAGATCGATGTGGGTAAGTGTCTTTTACCGTAGCCCCAAGTTCAGGAACCAGATAGAGGTGGGTAAGTGTGTTTTATTGTAGCTGCAAGTTAAGGACCCAGATCGAGGTCGGTAAGTATGTTTTAATTTAGCTCCAAGTTAAGGACCCAGATCGAGGTCGGTAAGTGTGTTTTACTGTAGCTCCAAGTTAAGGACCCAGACGTAGGTGGGTAAGTGTGTTTTACTATAGCTCCAAGTTAAGGACCAAAATCGAGGTGGGTAAGTGTCTTTTACTATATCTCCAAGTTAAGGACCCAGATTGAGGTGGGTAAGTGTGTTTTACTGTAGCTCCCAGTTAAGGACCCAGATCGAGGTGGGTAAGTGTGTTTTACTGTAGCTCCAAGTTCAGGACCCAGATCGAGGTGGGTAAGTGTCTTTTACTGTAGTTCCAATTAAGGATCCATTTCGATGTGGGTAAGTGTCTTTTACTGTAGTTCCAAGTTAAGGACCCAGATCGAGGTGGGTAAGTGTCTTTTGCCGTAGCCCCATTTAAGGACCCAGATCGAGGTGGGTAAGTGTCTTTTACTGTAGCTACAAGTTAAGGACCCAGATCGAGGTGGTTAAGTGTCTCTTACTGTACCTCCAAATTAAGGACCCAGATGGAGCTGGGTATTGTGTTTTATTGTAGCTCCAAATTAAGGACACAGATCGAGGTGGGTAAGTGTCTTTTACCGTAGCCCCAACTTCAGGTCTCAGATCGAGGAGGCTAAGTGTGGTTTACTGTAGCTCTAAGTTAAGGACCCAGATTAATGTGGGTCAGTGTCTTTTACTGTAGCTCCAAATTAAGGACCCAGATCACGGTGGGTAAGTGTTTTTTACTGTAGCTCCAAGTTAAGGACCCAGTTCAAGGTGGGTAAGAGTCTTTTACTGTAGCTCCAAGTTAAGGACCCAGATCGAGGTGGGTAAGTGTCTTTTATGTAGCTCCAAATTAATGACCCAGATCAAGGTGGGTAATTGTCTTTTACTGTAGCTCCAAGTTAAGGACCCAGATCAAGGTGGGTAAGTGTCTTTTACTGTAGCTCCAAGTTAAGGAGCCAGATCGAGGTGGGTAAGTGTGTTTTATTGTAGCTGCAAGTTAAGGACCGAGATCGAGGAATGTAAGTGTGTTTTATTGTAGCTCCAAGTTAAGGAACCAGATCGAGGTGGTTAAGTGTCTTTTACTGTAGCTCTAAGTTAAGGACCCAGATCTGGTGGGTAAGTATGTATTACTGTAGCGCCAATTAAGGACCCAGATCTAGGTGGGTAAGTGTGTTTTACTCTAGCTCGAAATTAAGGACCCAGGTCAAGGTGGGTACGTGTGTTTTACTGAAGCTTCAAGTTAAGGACCCAGATCAGGTGGGTAAGTGTGTTTTACTGTAGTTCCAAGTTAAGGACCCAGATCTAGGTGGTTAAGTGTCTCTTACTGTACCTCCAAGATAAGGACCCAGATCGAGGTGTGTAAGTGTGTTTTACTGTAGCTCCAAGTTAAGGACCCAGATCGAGGTGGGTAAGTGTGTTTTACTGTAGCTCCAAGTTCAGGACCCAGATAGAGGTGGGTAAGTGTCTTTTAATGTAGTTCCAAGTTAAGGAACCAGATCGAGGTGGGTAAGTGTCTTTTACTCTAGCTCCAAGTTCAGGACTCAGATCGAGGAGGCTAAGTGTGGTTTACTGTAGCTCTAAGTTAAGGACCCAGATTAATGTGGGTCAGTGTCTTTTACTGTAGCTCCAAATTAAGGACCCAGATCAAGGTGGGTAAGTGTCTTTTACTGTAGCTCCAAGTTAAGGACCCAGATCAAGGTGGGTAGGTGTCTTTTACTGTAGCTCCAAGTTAAGGAGCCAGATCGAGGTGGGTAAGTGTGTTTTATTGTAGCTGCAAGATAAGGACCGAGATCGAGGAATGTAAGTGTGTTTTATTGTAGCTCCAAGTTAAGGAAACAGATCTGGTGGGTAAGTATGTATTACTGTAGCGCCAATTAATGACCCAGATCTAGGTGGGTAAGTGTGTTTTACTCTAGCTCGAAATTAAGGACCCAGGTCAATGTGGGTAAGTGTGTTTTACTGAAGCTTCAAGTTAAGGAACCAGATCAGGTGGGTAAGCGTGTTTTGCTGTAGTTCCAAGTTAAGGACCCAGATCTAGGTGGGTAAGTGTGTTTTACTGTAGCTCCAAGTTCAGGACCCAGATAGAGGTGGGTAAGTGTCTTTTAATGTAGTTCCAAGTTAAGGAAACAGACAGAGGGGGGTAAGTGGTTTTACTCTAGCTCCAAGTTAAGGACCCAGATCGAGGTGGGTAAGTGTGTTTTACTGTAGGTTCAAGTTAAGGACCCAGACCTAGGTGGGTAAGTGTGTTTTAATATAGCTCCAAGTTAACGACCCAAATCGAGGTGGGTTAGTGTCTTTTACTATATCTCCAAGTTAAGGACCCAGATTGAGGTGGGTAATTGTCTTTTACTCTAGCTCCTAGTTAAGGACCCAGATCCTGTGGGTAAGTGTGTTTTACTGTTGTTCCAAGTTAAGGACCCAGATCAAGGTGGGTAAGTGTGTTTTACTGTAGCTCCAATTTAAGGACCCAGATCAAGGTGGGTCAGTGTCTTTTACTGTTGTTCGAAGTTAAGGACTCAGATCAAGGTGGGTAAGTGTCTTTTACTGTAGTTCCATGTTAAGGACCCAGATCAGGTGGGTAAGTGTCTTTTACTGTAGCTCCAAGTTAAGGACCCAGATCGAGGTGGTTAAGTGTGTTTTATTGTAGCTGCAAGTTAAGGATCGAGATCCAGGACGTTAAGTGTGTTTTATTGTAGCTCCAAGTTAAGGAACCAGATCGAGGTGGTTAAGTGTCTTTTGCTGTAGCTCTAAGTTAAGGACCCAGATCGAGGTGGGTAAGTGTGTGTTACTGTAGTTCCAAGTTAAGGACCCAGATCGAGGTGGGCAAGTGTCTTTTACTCTAGCTCCAGGTTAAGGACCCAAATCGAAGTGGGTAAGTGTCTTTTACTGTAGCTCCAAGTTAAGGACCCAAATCGAGGATGATAAGTGTCTTCTACTCTAGCTCCAAGTTAAGCACCCAGATGGAGGTGGGTAAGTGTGTTTTACTGTAGCTCCAAGTTAAGGATCCAGATCGAGGTGGGTAAGTGTCTTTTACTGTAGTTCCAAGTTAAGGACCCAGATCGAGGTGGGTAAGTGTCTTTTACCGTAGCCCCAAGTTAAGGACCCAGATCGAGGTGGGTAAGTGTCTTTTACTGTAGCTCCAAGTTAAGAACCCAGATCGAGGTGGGTAAGTGTCTTTTTCTGTAGCTCCAAGTTAAGGACCCAGATTGAGGTGTGTAAGTGTGTTTTCCTGTAGCTCCAAGTTAAGGACCCAGATCGAGGTGGGTAAGTGTGTTTTATTGTAGCTCCAAGTTCAGGACCCAGATCGAGGTGGGTAAGTGTCTTTTACTGTAGTTCCAAGTTAAGGACCCAGATCTGGTGGGTAAGTATGTTTTACTGTAGCTCCAAGTTAATGACCCAGATCGAGGTGGGTAAGTGTGTTTTACTCTAGCTCCAAGTTAAGGACCCAGATCGAGGTGGGTAAGTGTGTTTTACTGTAGCTTCAAGTTAAGGACCGAGATCGAGGTGGGTAAGTGTGTTTTACTGTAGCTCCAAGTTAAGGACCCAGATCAAGGTGGGTAAATGTCTTTTATTGTAGCTCCAAGTTAAGGACCCAAATAGAGGTGGGTAAATGTGTTTTACTGTAGCTCCAAGTTAAGGACCCAGATTGAGGTGGGTAAGTCTGTTTTACTGTAGCTCCAAGTTAAGGACCCAAATCAAGTGGGTAAGTGTCTTTTACTCTAGCTCCAAGTTCAGGACCCAGATCGAGGTGGGTAAGTGTCTTTTACAAGTAGTTCCAAGTTAAGGACCCAGATCTGGTGGGTAAGTATGTTTTACTGTAGCTCCAAGTTAATGACCCAGATCGAGGTGGATAAGTGTGTTTTACTCTAGCTCCAAGTTAAGGACACAGATCGAGGTGGGTAAGTGTGTTTTACTGTAGCTTCAAGTTAAGGACCCAGATAGAGGTGGGTAAGTGTATTTTACTGTAGCTCCAAATTAAGGACCCATATCGAGCTGGGTATTGTGTTTTATTGTAGCTCCAAGTTAAGGACCCAGATCGAGGTGGGTAAGTCTGTTTTACTGTAGCTCCAAGTTAAGGACCCAAATCAGGTGGGTAAGTGTCTTTTACTCTAGCTCCAAGTTAAGGACCCAGATGGAGGTGGGTAAGTCTGTTTTATCGTAGCTCCAAATTAAGGACCCAGATCAGGTGGGTAAGTGTCTTTTACTGTAGTTCCAATTTAAGGACCCACATCGAGGTGGGTAAGTGTCTTTTACTGTAGCTCCAAGTTAAGGACCCAGATCGAGGTGGTTAAGTGTCTCTTAAGGTACCTCCAAGTTAAGGACCCAGATCGAGGTGTGTAAGTGTCTTTTACTGTAGCTCCAAGTTAAGGACCCAGATCGAGGTGGGTAAGTGTGTTTTACTGTAGCTCCAAGTCAGGACCCAGATAGAGGTGGGTAAGTGTCTTTTACTGTAGTTCCAAGTTCAGGACCCAGATCGAGGTCGGTAAGTGTGTTTTATTTTAGCTCCAATTTAAGGACCCAGATCAAGGTCGGTAAGTGTGTTTTATTGTAGCTCCAAGTTAAGGAACCAGATCGAGGTGGTTAAATGTCTTTTACTGTAGCTCCAAGTTAATGACCCAGATCGAGGTGGGTAAGTGTGTTTTACTCTAGCTCCAAGTTAAGGACCCAGATCAGGGTGGGTAAGTGTGTTTTACTGTAGCTTCAAGTTAAGGACCCAGATCGAGGTAGGTAAGTGTGTTTTACTGTAGCTCCAAGTTAAGGACCCAGACAGACGTGGGTAAGTGTGTTTTACTGTAGCTCCAAGATAAGGACCCAAATCGAGGTGGGTAAGTGTCTTTTACTATATCTCCAAGTTAAGGACCCAGATCCTGTGGGTAAGTGTCTTTTACTGTAGCTCCAAGTTAAGGACCCAGATCAAGGTGTGTAAATGTCTTTTTCTGTATCTCCAATTAAGGATCCAATTCAAGGTGGGTAAGTGTGTTTTACTGTAGCTTCAAGTTAAGGACCCAGATCGAGGTGGGTAAGTGTCCTTTACTGTAGCTCCCAGTTAAGGACCCAGATCAAGGTGGGTAAGTGTCTTTTACTGTAGTTCCAAGTCAATGACCCAGATAGAGGTGGGTAAGTGTCTTTTACTGTAGCTGCCAGTTAAGGACCCAGATCCAGGTGGGTAAGTGTCTTTTACTGTAGCTCCTAGTTAAGGACCCAGATCAAGGCGAGTAAGTGTCTTTTACTGTAGCTCCAAGTTAAGGAACCAGATCGAGGTGGGTAAGTGTGTTTTACTCTAGCTCCAAGTTTAGGACCCAGATCAAGGTGGGTAAGTGTCTTTTACTGTTGTTCCAAGTTAAGGACCCAGATCAAGGTGGGTAAGTTTGTTTTACTGTAGCTCCAAGTTAAGGACCCAGATCAAGGTGGGTAAGTGTCTGTTACTGTTGTTCGAAGTTAAGGACTCAGATCAAGGTGGGTAAGTGTCTTTTACTGTAGTTTGAAGTTAAGGACCCAGATCTAGGTGGGTAAGTGTCTTTTACTGTAGCTCCAAGTTAAGGACACAGATAGAGGTGGGTAAGTGTCTTTTACTGTAATTCCAAGTTAGTGACCTAGAACGAGGTGGGTATTGTGTTTTATTGTAGCTCCAAGTTAAGGAGCCAGATCGAGATGGGTAAGTGTCTTTTACTGTAGCTCCTAGTTAAGGACCCAGATGAAGGTGGGTAAGTGTCTTT
Source organism: Eledone cirrhosa (assembly GCA_964016885.1). Taxonomy (NCBI): domain Eukaryota; kingdom Metazoa; phylum Mollusca; class Cephalopoda; order Octopoda; family Eledonidae; genus Eledone; species Eledone cirrhosa. Next base: position 322,267,870 of record OZ024743.1, on the reverse strand, counting down.
TACTGTAGCCCCAAGTTAAGGACCCAGATCGAGTGGGTAAGTGTGTTTTACTGTAGCTCCATGTTAAGGACCCAGATCGAGGTGGGTAAGTGTCTTTTACTGTAGCTCCAAGTTAAGGACCCAGATCGTGGTGGGTAAGTGTGTTTTACTGTAGCTCCAAGTTAAGGACCCAGATCGAGGTGGTTTAATGTGTTTTATTGTAGCTGCAATTTAAGGATCGAGATCGAGGACGTTAAGTGTGTTTTATTGTAGCTCCAAGTTAAGGAACCAGATCGAGGTGGTTAAGTGTCTTTTACTGTAGCTCTAAGTTAAGGACCCAGATCGAGGTGGGTAAGTGTGTTTTACTGTAGTTCCAAGTTAAGGACCCAGATCGAGGTGTGTAAGTGTCTTTTACTGTAGCTCCAAGTTAAGGAACCAGATCGAGGTTGTTAAGTGTCTTTTACTGTAGCTCTAAGTTAGGGACCCAGATCGAGGTGGGTAAGGGTCTTTTACTGTAGTTCCAAGTTAAGGACCCATATCGAGGTGGGTAAGTGTCTTTTACCGTAGCCCCAAGTTAAGGACCCAGATCGAGGTGGGTAAGTGTCTTTTACTGTTGCTCCAAGTTAAGGTCCCAGATCGAGGTGGTTAAGTGTCTCTTACTGTACCTCCAAGTTAAGGACCCAGATCGAGGTGTGTAAGTGTGTTTTACTGTAGCTCCAAGTTCAGGACCCAGATCGAGGTGGGAAAGTGTCTTTTACTGTAGTTCCAAGTTAAGGACCCAGATCTGGTGGGTAAGTATGTTTTACTGTAGCTCCAAGTTAATGAACCAGATCGAGGTGGGTAAGTGTCTTTTACTGTAGTTCCAAGTTAAGGACCCAGATCGACGTGGGTAAGTGTCTTTACTATAGCTCCAAATTAAGGCCCCAGATCGAAGTGGGTAAGTGTGTTTAACTCTAGCCCCAAATTAAGGACCCAGATCATGGTGGGTAAGTGTCTTTTACTGTTGTTCCAAGTTAAGGACCCAGATCAAGGTGGGTAAGTGTGTTTTACTGTAGCTCCAAGTTAAGGACCCAGATCATGGTGTGAAGTTGTGTTTTACTGTAGCTCCAAGTTAAGGACCCAGATCGAGGTGGGTAAGTGTCTTTTACTGTAGTTCCAAGTTAAGGACCCAGATCGAGGTGGGTAAGTGTGTTTTATTGTAGCTCCAAGTTAAGGACCCAGATCGAATTGAGTAAGTGTGATTTACTGTAGCTCTAAGTTAAGGACCCAGATCGAGGTGGGTAAGTCTGTTTTACTGTAGCTCCAAGTTAAGGACCCAGATCGCGGTGGGTAAGTGTCTTTTACTGAAGTTCCATGTTAAGGACCCAGATAGAGGTGGGTAAGTGTCTTTTACCGTAGCCCCAAGTTAAGGACCCAGATAAAGGTGGGTAAGTGTCTTTTATGTAGCTCCAAGTTAAGGACCATTATCGAGGTGGTTAAGTGTCTCTTACTGTACCTCCAAGTTAAGGACCCATATCGAGGTGGGTAAGTGTGTTTAACTCTAGCCCCAAGTTAAGGACCCAGATCATGGTGGGAAGGTGTGTTTTACTGTAGCTCCAAGTTAAGGACCCAGATCGAGGTGGGTAGTGTGTTTTATTGTAGCTCCTAGTTAAGGACCCAGATCGAGGTGGGTATGTGTCTTTTACTGTAGCTCCAAATTAAGGACCCAGATCGAGGTGGGTACGTGTCTTTTACTGTAGCTCCAATTTAAGGTCCCAGATCAGGTGGGTAAGTGTGTTTTACTGTAGTTCCAAATTAGGACCCAGATCGAGGTGGGTAAGTGTCTTTTTCTGTAGCTCCAAATTAAGGACCCAGATGGATGTGGGTAAGTCTCTTTACTATAGCTCCAAACTAAGGACCCAGATCTAGGTGGGTAAGTGTGTTTTATTGTAGCCCCTAGTTAAGGACCCAGATCGAGGTAGGTACGTGTTTTTTACTCTAGCTCCAAGTTAAGGACTCAGATCGAGCTGGGTAAGTGTGTTTTACTGTAGTTCCAAGTTAAGGACCCAGATAGAGGTGGGTAAATGTGTTTTACGGTAGCTCCCAGTTAAGGACCCAGATCAAGGTGCATAAGTGACTTTTACTGTAGTTCCAAGTTAAGGACCCAGATGGAGGTGGGTAAGTGTCTTTACTATAGCTCCAAACTAAGGACCCAGATCTAGGTGGGTAAGTGTGTTTTACTGTAGCTCCAAGTTAAGGACCCAGATCTAGGTTGGTAAGTGTGTTTTACTGTAGCTCCATGTTAAGGACCCAGATCGAGGTGGGTAAGTGTCTTTTACTGTAGCTCCAAGTTAAGGACACAGATCGTTGTGGGTATGCGTCTTTTACCGTAGCCCCAAGTTAAGGACCCCAATCGAGGATGATAAGTGTCTTCTACTCTAGCTCCAAGTTAAGGACCCAGATGGAGGTGGGTAAGTGTGTTTTACTGTAGCTCCAAGTTAAGGAACCAGATCCAGATGGGTAAGTGTCTTTTACTGTAGTTCCAAGTTAAGGACCCGGCAAGAGGTGGGTAAGTGTCTTTTACCGTAGCCCCAAGTTAAGGACCCAGATCGAGGTGGGTAAGTGTCTTTTACTGTAGCTCCAAGTTAATGACCCAGATCGAGGTGGGTAAGTGTGTTTTACTCTAGCTCCAAGTTAAGGACCCAGTACGAGGTGGGTAAGTGTGTTTTACTGTAGCTTCAAGTTAAGGACCGAGATCGAGGTTGGTAAGTTTGTTTTACTGTAGCTCCAAGTTAATGACCCAGATCTAGGTGGGTAAGTGTCTTTTACTGTAGTTCCAAGTTAAGGACCCGGCAAGAGGTGGGTAAGTGTCTTTTACTCTAGCTCCAAGTCAAGGACCCAGATCAAGGTAGGAAAGTGTCTTTTACTGTAGCACCAAGTTAAGGACCCAGATCAAGGTGGGTAAATGTCTTTTTCTGTAGCTCCAATTAAGGACCCAATTCGAGGTGGGTAAGTGTGTTTTACTGTAGCTCCAAGTTAAGGACCCAGATCTGGTGGGTAAGTATGTTTTACTGTAGCTCCAAGTTAATGACCCAGATCGAGGTGGGTAAGTGTGTTTTACTCTAGCTCCAAGTTAAGGACCCAGATCGAGGTGGTTAAGTGTGTTTTACTGTAGCTTCAAGTTAAGGACCGAGATCGAGGTGAGTAAGTGTGTTTTACTGTAGCTCCAAGTTAATGACCCAGATCTATGTGGGTAAGTGTGTTATACTGTAGCTCCAAGTTAAGGACCCAAATCGAGGTGGGTAAGTGTCTTTTACTATATCTCCAAGTTAAGGAGCCAGATTGAGGTGGGTAAGTGTGTTTACTGTAGCTCAAGCTAAGGACCCAGATCGAGGTGGGTAAGTGTGTTTTACTGTAGCTCCCAGTTAAGGACCCAGATCATGGTGGGTAAGTGTCTTTTACTGTAGTTCGAAGTTAAGGACCCAGATGGAGGTGGGTAAGTGTCTTTTACTGTAGCTCCAAGTTAAGGACCCAGATCGAGGTGAGTAAGTGTGTTTTACTGTAGCTCCAAGTTAAGGACCCAGATCAAGGTGGGTAAGTGTGTTTTACTGTAGCTCCAAGTTAAGTACCCAGATCAAGGTGAGTAAGTGTCTTTTACTGTAGTTCGAAGTTAAGGACCCAGATCTGGTGGGTAAGTATGTTTTACTGTAGCTCCAAGTTAATGACCCAGATCGAGGTGGGTAAGTGTGTTTTACTGTAGCTTCAAGTTAAGGACCGAGATCGAGGTTGGTAAGTGTGTTTTACTGTAGCTCCAAGTTAATGACGCAGATCTAGGTGGGTAAGTGTGTTTTACTGTAGCTCCAAGTTAAGGACCCAAATCGAGGTGGGTAAGTGTCTTTTAATATATCTCCAAGTTAAGGACCCAGATTGAGGTGGGTAAGTGTCTTTTAATCTAGCTGCAAGTTAAGGAGCCAGATCAAGGTAGGAAAGTGTCTTTTACTGTAGCACCAAGTTAAGGACCCAGATCAAGGTGGGTAAATGTCTTTTTCTGTAGCTCCAATTAAGGACACAATTCGAGGTGGGTAAGTGTGTTTTACTGTAGCTCCAAGTTAAGGACCCAGATCATGGTGGGTAAGTGTCTTTTACTGTAATTCCAAGATAAAGACCCAGATCGAGGTGGGTAAGTGTGTTTTACTGTAGCTTCAAGTTAAGGACCGAGATCGAGGTTGGTAAGTGTGTTTTACTGTAGCTCCAAGTTAATGACCCAGATCTAGGTGGGTAAGTGCGTTTTACTGTAGCTCCAAGTTAAGGACCCAAATCGAGGTGGGTAAGTGTCTTTTACTATATCTCCAAGTTAAGGACCCAGATTGAGGTTGGTAAGTGTCTTTTAATCTAGCTCCAAGTTAAGGACTCAGATCAAGGTGGGTAAGTGTCTTTTACTGTAGCTCCAATTTAAGGCCTCAGATCAGGGTGGGTAAGTGTGTTTACTGTAGCTCCAAATAAAGGACCCAGATCGAAGTGGGTAAGTGTGTTTTACTGTAGCTCCCAGTTAAGGACCCAGATCATGGTGGGTAAGTGTCTTTTACTGTAGTTCCAAGTTAAGGACACAGATCAACGTGGGTAAGTGTCTTTACTATAGCTCCAAATTAAGGCCCCAGATCAAGGTGGGTAAGTGTGTTTACTGTAGCTCCAAATAAAGGACCCAGATCGAAGTGGGTAAGTGTGTTTTACTGTAGCTCCCAGTTAAGGACCCAGATCATGGTGGGTAAGTGTCTTTTACTGTTGTTCCAAGTTAAGGACCCAGATCAAGGTGGGTAAGTGTGTTTTACTGTAGCTCCAAGTTAAGGACCCAGATCAAGATGGGTATGTGTCTTTTACTGTTGTTCGAAGTTAAGGACTCAGATCAAGGTGGGTAAGTGTGTTTTACTGTAGCTCCAAGTTAAGGACCCAAATATAGGTGGATAAGTGTCTTTTACTCTAGCTGCAAGTTAAGGATCCAGATCGAGGTGGGTAAGTGTCTTTTACTGTAGTTCCAAGTTAAGGACCCAGATCGAGGTGGGTAAGTGTGTTTTATTGTAGCTCCAAGTTAAGGACCCAGATCGAATTGAGTAAGTGTGATTTACTGTAGCTCTAAGTTAAGGACCCAGATCGAGGTGGGTAAGTCTGTTTTACTGTAGCCCCAAGTTAAGGACCCAGATCATGGTGGGAAGGTGTGTTTTACTGTAGCTCCAAGTTAAGGACCCAGATCGAGGTGGGTAAGTGTGTTTTATTGTAGCTCCTAGTTAAGGACCCAGATCGAGGTGGGTATGTGTCTTTTACTGTAGCTCCAAATTAAGGACCCAGATCGAGGTGGGTACGTGTCTTTTACTGTAGCTCCATGTTAAGGAACAAGATAAAGGTGGGTAAGTGTCTTTTACTGTTGTTCCAAGTTAAGGACCCAGATCAAGGTGGGTAAGTGTGTTTTACTGTAGCTCCAAGTTAAGGACCCAGATCGAGGTGGGTAAGTGTCTTTTACTGTAGCTCCAAATTAAGGACCCAGATAAGGTGGGTAAGTGTGTTTTACTGCAGCTCCATGTTAAGGAACAAGATAAAGGTGGGTAAGTGTCTTTTACTGTTGTTCCAAGTTAAGGACCCAGATCAAGGTGGGTAAGTGTGTTTTACTGTAGCTCCAAGTTAAGGACCCAGATCAAGGTGGGTAAGTGTCTTTTACTGTAGCTCCAATTTAAGGCCCCAGATTAAGGTGGGTAAGTGTGTTTACTGTAGCTCCAAGTTAAGGACCCAGATCATGTGGGTAAGTGTGTTTTTCTGTAGCTCCCAGTTAAGGACCCAGATCATTGTGGGTAAGTGTCTTTTACTGTAGTTCCAAGTTAAGGACCCAGATAGACGTGGGTAGTGTCTTTACTATAGCTCCAAATTAAGGACCCAGATTAAGGTGGGTAAGTGTGATTTACTGTAGCTCCAAGTTAAGGACCCAGATCATGTGGGTAAGTGTGTTTTTCTGTAGCTCCTAGTTAAGGACCCAGATCAAGGTGGGTAAATGTCTTTTTCTGTAGCTCCAATTAAGGACCCAATTCGAGGTGGGTAAGTGTGTTTTACTGTAGCTCCAAGTTAAGGACCCAGATCGAGGCGGGTAAGTGTCTTTTACTGTAGCTCAAAGTTAAGGACCCAGATAAGGTGGGTAAGTGTGTTTTACTGCAGCTCCATGTTAAGGAACAAGATAAAGGTGGGTAAGTGTCTTTTACTGTTGTTCCAAGTTAAGGACCCAGATCAAGGTGGGTAAGTGTGTTTTACTGTAGCTCCCAGTTGAGGACCCAGATCAAGGTGGGTAAGTGTCTTATACTGTAGTTCCAAGTTAAGGACCCATATCGAGGTGTGTAAGTGTCTTTACTATAGCTCCAAACTAAGGACCCAGATCTAGGTGGGTAAGTGTGTTTTACTGTAGCTCCAAGTTAAGGAACCAGATCTAGGTGGGTAAGTGTGTTTTACTGTAGCTCCATGTTAAGGACCCAGATCGAGGTGGGTAAGTGTCTTTTACTGTAGCTCCAAGTTAAGGACACAGATCGAGGTGGGTATGTGTCTTTTACCGTAGCCCCAAGTTAAGGACCCAAATCGAGGATGATAAGTGTCTTCTACTCTAGCTCCAAGTTAAGCACCCAGATGGAGGTGGGTAAGTGTGTTTTACTGTAGCTCCAAGTTAAGGACCCAGATCAAGGTGGGTAAGTGTCTTTTACCGTAGTTCCAAGCTAAGGACCCAGCACGAGGTGGGTAAGTGTGTTTTACTGTAGCTCCAAGTTAATGACCCAGATCGAGGTGGGTAAGTGTGTTTTACTCTAGCTCCAAGTTAAGGACCCAGATCGAGGTTGGTAAGTGTGTTTTACTGTAGCTCCAAGTTAATGACCCAGATCTAGGTGGGTAAGTGTGTTTTACTGTAGCTCCAATTTAAGGACCCAAATCGAGGTGGGTAAGTGTCTTTTACTATATCTCCAAGTTAAGGACCCATATTGAGGTGGGTAAGTGTCTTTTACTCTAGCTCCAAGTTAAGGACCCAGATCAAGGTAGGAAAGTGTCTTTTACTGTAGCACCAAGTTAAGGACCCAAATCAAGGTGGGTAAATATCTTTTTCTGTAGCTCCAATTAAGGACCCAATTCGAGGTGGGTAAGTGTGTTTTACGGTAGCTCCAAGTTAAGGACCCAGATCAAGGTGGGTAAGTGTCTTTTACTGTAGCTCCAATTTAAGGCCCCAGATTAAGGTGGGTAAGTGTGTTTACTGTAGCTCCAAGTTAAGGACCCAGATCATGTGGGTAAGTGTGTTTTTCTGTAGCTCCCAGTTAAGGACCCATATCATTGTGGGTAAGTGTCTTTTACTGTAGTTCCAAGTTAAGGACCCAGATAGACGTGGGTAGGTGTCTTTACTATAGCTCCAAATTAAGGACCCAGATTAAGGTGGGTAAGTGTGATTTACTGTAGCTCCAAGTTAAGGACCCAGATCATGTGGGTAAGTGTGTTTTTCTGTAGCTCCTAGTTAAGGACCCAGATCAAGGTGGGTAAATGTCTTTTTCTGTAGCTCCAATTAAGGACCCAATTCGAGGTGGGTAAGTGTGTTTTACTGTAGCTCCAAGTTAAGGACCCAGATCGAGGCGGGTAAGTGTCTTTTACTGTAGCTCAAAGTTAAGGACCCAGATAAGGTGGGTAAGTGTGTTTTACTGCAGCTCCATGTTAAGGAACAAGATAAAGGTGGGTAAGTGTCTTTTACTGTTGTTCCAAGTTAAGGACCCAGATCAAGGTGGGTAAGTGTGTTTTACTGTAGCTCCCAGTTGAGGACCCAGATCAAGGTGGGTAAGTGTCTTATACTGTAGTTCCAAGTTAAGGACCCATATCGAGGTGGGTAAGTGTCTTTACTATAGCTCCAAACTAAGGACCCAGATCTAGGTGGGTAAGTGTGTTTTACTGTAGCTCCAAGTTAAGGAACCAGATCTAGGTGGGTAAGTGTGTTTTACTGTAGCTCCATGTTAAGGACCCAGATCGAGGTGGGTAAGTGTCTTTTACTGTAGCTCCAAGTTAAGGACACAGATCGAGGTGGGTATGTGTCTTTTACCGTAGCCCCAAGTTAAGGACCCAAATCGAGGATGATAAGTGTCTTCTACTCTAGCTCCAAGTTAAGCACCCAGATGGAGGTGGGTAAGTGTGTTTTACTGTAGCTCCAAGTTAAGGACCCAGATCAAGGTGGGTAAGTGTCTTTTACCGTAGTTCCAAGTTAAGGACCCAGCACGAGGTGGGTAAGTGTGTTTTACTGTAGCTCCAAGTTAATGACCCAGATCGAGGTGGGTAAGTGTGTTTTACTCAAGCTCCAAGTTAAGGACCCAGATCGAGGTTGGTAAGTGTGTTTTACTGTAGCTCCAAGTTAATGACCCAGATCTAGGTGGGTAAGTGTGTTTTACTGTAGCTCCAATTTAAGGACCCAAATCGAGGTGGGTAAGTGTCTTTTACTATATCTCCAAGTTAAGGACCCAGATTGAGGTGGGTAAGTGTCTTTTACTCTAGCTCCAAGTTAAGGACCCAGATCAAGGTAGGAAAGTGTCTTTTACTGTAGCACCAAGTTAAGGACCCAGATCAAGGTGGGTAAATATCTTTTTCTGTAGCTCCAATTAAGGACCCAATTCGAGGTGGGTAAGTGTGTTTTACTGTAGCTCCAAGTTAAGGACCCAGATCAAGGTGGGTAAGTGTCTTTTACTGTAGCTCCAATTTAAGGCCCCAGATTAAGGTGGGTAAGTGTGTTTACTGTAGCTCCAAATAAAGGACCCAGATCAAAGTGGGTAAGTGTGTTTTACTGTAGCTCCCAGTTAAGGACCCAGATCATTGTGGGTAAGTGTCTTTTACTGTAGTTCCAAGTTAAGGACCCAGATAGACGTGGGTAAGTGTGATTTACTGTAGCTCCAAGTTAAGGACCCAGATCATGTGGGTAAGTGTGTTTTTCTGTAGCTCCTAGTTAAGGACCCAGATCAAGGTGAGTAAGTGACTTTTACTGTAGTTCGAAGTTAAGGACCCAGATCTAGGTGGGTAAGTGTGTTTTACTGTAGCTCCAAGTTAAGAACCCAGATCGAGGTGGGTAAGTGTCTTTTACTGTAGCTCCAAGTTAAGGACCCAGATAAGGTGGGTAAGTGTGTTTTACTGCAGCTCCATGTTAAGGAACAAGATAAAGGTGGGTAAGTGTCTTTTACTGTTGTTCCAAGTTAAGGACCCAGATCAAGGTGGGTAAGTGTGTTTTACTGTAGCTCCCAGTTAAGGACCCAGATCAAGGTGGGTAAGTGTCTTTTACTGTAGTTCCAAGTTAAGGACCCAGATCGAGGTGGGTAAGTGTCTTTACTATAGCTCCAAATTAAGGACCCAGATCGGGTGGGTATGTGTATTTTACCGTAGCCCCAAGTTAAGGACCCAAATCGAGGATGATAAGTGTCTTCTACTCTAGCTCCAAGTTAAGCACCCAGATGGAGGTGGGTAAGTGTGTTTTACTGTAGCTCCAAGTTAAGGACCCAGATCGAGGTGGGTAAGTGTCTTTTACCGTAGTTCCAAGTTAAGGACCCAGCACGAGGTGGGTAAGTGTCTTTTACCGTAGCCCCAAGTTAAGGACCCAGATCGAGGTGGGTAAGTGTCTTTTACTGTAGCTCCAAGTTAAGGACCCAGATCGAGGTGGTTAAGTGTCTCTTACTGTACCTCCAAGTTAAGGACCCAGATTGAGGTGTGTAAGTGTGTTTTACTGTAGCTCCAAGTTAAGGACCCAGATCGAGGTGGGTAAGTGTGTTTTCATGTAGCTCCAAGTTAATAACCCAGATCGAGGTGAATAAGTGTGTTTTACTCTAGCCCCAAGTTAATGACCCAGATCTAGGTGGGTAAGTGTGTTTTACTGTAGCTCCAATTTAAGGACCCAAATCGAGGTGGGTAAGTGTCTTTTACTATATCTCCAAGTTAAGGTCCCAGATTGAGGTGGGTAAGTGTCTTTTACTCTAGCTCCAAGTTAAGGACCCAGATCAAGGTAGGAAAGTGTCTTTTACCGTAGCACCAAGTTAAGGACCCAGATCAAGGTGGGTAAATGTCCTTTTCTGTAGCTCCAATTAAGGACCCAATTCGAGGTGGGTAAGTGTGTTTTACTGTAGCTCCAAGTTAAGGACCCAGATCAAGGTGGGTAAGTGTGTTTACTGTAGCTCCAAATAAAGGACCCAGATCGAAGTGGGTAAGTGTGTTTTACTGTAGCTCCCAGTTAAGGACCCAGATCATGTGGGTAAGTGTGTTTTTCTGTAGCTCCTAGTTGAGGACCCAGATCAAGGTGAGTAAGTGACTTTTACTGTAGTTCGAAGTTAAGGACCCAGATCTAGGTGGGTAAGTGTGTTTTACTGTAGCTCCAAGTTAAGGAACCAGATCGAGGTGGGTAAGTGTCTTTTACTGTAGCTCCAAGTTAAGGACCCAGATCAAGGTGGGTAAGTCTGTTTTACTGCAGCTCCATGTTAAGGAACAAGATAAAGGTGGGTAAGTGTCTTTTACTGTTGTTCAAAGTTAACGACCCAGATCAAGGTGGGTAAGTGTGTTTTACTGTAGCTCCAAGTGAAGGACCCAGATCAAGATGGGTAAGTGTCTTTTACTGTTGTTCCAAGTTAAAGACTCAGATCAAGGTGGGTAAGTGTGTTTTACTGTAGCTCCAAGTTAAGGACCCAAATATAGGTGGGTAAGTGTCTTTTACTCTAGCTGCAAGTTAAGGATCCAGATCGAGGTGGGTAAGTGTATTTTACTGTGGTTCCAAGTTAAAGACCCAGATCGAGGTGGGTAAGTGTGTTTTATTGTAGCTCCAAGTTAAGGAACCAGATCGAATTGAGTAAGTGTGATTTACTGTAGCTCTAAGTTAAGGACCCAGATCGAGGTGGGTAAGTCTGTTTTACTGTAGCACCAAGTTAAGGACCCAGATCGCGGTGGGTAAGTGTCTTTTACTGAAGTTCCAAGTTAAGGACCCAGGTAGAGGTGGGTCAGTCTCTTTTACCGTAGCCCCAAGTTAAGGACCCAGATCGAGGTGGGTAAGTGTCTTTTATGTAGCTCCAAGTTAAGGACCATTATCGAGGTGGTTAAGTGTCTCTTACTGTACCTCCAAGTTAAGGACCCATATCGAGGTGAGTAAGTGTGTTTTACTGTAGCTCCAAGTTAAGGAGCCAGATCATGGTGGGAAGGTGTGTTTTACTGTAGCTCCAAGTTAAGGACCCAGATCGAGGTGGGTAAGTGTGTTTTATTGTAGCTCCTAGTTAAGGACCCAGATCGAGGTGGGTATGTGTCTTTTACTGTAGCTCCAAATTAAGGACCCAGATCGAGGTGGGTACGTGTCTTTTACTGTAGCTCCAATTTAAGGTCCCAGATCAGGTGGGTAAGTGTGTTTTACTGTAGTTCCAAATTAGGACCCAGATCGAGGTGGGTAAGTGTCTTTTACTGTAGCTCCAAATTAAGGACCCAGATCGAGGTAGGTACGTGTTTTTTACTCTAGCTCCAAGTTAAGGACTCAGATCGATCTGGGTAAGTGTGTTTTACTGTAGTTCCAAGTTAAGGACCCAGATAGAGGTGGGTAAATGTGTTTTACTGTAGCTCCAAGTTAAGGACCCAGATCGAGGTGGGTAAGTGTGTTTTCATGTAGCTCCAAGTTAATAACCCAGATCGAGGTGAATAAGTGTGTTTTACTCTAGCCCCAAGTTAATGACCCAGATCTAGGTGGGTAAGTGTGTTTTACTGTAGCTCCAATTTAAGGACCCAAATCGAGGTGGGTAAGTGTCTTTTACTATATCTCCAAGTTAAGGTCCCAGATTGAGGTGGGTAAGTGTCTTTTACTCTAGCTCCAAGTTAAGGACCCAGATCAAGGTAGGAAAGTGTCTTTTACCGTAGCACCAAGTTAAGGACCCAGATCAAGGTGGGTAAATGTCCTTTTCTGTAGCTCCAATTAAGGACCCAATTCGAGGTGGGTAAGTGTGTTTTACTGTAGCTCCAAGTTAAGGACCCAGATCAAGGTGGGTAAGTGTGTTTACTGTAGCTCCAAATAAAGGACCCAGATCGAAGTGGGTAAGTGTGTTTTACTGTAGCTCCCAGTTAAGGACCCAGATCATGTGGGTAAGTGTGTTTTTCTGTAGCTCCTAGTTGAGGACCCAGATCAAGGTGAGTAAGTGACTTTTACTGTAGTTCGAAGTTAAGGACCCAGATCTAGGTGGGTAAGTGTGTTTTACTGTAGCTCCAAGTTAAGGAACCAGATCGAGGTGGGTAAGTGTCTTTTACTGTAGCTCCAAGTTAAGGACCCAGATCAAGGTGGGTAAGTCTGTTTTACTGCAGCTCCATGTTAAGGAACAAGATAAAGGTGGGTAAGTGTCTTTTACTGTTGTTCAAAGTTAACGACCCAGATCAAGGTGGGTAAGTGTGTTTTACTGTAGCTCCAAGTGAAGGACCCAGATCAAGATGGGTAAGTGTCTTTTACTGTTGTTCCAAGTTAAAGACTCAGATCAAGGTGGGTAAGTGTGTTTTACTGTAGCTCCAAGTTAAGGACCCAAATATAGGTGGGTAAGTGTCTTTTACTCTAGCTGCAAGTTAAGGATCCAGATCGAGGTGGGTAAGTGTATTTTACTGTGGTTCCAAGTTAAAGACCCAGATCGAGGTGGGTAAGTGTGTTTTATTGTAGCTCCAAGTTAAGGAACCAGATCGAATTGAGTAAGTGTGATTTACTGTAGCTCTAAGTTAAGGACCCAGATCGAGGTGGGTAAGTCTGTTTTACTGTAGCACCAAGTTAAGGACCCAGATCGCGGTGGGTAAGTGTCTTTTACTGAAGTTCCAAGTTAAGGACCCAGGTAGAGGTGGGTCAGTCTCTTTTACCGTAGCCCCAAGTTAAGGACCCAGATCGAGGTGGGTAAGTGTCTTTTATGTAGCTCCAAGTTAAGGACCATTATCGAGGTGGTTAAGTGTCTCTTACTGTACCTCCAAGTTAAGGACCCATATCGAGGTGAGTAAGTGTGTTTTACTGTAGCTCCAAGTTAAGGAGCCAGATCATGGTGGGAAGGTGTGTTTTACTGTAGCTCCAAGTTAAGGACCCAGATCGAGGTGGGTAAGTGTGTTTTATTGTAGCTCCTAGTTAAGGACCCAGATCGAGGTGGGTATGTGTCTTTTACTGTAGCTCCAAATTAAGGACCCAGATCGAGGTGGGTACGTGTCTTTTACTGTAGCTCCAATTTAAGGTCCCAGATCAGGTGGGTAAGTGTGTTTTACTGTAGTTCCAAATTAGGACCCAGATCGAGGTGGGTAAGTGTCTTTTACTGTAGCTCCAAATTAAGGACCCAGATCGAGGTAGGTATGTGTTTTTTACTCTAGCTCCAAGTTAAGGACTCAGATCGATCTGGGTAAGTGTGTTTTACTGTAGTTCCAAGTTAAGGACCCAGATAGAGGTGGGTAAATGTGTTTTACTGTAGCTCCCAGTTAAGGACCCAGATCAAGGTGGGTAAGTGTCTTTTACTGTAGTTCCAAGTTAAGGACCCAGATCAGGTGGGTAAGTGTCTTTTACTGTAGTTCCAAGTTAAGGACCCAGATCGAGGTGTGTAAGTGTGTTTTACCGTAGCTCCAAGTTCAGGACCCAGATCGAGGTGGGTAAGTGTCTTTTACTGTAGTTCCAAGTTCAGGACCCAGATCGAGGTGGGTAAGTGTGTTTTATTTTAGCTGCAAGTTAAGGACCCAGATCGAGGTCGGTAAGTGTGTTTAACTTAGCTCCAATTTAAGGACCCGGATCGAGGTCGGTAAGTGTATTTTATTGTAGCTCCAAGTTAAGGAACCAGATCGAGGTGGTTAAATGTCTTTTACTGTAGCTCCAAGTTAATGACCCAGATCGAGGTGGGTAAGTGTGTTTTACTCTAGCTCCAAGTTAAGGACCCAGATCGATCTGCGTAAGTGTGTTTTACTGTAGCTCCATGTTAAGGACCCATATCATGTGGTCTTTTACTGTAGCTCCAAGTTGAGGACACAGATCTAGGTAGGTAAGTGTCTTTTACTGTAGCCCCAAGTTAAGGACCCAAATCGAGGATGATAAGTGTCTTCTACTCTAGCTCCAAGTTAAGCACCCAGATGGAGGTGGGTAAGTGTGTTTTACCGTAGCCCCAAGTTAAGGACCCAGATCAAGGTGGGTAAGTGTCTTTTACTGTAGATCCAAGTTAAGGACCCAGATTGAGGTGGTTAAGTGTCTCTTACTGTACCTCCAAGTTAAGGACCCAGATCGAGGTGGGTAAGTGTCTTTTACTGTAGTTCCAAGTTAAGGACCCAGATCTGGTGGGTATGTATGTTTTACTGTAGCTCCAAGTTAATGACCCAGATCGAGGTGGGTAAGTGTGTTTTACTCTAGCTCCAAGTTAAGGACCCAGATCAAGGTGGGTAAGTGTGTTTTACTGTAGCTTCAAGTTAAGAACCGAGATCGAGGTGGGTAAGTGTGTTTTACTGTCGCTCCAAGTTAAGGACCCAGATCAAGGTGGGTAAATGTCTTTCATTGTAGCTCCAAGTTAAGGACCCAATTAGGGGTGGGTAAGTGTGTTTTACTGTAGCTCAAAGTTAAGGACCCAGATAGAGATGGGTAAGTGTATTTTACTGTAGCTCCAAATTAAGGACCCAGATCGAGCTGGGTATTGTGTTTTATTGTAGCTCCAAGTTAAGGACCCAGATCGAGGTGAGTAAGTGTGTTTTACTGTAGCTCCAAGTTAAGGACCCAAATCAGGTGGGTAAGTGTATTTTACTCTAACTCCAAGTTAAGGACCCTGATCGAGGTCGGTAAGTGTGTTTTACCGTAGCTCCAAGTTCAGGACCCAGATCGAGGTGGGTAAGTGTCTTTTACTGTAGTTCCAAGTTCAGGACCCAGATCGAGGTGGGTAAGTGTGTTTTATTTTAGCTGCAAGTTAAGGACCCAGATCGAGGTCGGTAAGTGTGTTTAATTTAGCTCCAAATTAAGGACCAGGATCGAGGTCGGTAAGTGTGTTTTATTGTAGCTCCAAGTTAAGGAACCAGATCGAGGTGGTTAAATGTCTTTTACTGTAGCTCCAAGTTAATGACCCAGATCGAGGTGGGTAAGTGTGTCTTACTCTAGCTCCAAGTTAAGGACCCAGATCGAGTTGGGTAAGTGTGTTTTACTCTAGCTCCAAGTTAAGGACCCAGATCGAGGTGGGTAAGTGTCTTTTACTATATCTCCAAGTTAAGGACCCAGATCGAGGTGGGTAAATGTCTTTTATTGTAGCGCCAAGTTAAGGACCCAGATCGAGGTGGGTAAGTGTCTTTTACTGTAGTTCCAAGTTAAGGACCCAGATCGAGGTGGGTAAGTGTCTTTTACTGTAGCTCCAAGTTCAGGACCCAGATCAGGTGGGTAAGTGTCTTTTACTGTAGTTCCAAGTTAAGGACCCAGGTCTGGTGGGTATGTATGTTTTACTGTAGCTCCAAGTTAATGACCCAGATCGAGGTGGGTAGGTGTGTTTTACTCTAGCTCCAAGTTAAGGACCCAGATAGAGGTGGGTAAGTGTGTTTTACTGTAGCTTCAAGTTAAGGACCCAGATCGAGGTGGGTAAGTGTGTTTTCATGTAGCTCCAAGTTAATAACCCAGATCGAGGTGAATAAGTGTGTTTTACTCTAGCCCCAAGTTAATGACCCAGATCTAGGTGGGTAAGTGTGTTTTACTGTAGCTCCAATTTAAGGACCCAAATCGAGGTGGGTAAGTGTCTTTTACTATATCTCCAAGTTAAGGTCCCAGATTGAGGTGGGTAAGTGTCTTTTACTCTAGCTCCAAGTTAAGGACCCAGATCAAGGTAGGAAAGTGTCTTTTACCGTAGCACCAAGTTAAGGACCCAGATCAAGGTGGGTAAATGTCCTTTTCTGTAGCTCCAATTAAGGACCCAATTCGAGGTGGGTAAGTGTGTTTTACTGTAGCTCCAAGTTAAGGACCCAGATCAAGGTGGGTAAGTGTGTTTACTGTAGCTCCAAATAAAGGACCCAGATCGAAGTGGGTAAGTGTGTTTTACTGTAGCTCCCAGTTAAGGACCCAGATCATGTGGGTAAGTGTGTTTTTCTGTAGCTCCTAGTTGAGGACCCAGATCAAGGTGAGTAAGTGACTTTTACTGTAGTTCGAAGTTAAGGACCCAGATCTAGGTGGGTAAGTGTGTTTTACTGTAGCTCCAAGTTAAGGAACCAGATCGAGGTGGGTAAGTGTCTTTTACTGTAGCTCCAAGTTAAGGACCCAGATCAAGGTGGGTAAGTCTGTTTTACTGCAGCTCCATGTTAAGGAACAAGATAAAGGTGGGTAAGTGTCTTTTACTGTTGTTCAAAGTTAACGACCCAGATCAAGGTGGGTAAGTGTGTTTTACTGTAGCTCCAAGTGAAGGACCCAGATCAAGATGGGTAAGTGTCTTTTACTGTTGTTCCAAGTTAAAGACTCAGATCAAGGTGGGTAAGTGTGTTTTACTGTAGCTCCAAGTTAAGGACCCAAATATAGGTGGGTAAGTGTCTTTTACTCTAGCTGCAAGTTAAGGATCCAGATCGAGGTGGGTAAGTGTATTTTACTGTGGTTCCAAGTTAAAGACCCAGATCGAGGTGGGTAAGTGTGTTTTATTGTAGCTCCAAGTTAAGGAACCAGATCGAATTGAGTAAGTGTGATTTACTGTAGCTCTAAGTTAAGGACCCAGATCGAGGTGGGTAAGTCTGTTTTACTGTAGCACCAAGTTAAGGACCCAGATCGCGGTGGGTAAGTGTCTTTTACTGAAGTTCCAAGTTAAGGACCCAGGTAGAGGTGGGTCAGTCTCTTTTACCGTAGCCCCAAGTTAAGGACCCAGATCGAGGTGGGTAAGTGTATTTTATGTAGCTCCAAGTTAAGGACCATTATCGAGGTGGTTAAGTGTCTCTTACTGTACCTCCAAGTTAAGGACCCATATCGAGGTGAGTAAGTGTGTTTTACTGTAGCTCCAAGTTAAGGAGCCAGATCATGGTGGGAAGGTGTGTTTTACTGTAGCTCCAAGTTAAGGACCCAGATCGAGGTGGGTAAGTGTGTTTTATTGTAGCTCCTAGTTAAGGACCCAGATCGAGGTGGGTATGTGTCTTTTACTGTAGCTCCAAATTAAGGACGCAGATCGAGGTGGGTACGTGTCTTTTACTGTAGCTCCAATTTAAGGTCCCAGATCAGGTGGGTAAGTGTGTTTTACTGTAGTTCCAAATTAGGACCCAGATCGAGGTGGGTAAGTGTCTTTTACTGTAGCTCCAAATTAAGGACCCAGATCGAGGTAGGTACGTGTTTTTTACTCTAGCTCCAAGTTAAGGACTCAGATCGATCTGGGTAAGTGTGTTTTACTGTAGTTCCAAGTTAAGGACCCAGATAGAGGTGGGTAAATGTGTTTTACTGTAGCTCCCAGTTAAGGACCCAGATCAAGGTGGGTAAGTGTCTTTTACTGTAGTTCCAAGTTAAGGACCCAGATCAGGTGGGTAAGTGTCTTTTACTGTAGTTCCAAGTTAAGGACCCAGATCGAGGTGTGTAAGTGTGTTTTACCGTAGCTCCAAGTTCAGGACCCAGATCGAGGTGGGTAAGTGTCTTTTACTGTAGTTCCAAGTTCAGGACCCAGATCGAGGTGGGTAAGTGTGTTTTATTTTAGCTGCAAGTTAAGGACCCAGATCGAGGTCGGTAAGTGTGTTTAACTTAGCTCCAATTTAAGGACCCGGATCGAGGTCGGTAAGTGTATTTTATTGTAGCTCCAAGTTAAGGAACCAGATCGAGGTGGTTAAATGTCTTTTACTGTAGCTCCAAGTTAATGACCCAGATCGAGGTGGGTAAGTGTGTTTTACTCTAGCTCCAAGTTAAGGACCCAGATCGATCTGCGTAAGTGTGTTTTACTGTAGCTCCATGTTAAGGACCCATATCATGTGGGTAAGTGTCTTTTACTGTAGCTCCAAGTTGAGGACACAGATCTAGGTAGGTAAGTGTCTTTTACTGTAGCCCCAAGTTAAGGACCCAAATCGAGGATGATAAGTGTCTTCTACTCTAGCTCCAAGTTAAGCACCCAGATGGAGGTGGGTAAGTGTGTTTTACCGTAGCCCCAAGTTAAGGACCCAGATCAAGGTGGGTAAGTGTCTTTTACTGTAGATCCAAGTTAAGGACCCAGATTGAGGTGGTTAAGTGTCTCTTACTGTACCTCCAAGTTAAGGACCCAGATTGAGGTGTGTAAGTGTGTTTTACTGTAGCTCCAAGTTAAGGACCCAGATCGAGGTGGGTAAGTGTCTTTTACTGTAGTTCCAAGTTAAGGACCCAGATCTGGTGGGTATGTATGTTTTACTGTAGCTCCAAGTTAATGACCCAGATCGAGGTGGGTAAGTGTGTTTTACTCTAGCTCCAAGTTAAGGACCCAGATCAAGGTGGGTAAGTGTGTTTTACTGTAGCTTCAAGTTAAGAACCGAGATCGAGGTGGGTAAGTGTGTTTTACTGTCGCTCCAAGTTAAGGACCCAGATCAAGGTGGGTAAATGTCTTTCATTGTAGCTCCAAGTTAAGGACCCAATTAGGGGTGGGTAAGTGTGTTTTACTGTAGCTCAAAGTTAAGGACCCAGATAGAGATGGGTAAGTGTATTTTACTGTAGCTCCAAATTAAGGACCCAGATCGAGCTGGGTATTGTGTTTTATTGTAGCTCCAAGTTAAGGACCCAGATCGAGGTGAGTAAGTGTGTTTTACTGTAGCTCCAAGTTAAGGACCCAAATCAGGTGGGTAAGTGTATTTTACTCTAACTCCAAGTTAAGGACCCTGATCGAGGTCGGTAAGTGTGTTTTACCGTAGCTCCAAGTTCAGGACCCAGATCGAGGTGGGTAAGTGTCTTTTACTGTAGTTCCAAGTTCAGGACCCAGATCGAGGTGGGTAAGTGTGTTTTATTTTAGCTGCAAGTTAAGGACCCAGATCGAGGTCGGTAAGTGTGTTTAATTTAGCTCCAAATTAAGGACCAGGATCGAGGTCGGTAAGTGTGTTTTATTGTAGCTCCAAGTTAAGGAACCAGATCGAGGTGGTTAAATGTCTTTTACTGTAGCTCCAAGTTAATGACCCAGATCGAGGTGGGTAAGTGTGTCTTACTCTAGCTCCAAGTTAAGGACCCAGATCGAGTTGGGTAAGTGTGTTTTACTCTAGCTCCAAGTTAAGGACCCAGATCGAGGTGGGTAAGTGTCTTTTACTATATCTCCAAGTTAAGGACCCAGATCGAGGTGGGTAAATGTCTTTTATTGTAGCGCCAAGTTAAGGACCCAGATCGAGGTGGGTAAGTGTCTTTTACTGTAGTTCCAAGTTAAGGACCCAGATCGAGGTGGGTAAGTGTCTTTTACTGTAGCTCCAAGTTCAGGACCCAGATCAGGTGGGTAAGTGTCTTTTACTGTAGTTCCAAGTTAAGGACCCAGGTCTGGTGGGTATGTATGTTTTACTGTAGCTCCAAGTTAATGACCCAGATCGAGGTGGGTAGGTGTGTTTTACTCTAGCTCCAAGTTAAGGACCCAGATAGAGGTGGGTAAGTGTGTTTTACTGTAGCTTCAAGTTAAGGACCGAGATCGAGGTGGGTAAGTGTGTTTTACTGTAGCTCCAAGTTAAGGACCCAGATCAAGGTGGGTAAATGTCTTTTATTGTAGCGCCAAGTTAAGGACCCAATTAGAGGTGGGTAAGTGTGTTTTACTGTAGCTCAAAGTTAAGGACCCAGATAGAGATGGGTAAGTGTATTTTACTGTAGCTCCAAATTAAGGACCCAGATCGAGCTGGGTATTGTGTTTTATTGTAGCTCCAAGTTAAGGACCCAGATCGAGGTGAGTAAGTGTGTTTTACTGTAGCTCCAAGTTAAGGACCCAGATCAGGGTGGGTAAGTCTGTTTTACTGTAGCTCCAAGTTAAGGACCCAAATCAGGTGGGTAAGTGTCTTTTACTCTAGCTCCAAGTTAAGGACCCAGATGGAGGTGGGTAAATCTGTTTTATCGTAGCTCCAAGTTAAGGACCCAGATCAGGTGGGTAAGTGTCTTTTACTGCAGTTCAAGTTAAGGACCCAGATCGAGGTGGGTATGTGTCTTTTACCGTAGCCCCAAGTTAAGGACCCAGATCGAGGTGGGTAAGTGTCTTTTACTGTAGCTCCAAGTTAAGGACCCAGATCGAGGAGGTTAAATGTCTCTTACTGTAGCTCCAAGTTAAGGACCCTGATCGAGGTGTGTAAGTGTGTTTTACTGTAGCTCCAAGTTAAGGACCCAGATCGAGGTCGGTAAGTGTGTTTTACTGTAGCTCCAAGTTCAGGACCCAGATCGAGGTGGGTAAGTGTCTTTTACTGTAGTTCCAAGTTCAGGACCCAGATCGAGGTGGGTAAGTGTGTTTTATTGTAGCTGCAAGTTAAGGACCCAGATCAAGGTCGGTAAGTGTGTTTAATTTAGCTCCAATTTAAGGACCCAGATCGAGGTCGGTAAGTGTGTTTTATTGTAGCTCCAAGTTAAGGAACCAGATCGAGGTGGTTAAATGTCTTTTACTGTAGCTCCAAGTTAATGACCCAGATCGAGGTGTGTAAGTGTGTTTTACTCTAGCTCCAAGTTAAGGACCCAGATTAAGGTGGGTAAGTGTGTTTTACTCTAGCTTCAAGTTAAGGACCGAGATCGAGGTTGGTAAGTGTGTTTTACTGTAGCTCCAAGTTAATGACCCAGATCTAGGTGGGTAAGTGTGTTTTACTGTAGCTCCAAGTTAAGGAACCAAATCGAGGTGGGTAAGTTTCTTTTACTCCAAGTAAAGGACCCAGATTGAGGTGGGTAAGTGTCTTTTACTCTAGCTCCAAGTTAAGGACCCAGATCAAGGTGGGTAAGTGTGTTTTACTGTAGCTCCAAGTTAAGGACCCAGATCAATGTGGGTAAGTTTCTTTTACTGTAGCTCCAATTTAAGGCCCCCGATCAAGGTGGGTAAGTGTTTACTGTAGCTCCAAGCTAAGGACCCAGATCGAGGTGGGTAAATGTGTTTTACTGTAGCTCCCAGTTAAGGACCCAGATCGACGTGGGTAAGTGTCTTTACTATAGCTCCAAATTAAGGACCCAGATCGAGGTGGGTAAGTGTGATTTACTGTAGCTCCAAGTTAAGGACCCAGATCATGTGGATAAGTGTGTTTTTCTGTAGCTCCTAGTTAAGGACCCAGATCAAGGTGAGTAAGTGACTTTTACTGTAGTTCGAAGTTAAGGACCCAGATCTAGGTGGGTAAGTGTGTTTTACTGTAGCTCCATGTTAAGGAACAAGATCAAGGTGGGTAAGTGTCTTTTACTGTTGTTCCAAGTTAAGGACCCAGATCAAGGTGGGTAAGTGTGTTTTACTGTAGCTCCAAGTTAAGGACCCAGATCAAGATGGGTAAGTGTCTTTTACTGTTGTTCCAAGTTAAGGACTCAGATCAAGGTGGGTAAGTGTGTTTTACTGTAGCTCCAAGTTAAGGACCCGGATCGAAATGGTTAAGTGTCTCTTACTGTACCTCCAAGTTAAGGACCCTGATCGAGGTGTGTTAGTGTGTTTTACTGTAGCTCCAAGTTAAGGACCCAGATCGAGGTCGGTAAGTGTGTTTTACTGTAGCTCCAAGTTCAGGACCCAGATCGAGGTGGGTAAGTGTCTTTTACTGTAGTTCCAAGTTCAGGATCCAGATCGAGGTGGGTAAGTGTGTTTTATTGTAGCTGCAAGTTAAGGACCCAGATCGAGGTCGGTAAGTGTGTTTTATTTTAGCTCCAATTTAAGGACCCAGATCGAGGTCGGTATGTGTGTTTTATTGTAGCTCCAAGTTAAGGAACCAGATCGAGGTGGTTAAATGTCTTTTACTGTAGCTCCAAGTTAATGACCCAGATCGAGGTGGGTAAGTTTCTTTTACTATATCTCCAAGTTAAGGACCCAGATTGAGGTGGGTAAGTGTCTTTTACTCTAGCTCCAAGTTAAGGACCCAGATAAAGGTGGGTAAGTGTGTTTTACTGTAGCTCCAAGTAAAGGACCCAGATCAAGGTGGGTTAGTGTCTTTTACTGTAGCTCCAATTTAAGGCCCCCGATCAAGGTGGGTAAGTGTTTACTGTAGCTCCAAGCTAAGGACCCAGATCGAGGTGGGTAAATGTGTTTTACTGTAGCTCTCAGTTAAGGACCCAGATCATGGTGGGTAAGTGTCTTTTACTGTAGTTCCAAGTTAAGGACCCAGATCGACGTGGGTAAGTGTCTTTACTATGGCTCCAAATTAAGGACCCAGATCGAGGTGGGTAAGTGTGATTTACTGTAGCTCCAAGTTAAGGACCCAGATCATGTGGGTAAGTGTGTTTTTCTGTGGCTCCTAGTTAAGGACACAGATCAAGGTGAGTAAGTGACTTTTACTGTAGTTCGAAGTTAAGGACCCAGATCTAGGTAGGTAAGTGTGTTTTACTGTAGCTCCAAGTTAAGGACCCAGATCGAGGTGGGTAAGTGTCTTTTACTGTAGTTCCAAGTTAAGGACCCAGATCTAGGTGGGTAAGTGTGTTTTATTGTACCTCCAAGTTAAGGACCCAGATCGAGGTGGGTAAGTGTCTTTTACTGTAGTTCCAAGTTAAGGACCCAGATGAAGGTGGGTAAGTCTTTTTTACTGTAGCTCCAAGTTAAGGACCCAAATATAGGTGGGTGTCTTTTATTCTAGCTCCAAGTTAAGGACCCAGATGAAGGTGGGTAAGTCTGTTTTACCGTAGCACCAAGTTAAGGACCCAGATCGCGGTGGATAAGTGTCTTTTACTGAAGTTCCAAGTTAAGGACCCAGATAGAGGTGGGTAAGTGTCTTTTACCGTAGCCCCAAGTTAAGGACCATTATCGAGGTGGTTAAGTGTCTCTTACTGTACCTCGAAGTTAAGGACCCATATCGAGGTGGGTAAGTGTGTTTTACTGTAACTCCAAGTTAAGGACCCAGATAATGGTGGGAAGGTGTGTTTTACTGTAGCTCCAAGTTATGGACCCAGATCGAGGTGGGTAAGTGTGTTTTACTGTAGCTCCTAGTTAAGGACCAAGATCGAGGTGGGTACGTGTCTTTTACTGTAGCTCCAATTTAAGGTCCCAGATCAGGTGTGTAAGTGTGTTTTACTGTAGTTCCAAATTAGGACCCAGATCCAGGTGGATAAGTGTCTTTTACTCTAGCTCCAAATTAAGGACCCAGATCGAGGTAGGTACGTGTTTTTTACTCTAGCTGCAAGTTAATGACTCAGATCGAGGTGGGTAAGTGTGTTTTACTGTAGTTCCAAGTTAAGGACCCAGATTAAGGCGGGTAAATGTGTTTCACTGTAGCTCCCAGTTAAGGACCCAGATCAAGGTGGGTAAGTGTCTTTACTATAGCTCCAAATTAAGGACCCAGATCTAGGTGGGTAAGTCTGTTTTACTGTAGCTCCAAGTTAAGGACCCAGATCTAGGTGGGTAAGTGTGTTTTACTGTAGCTCCATGTTAAGGACCCAGATCGAGGTGGGTAAGTGTCTTTTGCAGTAGCTCCAAGTTAAGGACCCAGATCGAGGTGGGTAAGTGTGTTTTACTGTAGCTCCAAGGTAAGGAGCCAGATCGAGATGGGTAAGTGTGTTTTACTGTAGCTCCAAGTTAAGCACCCAGATCAAGGTGAGTAAGTGTCTTTTACTGTATTTCGAAGTTAAGGACCCAGATCTAGGTGGGTAAGTGTGTTTTACTGTAGCTCCAAGTTAAGGACCCAGATCGAGGTGGGTAAGTGTCTTTTACTGTTGTTCCAAATTAAGGACCCAGATCGAGGTGGGTAAGAGTGTTTTACTGTAGCTCCAAGTTAAGGACCCAGATCGAGGTGGGTAAGTGTGTTTTACTGTAGCTCCAAGTTAAGGACCCAGATCGAGGTGGGTAAGTGTGTTTTACTGTAGCTCCAAGTTAAGGACCCAGATCTAGGTGGGTAAGTGTTTTTTACTCTAGCTCCAAGTTAAGGACCCAGATCAAGGTGGGTAAGTGTCTTTTACTGTAACACCAATTAAAGGCCCCAGATCGAGGTGGGTAAGTGTGTTTACTGTAGCTCCAAGCTAAGGACCCAGATCGAGGTGGGTAAGTGTGTTTTACTGTAGCTCCCAGTTAAGGACCCAGATCAAGGTGGGTAAGTGTCTTTTAATGTAGTTCCAAGTTAAGGACCCAGATCGAGGTGGGTAAGTGTCTTTTCTTATAGCTCCAAATTAAGGACCCAGATCGAGGTGGGTAAGTGTGATTTACTGTAGCTTCAAGTTAAGGACCCAGATCAAGATGGGTAAGTGTCTTTTACTGTTGTTCCAAGTTAAGGACTCAGATCAAGGTGGGTAAGTGTGTTTTACTGTAGTTCCAAGTTAAGGACCCAAATATACGTGGGTAAGTGTATTTTACTCTAGCTCCAAGCTAAGGACCCAGATCGAGGTGGGTAAGTGTGTTTTATTGTAGCTCCAAGTTTAGGACCCAGATCGAGGTGAGTAAGTGTGATTTACTATAGCTCCAAGTTAAGGACCCAGATAAAGGTGGGTAAGTCTGTTTTACTGTAGCTCCAAGTTAAGGACCCAAATATAGGTGGGTGTCTTTTACTCTAGCTCCAAGTTAAGGACCCAGATGGAGGTGGGTAAGTGTCTTTTACTGTAGTTCCAAGTTAAGGACCCAGATCGAGTGGGAAAGTGTCTGTTACCGTAGCCCCAAGTTAAGGACCCAGATCGAGGTCGGTAAGTGTCTTTTATGTAGCTCCAAGTTAAGGACCATGATCGAGGTGGTTAAGTGTCTTTTACTGTACCTCCAAGTTAAGGACCCAGATCGAAGTGGGTAAGTGTGTTTTACTGTAGCTCCAAGTTAAGGACCCAGATGGAGGTGGGTAAGTCTGTTTTATCGTAGCACCAAGTTAAGGACCCAGATCGCGGTGGGTAAGTGTCTTTTACCGTAGCCCCAAGTAAAGGACCCAGATCGAGGTGGGTAAGTGTCTTTTATGTAGCTCCAAGTTAAGGACCATCATCGAGGTGGTTAAGTGTCTCTTACTGTACCTCCAAGTTAAGGACCCATATCGGTGTGGGTAAGTGTGTTTTACTGTAACTCCATGTTAAGGACCCAGATCATGGTGGGAAGGTGTGTTTCACTGTAGCTCCAAGTTAAGGACCCAGATCAGGTGGGTAAGTGTGTTTTACTGTAGTTCCAAATTAGGACCCAGATCGAGGTGGGTAAGTGTCTTTTACTCTAGCTCCAAATTAAGGACCCAGATCGAGGTAGGTACGTGTTTTTTACTCTAGCTCCAAGGTAAGGTCTCTGATCGAGGTGGGTAAGTGTGTTTTACTGTAGTTCCAAGTTAAGGACCCAGATAGAGGTGGGTAAATGTGTTTTACAGTAGCTCCCAGTTAAGGACCCAGATCAAGGTGGGTAAGTGTCTTTACTATAGCTCCAAATTAAGGACCCAGATCTAGGTGGGTAAGTGTGTTTTACTGTAGCTCCAAGTTAAGGACCCAGATCTAGGTGGGTAACTGTGTTTTACTGTAGCTCCATGTTAAGAACCCAGATCGAGGTGGGTAAGTGTCTTTTACAGTAGCTCCAAGTTAAGGACCCAGATCGAGGTGGGTAAGTGTGTTTTACTGTAGCTCCAAGTTAAGGAGCCAGATCGAGGTGGGTAAGTGTCTTTTACTGTTGTTCCAAATTAAGGACCCAGATCGAGGTGAGTAAGTGTCTTTTACTGTATTTCGAAGTTAAGGACCCAGATCTAGGTGGGTAAGTGTGTTTTACTGTAGCTCCAAGTTAAGGACCCAGATCGAGGTGGGTAAGTGTGTTTTACTGTAACTCCAAGTTAAGGACCCAGATCTAGGTGGGTAAGTGTTTTTTACTCTAGCTCCAAGTTAAGGACCCAGATCAAGGTGGGTAAGTGTCTTTTACTGTAACACCAATTAAAGGCCCCAGATCGAGGTGGGTAAGTGTGTTTACTGTAGCTCCAAGCTAAGGACCCAGATCGAGGTGGGTAAGTGTGTTTTACTGTAGCTCCCAGTTAAGGACCCAGATCAAGGTGGGTAAGTGTCTTTTAATGTAGTTCCAAGTTAAGGACCCAGATCGAGGTGGGTAAGTGTCTTTTCTTATAGCTCCAAATTAAGGACCCAGATCGAGGTGGGTAAGTGTGATTTACTGTAGCTTCAAGTTAAGGACCCAGATCAAGATGGGTAAGTGCCTTTTACTGTTGTTCCAAGTTAAGGACTCAGATCAAGGTGGGTAAGTGTGTTTTACTGTAGTTCCAAGTTAAGGACCCAAATATACGTGGGTAAGTGTATTTTACTCTAGCTCCAAGCTAAGGACCCAGATCGAGGTGGGTAAGTGTGTTTTATTGTAGCTCCAAGTTAAGGACCCAGATCGAGGTGAGTAAGTGTGATTTACTATAGCTCCAAGTTAAGGACCCAGATAGAGGTGGGTAAGTCTGTTTTACTGTAGCTCCAAGTTAAGGACCCAAATATAGGTGGGTGTCTTTTACTCTAGCTCCAAGTTAAGGACCCAGATGGAGGTGGGTAAGTGTCTTTTACTGTAGTTCCAAGTTAAGGACCCAGATCGAGTGGGAAAGTGTCTGTTACCGTAGCCCCAAGTTAAGGACCCAGATCGAGGTCGGTAAGTGTCTTTTATGTAGCTCCAAGTTAAGGACCATGATCGAGGTGGTTAAGTGTCTTTTACTGTACCTCCAAGTTAAGGACCCAGATCGAAGTGGGTAAGTGTGTTTTACTGTAGCTCCAAGTTAAGGACCCAGATGGAGGTGGGTAAGTCTGTTTTATCGTAGCACCAAGTTAAGGACCCAGATCGCGGTGGGTAAGTGTCTTTTACTGAAGTTCCAAGTTAAGGACCCAGATAGAGGTGGGTAAGTGTCTTTTACCGTAGCCCCAAGTTAAGGACCCAGATCGAGGTGGGTAAGTGTCTTTTATGTAGCTCCAAGTTAAGGACCATCATCGAGGTGGTTAAGTGTCTCTTACTGTACCTCCAAGTTAAGGACCCATATCGGTGTGGGTAAGTGTGTTTTACTGTAACTCCATGTTAAGGACCCAGATCATGGTGGGAAGGTGTGTGTTTCACTGTAGCTCCAAGTTAAGGACCCAGATCAGGTGGGTAAGTGTGTTTTACTGTAGTTCCAAATTAGGACCCAGATCGAGGTGGGTAAGTGTCTTTTACTCTAGCTGCAAATTAAGGACCCAGATCGAGGTAGGTACGTGTTTTTTACTCTAGCTCCAAGGTAAGGTCTCTGATCGAGGTGGGTAAGTGTGTTTTACTGTAGTTCCAAGTTAAGGACCCAGATAGAGGTGGGTAAATGTGTTTTACAGTAGCTCCCAGTTAAGGACCCAGATCAAGGTGGGTAAGTGTCTTTACTATAGCTCCAAATTAAGGACCCAGATCTAGGTGGGTAAGTGTGTTTTACTGTAGCTCCAAGTTAAGGACCCAGATCTAGGTGGGTAAGTGTGTTTTACTGTAGCTCCATGTTAAGAACCCAGATCGAGGTGGGTAAGTGTCTTTTACAGTAGCTCCAAGTTAAGGACCCAGATCAAGGTGGGTAAGTGTGTTTTACTGTAGCTCCAAGTTAAGGAGCCAGATCGAGGTGGGTAAGTGTCTTTTACTGTTGTTCCAAATTAAGGACCCAGATCGAGGTGGGTAAGAGTGTTTTACTGTAGCTCCAAGTTAAGGACCCAGATCGAGGTGGGTAAGTGTGTTTTACTGTAGCTCCAAGTTAAGGACCCAGATCGAGGTGGGTAAGTGTGTTTTACTGTAGCTCCAAGTTAAGGACCCAGATCTAGGTGGGTAAGTGTTTTTTACTCTAGCTCCAAGTTAAGGACCCAGATCAAGGTGGGTAAGTGTCTTTTACTGTAGCTCCAATTAAAGGCCCCAGATCGAGGTGGGTAAGTGTGTTTACTGTAGCTCCAAGCTAAGGACCCAGATCGAGGTGGGTAAGTGTGTTTTACTGTAGCTCCCAGTTAAGGACCCAGATCAAGGTGGGTAAGTGTCTTTTAATGTAGTTCCAAGTTAAGGACCCAGATCAAGGTGGGTATGTGTCTTTACTATAGCTCCAAATTAAGGACCCAGATCGAGGTGGGTAAGTGTGATTTACTGTAGCTTCAAGTTAAGGACCCAGATCAAGATGGGTAAGTGTCTTTTACTGTTGTTCCAAGTTAAGGACTCAGATCAAGGTGGGTAAGTGTGTTTTACTGTAGTTCCAAGTCAAGGACCCAAATATACGTGGGTAAGTGTGTTTACTGTAGCTCCAAACTAAGGACCCAGATCAAGGTGGGTAAGTGTGTTTTACTGTAGCTCCCAGTTAAGGACCCAGATCATGGTGGGTAAGTGTCTTTTACTGTAGTTCCAAGTTAAGGACCCAGATCGAGGTGGGTAAGTGTCTTTACTATAGCTCCAAATTAAGGACCCAGATCGAGGTGGGTAAGTGTGATTTACTGTAGCTCCAAGTTAAGGACCCAGATCAAGATGGGTAAGTGTCTTTTACTGTTGTTCCAAGTTAACGACTCAGATCGAGGTGGGTAAGTGTGTTTTACTGTAGCTCCAAGTAAAGGACCCAAATATACGTGGGTAAGTGTCTTTTACTCTAGCTCCAAGTTAAGGACCCAGATCAAGGTGGGTAAGTGTGTTTTATTGTAGCTCCAAATTAAGGACCCAGATCGAGGTGAGTAAGTGTTATTTACTGCAGCTCCAAGTTAAGGAACCAGATAAGGTGGGTAAGTCTATTTTACTGTAGTTCCAAGTTAAGGACCCAGATCGCGGTGGGTAAGTGTCTTTTACTGTAGTTCCAAGTTAAGGACCCAGATCGAGTGGGTAAGTGTCTTTTACGGTAGCCCCAAGTTAAGGACCCATATCGAGGTCGGTAAGTGTCTTTTATGTAGCTCCAAGTTAAGGACCATGATCGAGGTGGTTAAGTGTCTCTTACTGTACCTCCGGGTTAAGGACCCAGATCAAGGTGGGTAAGTGTGTTTTACTGTTGCTCCAAGTTAAGGACCCAGATCATGGTGGGAAAGTGTGTTTTACTGTAGCTCCAAGTTAAGGACCCAGATCGAGGTGGGTAAGTGTGTTTTACTGTAGCTTCAAGTTAAGGACCCAGATCGAGGTGGGTAAGTGTGTTTTACTGTAGCTCCAAGTTACGGACCCAGATCGTTGTGGTATGTGTGTTTTATCGTAGCTCCAAGTTAAGGACCCAGATCGAGGCGGGTAAGTGTCTTTTACTGTAGCTCCAAGTTAAGGACCCAGATCAAAGTGGGTAAGTATGATTTACTGTAGCTCCAAGTTAAGGACCCAGATCGAGGTGGTAAGTGTCTTTTACTGTATCACCAAGTTAAGGACCCAGATCGAGGTGGGTAAGTGTCTTTTACTGTAGCTCCATGTTAAGGACCCAGATCGAGGTGTGTAAGTGTCTTTTACTCTAGCTCCAAGTTAAAAACCCAGATCGAGGTGAGTAAGTGTGTTTTACTGTAGCTCCAAGTTGAGGACCCAGATCGAGTGGGTAAGTGTGTTTTATTGTAGCTCCAAGTTAATGACCCAGATCGAGTGGGTAAGTGTCTTTTGCTGGAGCTCCAATTTAAGGACCCAGATCGAGTGGGTATGTGTCTTTTACTGGAGCTCCAAGTTAAGGACCCAGATCGTGGTGGGTACCTGTTTTTTACTGGAGCTCCAAGTTAAGGACCCAGATCGAGGTGGGTAAGTGTGTTTTACTGTAGCTCCAATTTACGGACCCAGATCGATGTGGATATGTGTGTTTTATCGTAGCTCCAAGTTAAGGACCCAGATCGAGGCGGGTAAGTGTATTTTACTGTTGCTCCAATTTAATGACCCAGATCGAGGTGGGTATGTGTCTTTTACTGTAGCTCCAAGTTAAGGACCCAGATCAAGGTGGTTAAGTATGATTTACTGTAGCTCCAAGTTAAGGACCCAGATCGAGGTGGTAAGTGTCTTTTACTGTAGCACCAAGTTAAGGACCCAGATCGAGGTCGGTAAGTGTCTTTTACTGTAGCTCCATGTTAAGGACCCAGATCGAGATGGGTAAGTGTCCTTTACTGTAGCTCCAAGTTAAGGACCCAGATCGAGGTGAGTAAGTGTGTTTTACTGTAGCTCCAAGTTCAGGACCCAGATCGAGTGGTTAAGTGTCTTTTGCTGGAGCTCCAATTTAAGGACCCAGATCGAGTGGGTAAGTGTGTTTTATTGTAGCTCCAAGTTCAGGACCCAGATCGAGTGGTTAAGTGTCTTTTGCTGGAGCTCCAATTTAAGGACCCAGATCGAGTGGGTAAGTGTGTTTTATTGTAGCTCCAAGTTAAGGACCCAGATCGAGTGGTTAAGTGTCTTTTGCTGGAGCTCCAATTTAAGGACCCAGATAGAGTTGGGTAAGTGTGTTTTACTGTAGCTTCAAGTTAAGGACCCAGATCGAGGTGAGTAAGTGTGTTTTACTGTAGATCCAAGTTCAGGACCCTGATCGTGGTGGGTACGCGTATTTACTCTAGCTACAAGTTAAGGACTCAGATCGAGGTGGGTAACTGTCTTTTACTGTAGTTCCAAGTTAAGGACACAGATCTGGTGGGTAAGTATGTTTTACTGTAGCTCCAAGTTAATGACCCAGATCGATGTGGGTAAGTGTGTTTTACTCTAGCTCCGAGTTAAGGACCCAGATCGAGGTGGGTAAGTGTGTTTTACTGTAGCTCCAAGGTAAGGAGACAGATCAAGGCGGGTAAGTGTCTTTTACTGTTGTTCCAAGTTAAGGACCCAGATCAAGGTGAGTAAGTGTCTTTTAATGTAGTTCGAAGTTAAGGACCCATATCTAGGTGGGTAAGTCTGTTTTACTGTAGCTCCAAGTTAAGGACCCAGATCGAGGTGGGTAAGTGTCTTTTACTGTAGCTCCAAGTTAAGGACCCAGATCGAGGTGGGTAAGTGTGTTTTACTGTAGCTCCAAGTTAAGGACCCAGATCAAGGTGCGTAAGTGTGTTTTACTGTAGTTCCAAGTTAAGGACCCAGATCTAGGTGGGTAAGTGTCTTTACTATAGCTCCAAGTTAAGGACCCAAATCGAGGTGGGTAAGTGTCTTTTACTATATCTCCAAGTTAAGGACCCAGATTGAGGTGGGTAAGTGTCTTTTACTCTAGCTCCAAGTTAAGGACCCAGATCCAGGTAGGTAAGTGTCTTTTACTGTAGCTCCAAGTTAAGGACCCAGATCAAGGTGGGTAAGTGTCTTTTACTGTAGCTCCAATTTAAGGCCCCAGATCAAGGTGGGTAAGTGTGTTCACTGTAGCTCCAAGCTATGGACCCAGATCAAGGCGGGTAAGTGTCTTTTACTGTTGTTCCAAGTTAAGGACCCAGATCAAGGTGAGTAAGTGTCTTTTACTGTAGTTCGAAGTTAAGGACCCAGATCTAGGTGGGTAAGTGTGATTTACTGTAGCTCCAAGTTAAGGACCCAGATGGAGGTGGGGAAGTGTCTTTTACTGTTGTTCCAAATTAAGGACCCAGATCGTGGTGGGTAAGTGTGTTTTACTGTAGCTCCAAGTTAAGGACCCAGATCTAGGTAGGTAAGTGTGTTTTACTGTAGCTTCAAGTTAAGGACCCAGATCGAGGTGGGCAAGTGTGTTTTACTGTAGCTCCAAGTTAAGGACCCAGATCAAGGTGGGTAAGTGTTTTTTACTGTAGCTCCAAGTTAAGGACCCAAATCGAGGTGGGTAAGTGTCTTTTACTATATCTCCAAGTTAAGGACCCAGATTGAGGTGGGTAAGTGTCTTTTACTCTAGCTCCAAGTTAAGGACCCAGATCCAGGTAGGTAAGTGTCTTTTTATGTACCTCCAAGTTAAGGACCCAGATCCAGGTAGGTAAGTGTCTTTTACTGTAGCTCCAAGTTAAGGACCCAGATCTAGGTGGGTAAGTGTCTTTACTATAGCTCCAAATTAAGGACCCAGATCGAAGTGGGTAAGTGTGATTTACTGTAGCTCCAAGTTAAGGACCCAGATCAAGATGGGTAAGTGTCTTTTACTGTTGTTCCAAGTTAAGGACTCAGATCAAGGTGGGTAAGTGTGTTTTACTGTAGCTCCAAGTTAAGGACCCAAATATACGTGGGTAAGTGTCTTTTACTCTAGCTCCAAGTTAAGGACCCAGATCAAGGTGGGTAAGTGTCTTTTACAGTAGTTCCAAGTTAAGGACCCGATCTAGGTGGGTAAGTGTGTTTTATTGTAGCTCCAAGTTAAGGACCCAGATCGAGGTGAGTAAGTGTTATTTACTGTAACTCCAAGTTAAGGACCCAGATAGAGGTGGGTAAGTCTGTTTTACTGTAGTTCCAAGTTAAGGACCCAAATATAGGTGGGTGTCTTTTACTCTAGCTCCAAGTTAAGGACCCAGATGGAGGTGGGTAAGTCTGTTTTATCGTAGCACCAAGTTAAGGACCCAGATCGCGGTGGGTAAGTGTCTTTTACTGTAGTTCCAAGTTAAGGACCCAGATCGAGTGGGTAAGTGTCTTTTACCGTAGCCCCAAGTTAAGGACCCATATCGAGGTCGGTAACTGTCTTTTATGTAGCTCCAAGTTAAGGACCATGATCGAGGTGGTTAAGTGTCTCTTACTGTACCTCCGGGTTAAGGACCCAGATCAAGGTGGGTCAGTGTGTTTTACTGTAGCTCCAAGTTAAGGACCCAGAACATGGTGGGAAAGTGTGTTTTACTGTAGCTCCAAGTTACGGACCCAGATCGATGTGGGTATGTGTGTTTTATCGTAGCTCCAAGTTAAGGACCCAGATCGAGGTGGGTAAGTGTGTTTTACTGTAGCTTCAAGTTAAGTACCCAGATCGAGGTGGGTAAGTGTGTTTTACTGTAGCTCCAAGTTACGGACCCAGATCGATGTGGGTATGTGTGTTTTATCGTAGCTCCAAGTCAAGGACCCAGATCCAGGCGGGTAAGTGTCTTTTAGTGTAGCTCCAATTTAATGACCCAGATCGAGGTGGGTATGTGTCTTTTACTGTAGCTCCAAGTTAAGGACCCAGATCAAGGTGGGTAAGTATGATTTACTGTAGCTCCAAGTTAAGGACCCAGATTGAGGTGGGTAAGTGTGTTTTACTGTAGCTCCAAGTTAAGGACCCAGATCGAGGTGGTAAGTGTCTTTTACTGTAGCTCCAAGTTAAGGACCCAGATCGAGGTGGGTAATTGTCTTTTACTGTAGCTCCATGTTAAGGACCCAGATCGAGGTGTGTAAGTGTCTTTTACTCTAGCTCCAAGTTAAAAACCCAGATCGAGGTGGGTAAGTGTCTTTTACTGTAGCTCCAAGTTAAGGACCCAGATCGAGTGGGTAAGTGTCTTTTGCTGGAGCTCCAATTTAAGGACCCAGATCGAGTGGGTAAGTCTCTTTTACTGGAGCTCCAAGTTAAGGACCCAGATCTAGGTGGGTAAGTGTTTTTTACAGTAGCTCCAAGTTAATGACCCAGATCGAGGTGGGTAAGTGTGTTTTACTCTAGCTCCAAGTTAAGGACCCAGATCAGGTGGGTAAGTGTGTTTTACCGTAGCTTCAAGTTAAGGACCCAGATCGAGGTGGTTAAGTGTGTTTTACTGTAGCTCCAAGTTAAGGACCCAGATCTAGGTGGGTAAGTGTTTTTTACAGTAGCTCCAAGTTCAGGACCCAAATCGAGGTGGGTAAGTGTGTTTTACTGTAGCTCCAATTTAAGGCCCCAGATCGAGGTGGGTAAGTGTCTTTTACTGTTGTTCCAAGTTAAGGACCCAGATCAAGGTGGGTAAGTGTGTTTTACTGTAACTCCAAGTTAAGGACCCAGATCAAGGTGCGTAAGTGTGTTTTAATGTAGCTCCAAGTTAAGGACACAGATCAAGGTGGGTAAGTGTGTTTTACTGTAGCTCCAAGTTAAGGACACAAATATAGGTGGGTTAGTGTCTTTTACTCTAGCTCAAAGTTAAGGACCCAGATCGAGGTGGGTAAGTGTCTTTTACTGTAGTTCCAAGTTAAGGACCCAGATCGAGGTGGGTAGGTGTGTTTTATTGTAGCTCCAAGTTAAGGACCCAGATCGAGGTGGGTAAGTCTGTTTTACTGTAGCTCCCAGTTAAGGACCCAAATATAGGTGGGTGACTTTTACTCTAGCTCCAAGTTAAGGACCCAAAAGAAGGTGGGTAAGTCTGGTTTATCGTAGCACCAAGTTAAGGACCCAGATCGAGGTGGGTAATTGTCTTTTACTGTAGTTCCAAGTTAAGGACCCAGATCGAGGTGGGTAAGTGTCTTTTACCGTAGCCCCAGGTTAAGGACCCAGATCGAGGTGGGTAAGTGTCTTTTATGTAGCTCCTAGTTAAGGACCATGATCGAGGTGGTTAAGTGTCTCTTACTGTACCTCCAAGTTAAGGACCCAGATCGAGGTGGGTAAGTGTGTTTTACTGTAGCTCCAAGTTAAGGACCCAGATCATGGTGGGAAAGTGTGTTTTACTGTAGCTCCAAGTTAAGGACCCAGATCAGGTGGGTAAGTGTGTTTTACTGTAGCTCCAAATTAAGGACCCAGATCGAGGTGGGTAAGTGTGTTTTACTGTAGCTCCAAGTTACGGACCCAGATCGATGTGGGTATATGTGTTTTATCGTAGCTCCAAGTTAAGGACCCAGATCGAGGTGGTTAAGTGTCTTTTACTGTAGCTCCAATTTAAGGTCCCAGATCAGGTGAGTAGGTGTATTTTACTGTAGCTCCAAATAAGGACCCAGATCGAGGTGGGTAAGGATATTTTACTGTAGCTCCAAGTTAAGGACCCAGATTGAGGTGGGTAAGTCTGTTTTACTGTAGCTCCAAGTTAAGGACCCAGATCGAGGTGGTAAGTGTCTTTTACTGTAGCTCCAAGTTAAGGACCCAGATCGAGGTGGGTAATTGTCTTTTACTGTAGCTCCATGTTAAGGACCCAGATCGAGGTGTGTAAGTGTCTT
This sequence comes from Eledone cirrhosa, assembly GCA_964016885.1. Classification (NCBI taxonomy): domain Eukaryota; kingdom Metazoa; phylum Mollusca; class Cephalopoda; order Octopoda; family Eledonidae; genus Eledone; species Eledone cirrhosa. Next base: position 322,233,011 of record OZ024743.1, on the reverse strand, counting down.
TTACTCTAGCTCCAAGTTAAAAACCCAGATCGAGGTGGGTAAGTGTCTTTTACTGTAGCTACAAGTTAAGGACCCAGATCGAGTGGGTAAGTGTCTTTTGCTGGAGCTCCAATTTAAGGACCCAGATCGAGTGGGTAAGTCTCTTTTACTGGAGCTCCAAGTTAAGGACCCAGATCTAGGTGGGTAAGTGTTTTTTACAGTAGCTCCAAGTTAATGACCCAGATCGAGGTGGGTAAGTGTGTTTTACTCTAGCTCCAAGTTAAGGACCCAGATCAGGTGGGTAAGTGTGTTTTACCGTAGCTTCAAGTTAAGGACCCAGATCGAGGTGGTTAAGTGTGTTTTACTGTAGCTCCAAGTTAAGGACCCAGATCTAGGTGGGTAAGTGTTTTTTACAGTAGCTCCAAGTTCAGGACCCAAATCGAGGTGGGTAAGTGTGTTTTACTGTAGCTCCAAGTTAAGGACCCAGATCAAGTTGGGTAAGTGTCTTTTACTGTAGCTCCAATTTAAGGCCCCAGATCGAGGTGGGTAAGTGTCTTTTACTGTTGTTCCAAGTTAAGGACCCAGATCAAGGTGGGTAAGTGTGTTTTACTGTAACTCCAAGTTAAGGACCCAGATCAAGGTGCGTAAGTGTGTTTTAATGTAGCTCCAAGTTAAGGACACAGATCAAGGTGGGTAAGTGTGTTTTACTGTAGCTCCAAGTTAAGGACACAAATATAGGTGGGTTAGTGTCTTTTCCTCTAGCTCAAAGTTAAGGACCCAGATCGAGGTGGGTAAGTGTCTTTTACTGTAGTTCCAAGTTAAGGACCCAGATCGAGGTGGGTAGGTGTGTTTTATTGTAGCTCCAAGTTAAGGACCCAGATCGAGGTGGGTAAGTCTGTTTTACTGTAGCTCCCAGTTAAGGACCCAAATATAGGTGGGTGACTTTTACTCTAGCTCCAAGTTAAGGACCCAAAAGAAGGTGGGTAAGTCTGGTTTATCGTAGCACCAAGTTAAGGACCCAGATCGAGGTGGGTAATTGTCTTTTACTGTAGTTCCAAGTTAAGGACCCAGATCGAGGTGGGTAAGTGTCTTTTACCGTAGCCCCAGGTTAAGGACCCAGATCGAGGTGGGTAAGTGTCTTTTATGTAGCTCCTAGTTAAGGACCATGATCGAGGTGGTTAAGTGTCTCTTACTGTACCTCCAAGTTAAGGACCCAGATCGAGGTGGGTAAGTGTGTTTTACTGTAGCTCCAAGTTAAGGACCCAGATCATGGTGGGAAAGTGTGTTTTACTGTAGCTCCAAGTTAAGGACCCAGATCAGGTGGGTAAGTGTGTTTTACTGTAGCTCCAAATTAAGGACCCAGATCGAGGTGGGTAAGTGTGTTTTACTGTAGCTCCAAGTTACGGACCCAGATCGATGTGGGTATATGTGTTTTATCGTAGCTCCAAGTTAAGGACCCAGATCGAGGTGGTTAAGTGTCTTTTACTGTAGCTCCAATTTAAGGTCCCAGATCAGGTGAGTAGGTGTATTTTACTGTAGCTCCAAATAAGGACCCAGATCGAGGTGGGTAAGGATATTTTACTGTAGCTCCAAGTTAAGGACCCAGATTGAGGTGGGTAAGTCTGTTTTACTGTAGCTCCAAGTTAAGGACCCAGATCGAGGTGGGTAAGTGTGTTTTACTGTAGCTCCAAGTTAAGGACCCAGATCAAGATGGGTAAGTGTCTTTTACTGTCTTTCCAAGTTAAGGACTCAGATCAAGTTGGGTAAGTGTGTTTTACTGTAGCTCCAAGTTAAGGACCCAAATATACGTGGGTAAGTGTCTTTTACTCTAGCTCCAAGTTAAGGACCCAGATCAAGGTGGGTAAGTGTCTTTTACAGTAGTTCCAAGTTAAGGACCCGATCTAGGTGGGTAAGTGTGTTTTATTGTAGCTCCAAGTTAAGGACCCAGATCGAGGTGAGTAAGTGTTATTTACTGTAACTCCAAGTTAAGGACCCAGATAGAGGTGGGTAAGTCTGTTTTACTGTAGTTCCAAGTTAAGGACCCAAATATAGGTGGGTGTCTTTTACTCTAGCTCCAAGTTAAGGACCCAGATGGAGGTGGGTAAGTCTGTTTTATCGTAGCACCAAGTTAAGGACCCAGATCGCGGTGGGTAAGTGTCTTTTACTGTAGTTCCAAGTTAAGGACCCAGATCGAGTGGGTAAGTGTCTTTTACCGTAGCCCCAAGTTAAGGACCCATATCGAGGTCGGTAACTGTCTTTTATGTAGCTCCAAGTTAAGGACCATGATCGAGGTGGTTAAGTGTCTCTTACTGTACCTCCGGGTTAAGGACCCAGATCAAGGTGGGTCAGTGTGTTTTACTGTAGCTCCAAGTTAAGGACCCAGAACATGGTGGGAAAGTGTCTCTTACTGTACCTCCAAGTTAAGGACCCAGATCGAGGTGGGTAAGTGTGTTTTACTGTAGCTCCAAGTTAAGGACCCAGATCATGGTGGGAAAGTGTGTTTTACTGTAGCTCCAAGTTAAGGACCCAGATCAGGTGGGTAAGTGTGTTTTACTGTAGCTCCAAATTAAGGACCCAGATCGAGGTGGGTAAGTGTGTTTTACTGTAGCTCCAAGTTACGGACCCAGATCGATGTGGGTATATGTGTTTTATCGTAGCTCCAAGTTAAGGACCCAGATCGAGGTGGTTAAGTGTCTTTTACTGTAGCTCCAATTTAAGGTCCCAGATCAGGTGAGTAGGTGTATTTTACTGTAGCTCCAAATAAGGACCCAGATCGAGGTGGGTAAGGATATTTTACTGTAGCTCCAAGTTAAGGACCCAGATTGAGGTGGGTAAGTCTGTTTTACTGTAGCTCCAAGTTAAGGACCCAGATCGAGGTGGGTAAGTGTGTTTTACTGTAGCTCCAAGTTAAGGACCCAGATCAAGATGGGTAAGTGTCTTTTACTGTCTTTCCAAGTTAAGGACTCAGATCAAGTTGGGTAAGTGTGTTTTACTGTAGCTCCAAGTTAAGGACCCAAATATACGTGGGTAAGTGTCTTTTACTCTAGCTCCAAGTTAAGGACCCAGATCAAGGTGGGTAAGTGTCTTTTACAGTAGTTCCAAGTTAAGGACCCGATCTAGGTGGGTAAGTGTGTTTTATTGTAGCTCCAAGTTAAGGACCCAGATCGAGGTGAGTAAGTGTTATTTACTGTAACTCCAAGTTAAGGACCCAGATAGAGGTGGGTAAGTCTGTTTTACTGTAGTTCCAAGTTAAGGACCCAAATATAGGTGGGTGCCTTTTACTCTAGCTCCAAGTTAAGGACCCAGATGGAGGTGGGTAAGTCTGTTTTATCGTAGCACCAAGTTAAGGACCCAGATCGCGGTGGGTAAGTGTCTTTTACTGTAGTTCCAAGTTAAGGACCCAGATCGAGTGGGTAAGTGTCTTTTACCGTAGCCCCAAGTTAAGGACCCATATCGAGGTCGGTAACTGTCTTTTATGTAGCTCCAAGTTAAGGACCATGATCGAGGTGGTTAAGTGTCTCTTACTGTACCTCCGGGTTAAGGACCCAGATCAAGGTGGGTCAGTGTGTTTTACTGTAGCTCCAAGTTAAGGACCCAGAACATGGTGGGAAAGTGTGTTTTACTGTAGCTCCAAGTTACGGACCCAGATCGATGTGGGTATGTGTGTTTTATCGTAGCTCCAAGTTAAGGACCCAGATCGAGGTGGGTAAGTGTGTTTTACTGTAGCTTCAAGTTAAGGACCCAGATCGAGGTGGGTAAGTGTGTTTTACTGTAGCTCCAAGTTACGGACCCAGATCGATGTGGGTATGTGTGTTTTATCGTAGCTCCAAGTCAAGGACCCAGATCCAGGCGGGTAAGTGTCTTTTACTGTAGCTCCAATTTAATGACCCAGATCGAGGTGGGTATGTGTCTTTTACTGTAGCTCCAAGTTAAGGACCCAGATCAAGGTGGGTAAGTATGATTTACTGTAGCTCCAAGTTAAAAACCCAGATCGAGGTGGGTAAGTGTCTTTTACTGTAGCTCCAATTTAAGGACCCAGATCGAGTGGGTAAGTCTCTTTTACTGGAGCTCCAAGTTAAGGACCCAGATCTAGGTGGGTAAGTGTTTTTTACAGTAGCTCCAAGTTAATGACCCAGATCGAGGTGGGTAAGTGTGTTTTACTCTAGCTCCAAGTTAAGGACCCAGATCAGGTGGGTAAGTGTGTTTTACCGTAACTTCAAGTTAAGGACCCAGATCGAGGTGGTTAAGTGTGTTTTACTGTAGCTCCAAGTTAAGGACCCAGATCTAGGTGGGTAAGTGTTTTTTACAGTAGCTCCAAGTTCAGGACCCAAATCGAGGTGGGTAAGTGTGTTTTACTGTAGCTCCAAGTTAAGGACCCAGATCAAGTTGGGTAAGTGTCTTTTACTGTAGCTCCAATTTATGGCCCCAGATCGAGGTGGGTAAGTGTCTTTTACTGTTGTTCCAAGTTAAGGACCCAGATCAAGGTGGGTAAGTGTGTTTTACTGTAACTCCAAGTTAAGGACCCAGATCAAGGTGGGTAAGTGTGTTTTAATGTAGCTCCAAGTTAAGGACACAGATCAAGGTGGGTAAGTGTGTTTTACTGTAGCTCCCAGTTAAGGACACAAATATAGGTGGGTGACTTTTACTCTAGCTCCAAGTTAAGGACCCAAAAGAAGGTGGGTAAGTCTGGTTTATCGTAGCACCAAGTTAAGGACCCAGATCGAGTTGGGTATGTGTATTTTACTGTAGCTCCATGTTAAGGACCCAGATCGTGGTGGGTAAGTGTCTTTTACTCTAGTTCCAAGTTAAGGACCCAGATCGAGGTGGGTAAGTGTCTTTTACCGTAGCCCCAGGTTAAGGACCCAGATCGTGGTGGGTAAGTGTCTTTTATGTAGCTCCAAGTTAAGGACCATGATCGAGGTGGTTAAGTGTCTCTTACTGTACCTCCAAGTTAAGGACCCAGATCGAGGTGGGTAAGTGTGTTTTACTGTAGCTCCAAGTTAAGGACCCAGATCATGGTGGGAAAGTGTGTTTTACTGTAGCTCCAAGTTAAGGACCCAGATAAAGTGGGTAAGTGTGTTTTACTGTAGCTCCAAATTAAGGACCCAGATCGAGGTGGGTAAGTGTGTTTTACTGTAGCTCCAAGTTACGGACCCAGATCGATGTGGGTATATGTGTTTTATCGTAGCTCCAAGTTAAGGACCCAGATCGAGGTGGTTAAGTGTCTTTTACTGTAGCTCCAATTTAAGGTCCTAGATCAGGTGAGTAGGTGTATTTTACTGTAGCTCCAAATAAGGACCCAGATCGAGGTGGGTAAGGATATTTTACTGTAGCTCCAAGTTAAGGACCCAGATTGAGGTGGGTAAGTCTGTTTTACTGTAGCTCCAAGTTAAGGACCCAGATCGAGGTGGGTAAGTGTGTTTTACTGTAGCTCCAAGTTAAGGACCCAGATCGAGGTGGTAAGTGTCTTTTACTGTAGCTCCAAGTTAAGGACCCAGATCGAGGTGGGTATGTGTATTTTACTGTAGCTCCATGTTAAGGACCCAGATCGAGGTGTGTAAGTGTCTTTTACTCTAGCTCCAAGTTAAAAACCCAGATCGAGGTTCGTAAGTGTCTTTTACTGTAGCTCCAATTTAAGGACCCAGATCGAGTGGGTAAGTCTCTTTTACTGGAGCTCCAAGTTAAGGACCCAGATCTAGGTGGGTAAGTGTTTTTTACAGTAGCTCCAAGTTAATGACCCAGATCGAGGTGGGTAAGTGTGTTTTACTCTAGCTCCAAGTTAAGGACCCAGATCAGGTGGGTAAGTGTGTTTTACCGTAACTTCAAGTTAAGGACCCAGATCGAGGTGGTTAAGTGTGTTTTACTGTAGCTCCAAGTTAAGGACCCAGATCTAGGTGGGTAAGTGTTTTTTACAGTAGCTCCAAGTTCAGGACCCAAATCGAGGTGGGTAAGTGTGTTTTACTGTAGCTCCAAGTTAAGGACCCAGATCAAGTTGGGTAAGTGTCTTTTACTGTAGCTCCAATTTATGGCCCCAGATCGAGGTGGGTAAGTGTCTTTTACTGTTGTTCCAAGTTAAGGACCCAGATCAAGGTGGGTAAGTGTGTTTTACTGTAACTCCAAGTTAAGGACCCAGATCAAGGTGGGTAAGTGTGTTTTAATGTAGCTCCAAGTTAAGGACACAGATCAAGGTGGGTAAGTGTGTTTTACTGTAGCTCCCAGTTAAGGACACAAATATAGGTGGGTGACTTTTACTCTAGCTCCAAGTTAAGGACCCAAAAGAAGGTGGGTAAGTCTGGTTTATCGTAGCACCAAGTTAAGGACCCAGATCGAGTTGGGTATGTGTATTTTACTGTAGCTCCATGTTAAGGACCCAGATCGTGGTGGGTAAGTGTCTTTTACTCTAGTTCCAAGTTAAGGACCCAGATCGAGGTGGGTAAGTGTCTTTTACCGTAGCCCCAGGTTAAGGACCCAGATCGTGGTGGGTAAGTGTCTTTTATGTAGCTCCAAGTTAAGGACCATGATCGAGGTGGTTAAGTGTCTCTTACTGTACCTCCAAGTTAAGGACCCAGATCGAGGTGGGTAAGTGTGTTTTACTGTAGCTCCAAGTTAAGGACCCAGATCATGGTGGGAAAGTGTGTTTTACTGTAGCTCCAAGTTAAGGACCCAGATAAAGTGGGTAAGTGTGTTTTACTGTAGCTCCAAATTAAGGACCCAGATCGAGGTGGGTAAGTGTGTTTTACTGTAGCTCCAAGTTACGGACCCAGATCGATGTGGGTATATGTGTTTTATCGTAGCTCCAAGTTAAGGACCCAGATCGAGGTGGTTAAGTGTCTTTTACTGTAGCTCCAATTTAAGGTCCTAGATCAGGTGAGTAGGTGTATTTTACTGTAGCTCCAAATAAGGACCCAGATCGAGGTGGGTAAGGATATTTTACTGTAGCTCCAAGTTAAGGACCCAGATTGAGGTGGGTAAGTCTGTTTTACTGTAGCTCCAAGTTAAGGACCCAGATCGAGGTGGGTAAGTGTGTTTTACTGTAGCTCCAAGTTAAGGACCCAGATCGAGGTGGTAAGTGTCTTTTACTGTAGCTCCAAGTTAAGGACCCAGATCGAGGTGGGTATGTGTATTTTACTGTAGCTCCATGTTAAGGACCCAGATCGAGGTGTGTAAGTGTCTTTTACTCTAGCTCCAAGTTAAAAACCCAGATCGAGGTTCGTAAGTGTCTTTTACTGTAGCTCCAAGTTAAGGACTCAGATCGAGGTGGGTAAGTGTGTTTTACTGTAGTTCCAAGTTAAGGACCCAGATAGGGGTGGGTAAATGTGTTTTACTGTAGCTCCAAGTTAAGGACTCAGATAGAGGTGGGTAGGTGTGTTTTACTGTAGCTCCAAGTTAAGGACCCAGATCGAGGTGGGTAAGTGTCTTTTACTGTAGCTCCAATTTAAGGAACCAGATCGAGGTGGTAAGTGTCTTTTACTGTAGCTCCAAGTTAAGGACCCAGATCGAGGTGGGTAAGTGTCTTTTACTGTAGCTCCCAGTTAAGGACCCAGATCGAGGTGGGTAAGTGTCTTTTACTGTAGCTCCAATTTAAGGTCCCAGATCAGGTGGGTCAGTGTGTTTTACTGTAGTTCCAAGTTAAGGACCCAGATAGAGGTGGGTAAGTGTGTTTTACTGTAGCTCCAAGTTAAGGACCCAGATCGAGGTGGGTAAGTATGATTTACTGTAGCTCCAAGTTAAGGACCCAGATTGAGGTGGGTAAGTGTGTTTTACTGTAGCTCCAAGTTAAGGACCCAGATCGAGGTGGTAAGTGTCTTTTACTGTAGCTCCAAGTTAAGGACCCAGATCGAGGTAGGTATGTGTCTTTTACTGTAGCTCCATGTTAAGGACCCAGATCGAGGTGTGTAAGTGTCTTTTACTGTAGCTCCAAGTTCAGGACCCAGATCGAGTGGGTAAGTGTGTTTTACTGTAGCTCCAAGTTAAGGACCCAGATCGAGTGGGTAAGTGTCTTTTACTGGAGCTCCAATTTAAAGACCCAGATAGAGTGGGTAAGTGTCTTTTACTGGAGCTCCAAGTTCAGGACCCAGATCGAGTGGGTAAGTGTGTTTTACTGTAGCTCCAAGTTAAGGACCTAGATCGAGTGGGTAAGTGTCTTTTACTGGAGCTCCAATTTAAAGACCCAGATCGAGTGAGTAAGTGTGTTTTACTGTAGCTCCAAGTTCAGGACCCAGATCGAGTGGGTAAGTGTGTTTTACTGTAGCTCCAAGTTAAGGACCCAGATCGAGGTGAGTAAGTGTGTTTTACTGTAGCTCCAAGTTCAGGACCCTGATCGTGGTGGGTACGTGTTTTTTACTCTAGCTCCAAGTTAAGGACCCAGATCGAGGTGGTAATTGTCTTTTACTGTAGCTCCAAGTTAAGGACCCAGATCGAGGTGGGTAAGTGTCTTTTACTGTAGCTCCATGTTAAGGACCCAGATCGAGGTGTGTAAGTGTCTTTTACTCTAGCTCCAAGTTAAGGACCCAGATCGTGGTGAGTAAGTGTGTTTTACTGTAGCTCCAAGTTCAGGACCCAGATAGAGTGGGTAAGTGTGTTTTATTGTAGCTCCAAGTTAAGGACCCAGATCGAGGTGGGTAAGTGTTTTTTACTGTAGCTCCAAGTTCAGGACCCAAATATAGGTGAGTAAGTGTCTTTTACTATATCTCCAAGTTAAGGACCCAGATTGAGCTGGGTAAGTGTCTTTTACTCTAGCTCCAAGTTAAGGACCAAGATCCAGGTAGGTAAGTGTGTTTTACTGTAGCTCCAAGTTATGGACCCAGATCAAGGTGGGTAAATGTCTTTTTCTGTAGCTCCAATTAAGGACCTAATTCGAGGTGGGTAAGTGTGTTTTACTGTAGCTCCAAGTTAAGGACCCAGATCAAGTTGGGTAAGTGTCTTTTACTGTAGCTCCAATTTAAGGCCCCAGATTGAGGTGGGTAAGTGTGTTTACTGTAGCTCCAAGCTAAGGACCCAGATCGAGGTGGGTAAGTGTGTTGTACTGTAGCTCCAAGTTAAGGACCCAGATCATGGTGGGAAAGTGTGTTTTACTGTAGCTCCAAGTTAAGGACCCAGATCGAGGTGGGTAAGTGTGTTTTACTGTAGCTCCAAATTAAGGAACCAGATCGAGGTGTGTAAGTGTGTTTTACTGTAGCTCCAAGTTACGGACCCAGATCGATGTGGGTATATGTGTTTTATCGTAGCTCCAAGTTAAGGACCCAGATCGAGGTGGGTAAGTGTGTTTTACTGTAGCTCCAAGTTAAGGACCCAGATCGAGGTGGTTAAGTGTCTTTTACTGTAGCTCCAATTTAAGGTCCCAGATCAGGTGGGTAGGTGTATTTTACTGTAGCTCCAAATAAGGACCCAGATCGAGGTGGGTAAGGATATTTTACTGTAGCTCCAAGTTAAGGACCCAGATTGAGGTGGGTAAATGTGTTTTACTGTAGCTCCAAGTTAAGGACCCAGATCGAGGTGGGTAAGTGTGTTTTACTGTAGCTCCAAGTTAAGGACCCAGATCGAGGTGGTAAGTGTCTTTTACTGTAGCTCCAAGTTAAGGACCCAGATCGAGGTGGGTCTGTGTCTTTTACTGTAGCTCCATGTTAAGGACCCAGATCGATGTGTGTAAGTGTCTTTTACTCTAGCTCCAAGTTAAAAACCCAGATCGAGGTTCGTAAGTGTCTTTTACTGTAGCTCCAAGTTAAGGACCCAGATCGTGGTGGGTACGTGTTTTTTACTCTAGCTCCAAGTTAAGGACTCAGATCGAGGTGGCTAAGTGTGTTTTACTGTAGTTCCAAGTTAAGGACCCAGATAGAGGTGGGTAAATGTGTTTTACTGTAGCTCCAAGTTAAGGACTCAGATAGAGGTGGGTAAGTGTGTTTTACTGTAGCTCCAAGTTATGGACCCAGATCGAGGTGGGTAATTGTCTTTTACTGTAGCTCCAATTTAAGGACCCAGATCGAGGTGGTAAGTGTCTTTTACTGTAGCTCCAAGTTAAGGACCCAGATCGAGGTGGGTAAGTGTCTTTTACTGTAGCTCCCAGTTAAGGACCCAGATCGAGGTGGGTAAGTGTCTTTTACTGTAGCTCCAATTTAATGTCCCAGATCAGGTGGGTAAGTGTGTTTTACTGTAGTTCCAAGTTAAGGACCCAGATAGAAGTGGGTAAATGTGTTTTACTGTAGCTCCAATTTAAGGACTCAGATAGAGGTGGGTAAGTGTGTTTTACTGTAGTTCCAAGTTAAGGACCCAGATCGAGGTGGGTAAGTATGATTTACTGTAGCTCCAAGTTAAGGACCCAGATTGAGGTGGGTAAGTGTGTTTTACTGTAGCTCCAAGTTAAGGACCCAGATCGAGGTGGTAAGCGTCTTTTACTGTAGCTCCAAGTTAAGGACCCAGATCGAGGTGGGTATGTGTCTTTTACTGTAGCTCCATGTTAAGGACCCAGATCGAGGTGTGTAAGTGTCTTTTACTGTAGCTCCAAGTTAAGGACCCAGATCGAGGTGAGTAAGTGTGTTTTACTGTAGCTCCAAGTTCAGGACCCAGATCGAGTGGGTAAGTGTGTTTTACTGTAGCTCCAAGTTAAGGACCCAGATCGAGTGGGTAAGTGTCTTTTACTGGAGCTCCAATTTAAAGACCCAGATAGAGTGGGTAAGTGTCTTTTACTGGAGCTCCAAGTTAAGGACCCAGATCGTGGTGGGTACGCGTTTTTTACTCTAGCTCCAAGTTAAGGACTCAGATCGAGGTGGGTAAGTGTCTTTTACTGTAGTTCCAAGTTAAGGACCCAGATCAGGTGGGTAAGTATGTTTTACTGTAGCTCCAAGTTAATGACCCAGTCCGAGGTGGGTAAGTGTGTTTTACTCTAGCTCCAAGTTAAGGACCCAAATATAGGTGAGTAAGTGTCTTTTACTATATCTCCAAGTTAAGGACTCAGATCTAGGTGGGTAAGTGTGTTTTACTGTAGTTCCAAGTTAAGGACCCAGATAGAGGTGGGTAAATGTGTTTTACTGTTGCTCCAAGTTAAGGACTCAGATCTAGGTGGGTAAGTGTGTTTTACTGTAGTTCCAAGTTAAGGACCCAGATCGAGGTGGGTAAGTGTTTTTTACTGTAGCTCCAAGTTCAGGACCCAAATATAGGTGAGTAAGTGTCTTTTACTATATCTCCAAGTTAAGGACCCAGATTGAGGTGGGTAAGTGTCTTTTACTCTAGCTCCAAGTTAAGGACCAAGATCCAGGTAGGTAAGTGTGTTTTACTGTAGCTCCAAGTTAAGGACCCAGATCAAGGTGGGTAAATGTCTTTTTCTGTAGCTCCAATTAAGGACCTAATTCGAGGTGGGTAAGTGTGTTTTACTGTAGCTCCAAGTTAAGGACCCAGATCAAGTTGGGTAAGTGTCTTTTACTGTAGCTCCAATTTAAGGCCCCAGATCGAGGTGGGTAAGTGTGTTTACTGTAGCTCCAAGCTAAGGACCCAGATCGAGGTGGGTAAGTGTGTTGTACTGTAGCTCCAAGTTAAGGACCCAGATCATGGTGGGAAAGTGTGTTTTACTGTAGCTCCAAGTTAAGGACCCAGATCGAGGTGGGTAAGTGTGTTTTACTGTAGCTCCAAATTAAGGACCCAGATCGAGGTGTGTAAGTGTGTTTTACTGTAGCTCCAAGTTACGGACCCAGATCGATGTGGGTATATGTGTTTTATCGTAGCTCCAAGTTAAGGACCCAGATCGAGGTGGTTAAGTGTCTTTTACTGTAGCTCCAATTTAAGGTCCCAGATCTGGTGGGTAGGTGTATTTTACTGTAGCTCCAAATAAGGACCCAGATCGAGGTGGGTAAGGATATTTTACTGTAGCTCCAAGTTAAGGACCCAGATTGAGGTGGGTAAATGTGTTTTACTGTAGCTCCAAGTTAAGGACCATGATCGAGGTGGGTAAGTGTGTTTTACTGTAGTTCCAAGTTAAGGACCCAGATCGAGGTGGTAAGTGTCTTTTACTGTAGCTCCAAGTTAAGGACCCAGATCGAGGTGGGTATGTGTCTTTTACTGTAGCTCCATGTTAAGGACCCAGATCGAGGTGTGTAAGTGTCTTTTACTCTAGCTCCAAGTTAAAAACCCAGATCGAGGTTCGTAAGTGTGTTTTACTGTAGTTCCAAGTTAAGGACCCAGATAGAGGTGGGTAAATGTGTTTTACTGTAGCTCCAAGGTAAGGACTCAGATAGAGGTGGGTAAGTGTCTTTTACTGTAGCTCCAATTTAAGGACCCAGATCGAGGTGGTAAGTGTCTTTTACTGTAGCTCCAAGTTAAGGACCCAGATCAAGGTGGGTAAGTGTCTTTTACTGTAGCTCCCAGTTAAGGACCCAGATCGAGGTGGGTAAGTGTCTTTTACTGTAGCTCCAATTTAAGGTCCCAGATCAGGTGGGTAAGTGTGTTTTACTGTAGTTCCAAGTTAAGGACCCAGATAGAAGTTGGTAAATGTGTTTTACTGTAGCTCCAAGTTAAGGACTCAGATAGAGGTGTGTAAGTGTGTTTTACTGTAGCTCCAAGTTAAGTACCCAGATCGAGGTGGGTAAGTATGATTTACTGTAGCTCCAAGTTAAGGACCCAGATTGAGGTGGGTAAGTGTGTTTTACTGTAGCTCCAAGTTAAGGACCCAGATCGAGGTGGTAAGTGTCTTTTACTGTAGCTCCAAGTTAAGGACCCAGATTGAGGGGGGTAAGTGTCTTTTACTGTAGCTCCAAGTTAAGGACCCAGATCGAGATGAGTAAGTGTGTTTTACTGTAGCTCCAAGTTAAGGACCCAGATCGAGGTGGGTATATGTTTTACTGTAGTTCCAAGGTAAGGACCCAGATCGAGATGGGTAAGTGTGTTTTACTGTAGTTGCAAGTTAAGGACCCAGATAGAGGTGGGTAAGTGTGTTTTACTGTAGCTCCAAGTTAAGGACCCAGATCGAGGTGAGTAAGTGTGTTTTACTGTAGCTCCAAGTTCAGGACCCTGATCGTGGTGGGTAAGTGTCTTTTACTGTAGCTCCATGTTAAGGACCCAGATCGAGGTGTGTAAGTGTCTTTTACTCTAGCTCCAAGTTAAAACCCCAGATCGTGGTGAGTAAGTGTGTTTTACTGTAGATCCAAGTTAAGGACCCAGATCGAGTGGGTAAGTGTCTTTTACTGGAGCTCCAATTTAAGGACCCAGATCGAGTGGGTAAGTGTCTTTTACTGGAGCTCCAAGTTAAGGACTCAGATCGTGGTGGGTACGTGTTTTTTACTCTAGCTCCAAGTTAAGGACTCAGATCGAGGTGGGTAAGTGTGTTTTACTGTAGTTCCAAGTTAAGGACCCAGATCTGGTGGGTAAGTATGTTTTACTGTAGCTCCAAGTTAATGACCCAGATCGATGTTGGTAAATGTGTTTTACTGTAGCTCCAAGTTAAGGACTCAGATAGAGTTGGGTAAGTGTCTTTTACTGTAGATCCAAGTTCAGGACCCTGATCGTGGTGGGTACGTGTTTTTTACTCTAGCTCCAAGTTAAGGACTCAGATCGAGGTGGGTAAGTGTCTTTTACTGTAGTTCCAAGTTAAGGACCTAGCTCTGGTGGGTAAGTTTGTTTTACGGTAGCGCCAAGTTAATGACCCAGATCGAGGTGGGTAAGTGTGTTTTACTCTAGCTCCAAGTTAAGGACCCAGATCGAGGTGTGTAAGTGTGTTTTTCTGTAGCTTCAAGTTAAGGACCCAGATCGAGGTGGTTAAGTGTGTTTTACTGTAGCTCCAAGTTAAGGACCCAAATCGAGGTGAGTAAGTGTCTTTTACTATATCTCCAAGTTAAGGACCCAGATTGAGGTGGGTAAGTGTCTTTTACTCTAGCTCCAAGTTAAGGACCAAGATCCAGGTAGGTAAGTGTGTTTTACTGTAGCTCCAAGTTAAGGACCCAGATCAAGGTGGGTAAATGTCTTTTTCTGTAGCTCCAATTAAGGACCTAATTCGATGTGGGTAAGTGTGTTTTACTGTAGCTCCAAGTAAAGGACCCAGATCAAGTTGGGTAAGTGTCTTTTACTGTATCTCCAATTTAAAGCCCCAGATCATGGCGGGTAAGTGTGTTTACTGTAGCTCCAATCTAAGGACCCAGATCGAGGTGGGTAAGTGTGTTGTACTGTAGCTCCAAGTTAAGGACCCAGATCGAGGTGAGTAAGTGTGATTTACTGTAGCTCCAAATTAAGGCCCCAAAAGGAGGTGGGTAAGTCTGTTTTATCGTAGCACCAAGTTAAGGACCCAGATCGCGGTGGGTAAGTGTCTTTTACTGTAGCTCCAAGTTAAGGACCCAAATATAGGTGGGTCAGTGTCTTTTACTCTAGCTCCAAGTTAAGGACCCAGATCGAGGTGGGTAAGTGTGTTTTATTGTAGCTCCAAGTTAAGGACCCAGATCATGGTGGGAAAGTGTGTTTTACTGTAGCTCCAAGTTAAGGACCCAGATCGAGGTGGGTAAGTGTGTTTTACTGTAGCTCCAAGTTAAGGACCCAGATCGAGGTGGGAAAGTGTGTTTTACTGTAGCTCCAAGTTAAGGACCCAAAATGAGGTGGGTATGTGTGTTTTATCGTAGCTCCAAGATAAGGACCCAGATCGAGGCGGGCAAGTGTCTTTTACTGTAGCTCCAATTTAATGACCCAGATCAGGTGGGTAAGTGTCTTTTACTGTAGGTCCAATTTAAGGTCCCAGATGAGGTCGGTAGGTGTATTTTACTGTAGCTCCAAATAAGGACCCAGATCGAGGTGGGTAAGTGTCTTTTACTGTAGCTCCAAATAAGTACCCAGATCGAGGTGGGTAAGTGTGTTTTACTGTAGTTCCAAGTTAAGGACCCAGATAGAGGTTGGTAAATGTGTTTTACTGTAGCTCCAAGTTAAGGACTCAGATAGAGGTGGGTAAGTGTCTTTTACTGTAGATCCAAGTTCAGGACCCTGATCGTGGTGGGTACGTGTTTTTTACTCTAGCTCCAAGTTAAGGACTCAGATCGAGGTGGGTAAGTGTGTTTTTCTGTAGCTTCAAGTTAAGAACCCAGATCGAGGTGGTTAAGTGTGTTTTACTGTAGCTC
This sequence comes from Eledone cirrhosa, assembly GCA_964016885.1. Taxonomy (NCBI): domain Eukaryota; kingdom Metazoa; phylum Mollusca; class Cephalopoda; order Octopoda; family Eledonidae; genus Eledone; species Eledone cirrhosa. The sequence goes on along the minus strand of OZ024743.1, from coordinate 322,217,952 downwards.
CAAGTTAAGGACCCAGATCGAGGTGGGTAAGTGTTTTTTACTGTAGCTCCAAGTTAAGGACCCAGATAGAGGTGGGTAAATGTGTTTTACCGTAGCTCCAAGTTAAGGACTCAGATAGAGGTGGGTAAGTGTGTTTTACTGTAGCTCCAAGTTAAGGACCCAGATCGAGGTGGGTAAGTGTCTTTTACTGTAGCTCCAATTTAAGGACCCAGATCGAGGTGGTAAGTGTCTTTTACTGTAGCTCCAAGTTAAGGACCCAGATCGAGGTGGGTAAGTGTCTTTTACTGTAGCTCCAATTTAAGGTCCCAGATCAGGTGGGTAAGTGTGTTTTACTGTAGTTCCAAGTTAAGGACCCAGATAGAGGTGGGTAAATGTGTTTTACTGTAGCTCCAAGTTAAGGACTCAGATAGAGGTGGGTAAGTGTGTTTTACTGTAGCTCCAAGTTAAGGACCCAGATCGAGGTGGGTAAGTATGATTTACTGTAGCTCCAAGTTAAGGACCCAGATTGAGGTGGGTAAGTGTGTTTTACGGTAGCTCCAAGTTCAGGACCCAGATCGAGGTGGTAAGTGTCTTTTACTGTAGGTCCAAGTTAAGGACCCAGATCGAGGTGAGTAAATGTGTTTTACTGTAGCTCCAAGTTCAGGACCCAGATCGAGTGGGTAAGTGTGTATTACTGTAGCTCCAAGTTAAGGACCCAGATCGAGTGGGTAAGTGTCTTTTACTGGAGCTCCAATTTAAGGACCCAGATAGAGTGGGTAAGTGTCTTTTACTGGAGCTCCAAGTTAAGGACCCAGATCATGGTGGGTACGTGTTTTTTACTCTAGCTCCAAGTTAAGGCCTCAGATCAAGGTGGGTAAGTGTGTTTTACTGTAGTTCCAAGTTAAGGACCCAGATAGAGGTTGGTAAATGTGTTTTACTGTAGCTCCAAGTTAAGGACTCAGATAGAGGTGGGTAAGTGTGTTTTACTGTAGCTCCAAGTTAAGGACCCAAATCGAGGTGGTAAGTGTCTTTTACTGTAGCTCCATGTTAAGGACCCAGATCGAGGTGTGTAAGTGTCTTTTACTCTAGCTCCAAGTTAAAAACCCAGATCGAGATGGGTAAGTGTCTTTTACTGTAGCTCCAAGTTAAGGACCCAGATCGTGGTGAGTAAGTGTGTTTTACTGTAGCTCCAAGTTCAGGACCCAGATCGAGTGGGTAAGTGTGTTTTATTGTAGCTCCAAGTTAAGGACCCAGATAGAGTGGGTAAGTGTCTTTTACTGGAGCTCCAAATTAAGGAACTAGATCGTGGTGGGTACGTGTTTTTTACTCTAGCTCCAAGTTAAGGACTCAGATCGAGGTGGGTAAGTGTGTTTTACTGTAGTTCCAAGTTAAGAACCCAGATAGAGGTTGGTAAATGTGTTTTACTGTAGCTCCAAGTTAAGGACTCAGATAGAGGTGGGTAAGTGTCTTTTACTGTAGATCCAAGTTCAGGACCCTGATCGTGGTGGGTACGTGTTTTTTACTCTAGCTCCAAGTTAAGGACTCAGATCGAGGTGGGTAAGTGTCTTTTACTGTAGTTCCAAGTTAAGGACACAGATCTGGTGGGTAAGTATGTTTTACTGTAGCTTCAAGTTAAGGACCCAGATCGAGGTGGTTAAGTGTGTTTTACTGTAGCTCCAAGTTAAGGACCCAGATCGAGGTGGGTAAGTGTTTTTTACTGTAGCTCCAAGTTCAGGACCCAAATCGAGGTGAGTAAGTGTCTTTTACTATATCTCCAAGTTAAGGACCCAGATTGAGGTGGGTAAGTGTCTTTTACTCTAGCTCCAAGTTAAGGACCCAGATCAAGGTGGGTAAATGTGTTTTACTGTAGTTCCAAGTTAAGAACCCAGATCGAGGTGGGTAAGTGTCTTTACTATAACTACAAATTAAGGACCCAGATCTAGGTGGGTAAGTGTGTTTTACTGAAGCTCCAAGTTAAGGACCCAGATCGAGGTGGGTAAGTGTCTTTTACTGTAGCTCCAAGTTAAGGACCCAGATCGAGGTGGGTATGTGTGTTTTACTGTAGCTCCATGTTAAGGACCCAGATCAAGGTGGGTAAGGGTCTTTTACTGTTCTTCCAAGTTAAGGACCCAGATCAAGGTGGGTAAGTGTGTTTTACTGTAACTCCAAGTTAAGGACCCAGATCAAGATGGGTAAGTGTCTTTTACTGTTGTTCCAAGTTAAGGACTCAGATCAAGGTGGGTAAGTGTGTTTTACTGTAGCTCCAAGTTAAGGACCCAAATATAGGTGGGTCAGTGTCTTTTACTCTAGCTCCAAGTTAAGGACCCAGATCGAGGTGGGTAAGTGTCTTTTACTGTAGTTCCAAGTTAAGGACCCAGATCGAGGTGGGTAGGTGTGTTTTATTGTAGCTCCAAGTTAAGGACCCAGATCGAGGTGAGTAAGTGTGATTTACTGTAGCTCCAAATTAAGGACCCAAAAGGAGGTGGGTAAGTCTGTTTTATCGTAGCACCAAGTTAAGGACCCAGATCGCGGTGGGTAAGTGTCTTTTACTGTACCTCCATTTAAGGACCCAGATCGAGGTGGGTAAGTGTGTTTTACTGTAGCTCCAAGTTAAGGACCCAGATCATGGTGGGAAAGTGTATTTTACTGTAGCTCCAAGTTAAGGACCCAGATCGAGGTGGGTAAGTGTGTTTTACTGTAGCTGCAAGTTTAGGACCCAGATCGAGGTGGGAAAGTGTGTTTTACTGTAGCTCCAAGTTAAGGACCCAAAAGGAGGTGGGTATGTGTGTTTTATCGTAGCTCCAAGTTAAGGACCCAGATCGAGGCGGGCAAGTGTCTTTTACTGTAGCTCCAATTTAATGACCCAGATCAGGTGGGTAAGTGTCTTTTACTGTAGCTCCAATTTAAGGTCCCAGATGAGGTCGGTAGGTGTATTTTACTGTAGCTCCAAATAAGGACCCAGATCGAGGTGGGTAAGTGTCTTTTACTGTAGCTCCAAGTTAAGGACCCAGATCGTGGTGGGTACGTGTTTTTTACTCTAGCTCCAAGTTAAGGACTCAGATCGAAGTGGGTAAGTGTGTTTTACTGTAGTTCCAAGTTAAGGACCCAGATAGAGGTTGGTAAATGTGTTTTACTGTAGCTCCAAGTTAAGGACTCAGATAGAGGTGGGTAAGTGTTTTTTACTGTAGCTCCAAGTTCAGGACCCAAATCGAGGTGAGTAAGTGTCTTTTACTATATCTCCAAGTTAAGGACCCAGATTGAGGTGGGTAAGTGTCTTTTACTCTAGCTCCAAGTTAAGGACCCAGATCCAGGTAGGTAAGTGTGATTTACTGTAGCTCCAAGTTAAGGACCCAGATCAAGGTGGGTAAATGTCTTTTTCTGTAGCTCCAATTAAGGACCTAATTCGAGGTGGGTAAGTGTGTTTTACTGTAGCTCCAAGTTAAGGACCCAGATCAAGTTGGGTAAGTGTCTTTTACTGTAGCTCCAATTTAAGGCCCCAGATCGAGGTGGGTAATTGTGTTTACTGTAGCTCCAAGCTAAGGACCCAGATCGAGGTGGGTAAGTGTGTTGTACTGTAGCTCCCAGTTAAGGACCCAGATCAAGGTGGGTAAATGTGTTTTACTGCAGTTCCAAGTTAAGGACCCAGATCGAGGTGGGTAAGTGTCTTTACTATAACTCCAAATTAAGGACCCAGATCTAGGTGGGTAAGTGTGTTTTACTGAAGCTCCAAGTTAAGGACCCAGATCGAGGTGGGTAAGTGTGTTTTACTGTAGCTCCATGTTAAGGACCCAGATCAAGGTGGGTAAGTGTCTTTTACTGTTGTTCCAAGTTAAGGACCCAGATCAAGGTGGGTAAGTGTGTTTTACTGTAACTCCAAGTTAAGGACCCAGATCATGGTGGGAAAGTCTGTCTTACTGTAGCTCCAAGTTAAGGACCCAGATCACGGTGGGTAAGTGTGTTTTACTGTAGCTCCAAGTTAAGGACCCAGATCGAGGTGGGAAAGTGTGTTTTACTGTAGCTCCAAGTTAAGGACCCAAAAGGAGGTGGGTATGTGTGTTATATCGTAGCTCCAAGTTAAGGACCCAGATCGAGGCGGGCAAGTGTCTTTTACTGTAGCTCCAATTTAATGACCCAGATCAGGTGGGTAAGTGTCTTTTACTGTAGCTCCAATTTAAGGTCCCAGATGAGGTCGGTAGGTGTATTTTACTGTAGCTCCAAATAAGGACCCAGATCGAGGTGGTTAAGTGTCTTTTACTGTAGCTCCAATTTAAGGACCCAGATCGTGGTGGGTACGTGTTTTTTACTCTAGCTCCAAGTTAAGTACTCAGATCGACGTGGGTAAGTGTGTTTTACTGTAGCTCCAAGTTAAGGACTCAGATAGAGGTGGGTAAGTGTGTTTTACTTTAGCTCCAAGTTGAGGACCCAGATCGAGGTGGGTAAGTATGTTTTACTGTAGCTCCAAGTTAAGGACCCAGATTGAGGTGGGTAAGTGTGTTTTACTATAGCTCCAAGTTAAGGACCCAGATCGAGGTGGTAAGTGTCTTTCACTGTAGCTCCAATTAAGGACCCAGATCGAGGTGGGTGTGTGTCTTTTACTGTAGCTCCATATTAAGGACCCAGATCGAGGTGTGTAAGTGACATTTACTCTAGCTCCAATTTAAGGACCCAGATCGAGGTGGGTAAGTGTCTTTTACTGTAGCTCCAAGTTAAGGACCCAGATCGAGGTGAGTAAGTGTGTTTTACTGTAGCTCCAAGTTAAGGACCCAGATCGAGTGGGTAAGTGTCTTTTACTTTAGCTCCAAGTTAAGGACTCAGATAGAGGTGGGTAAGTGTGTTTTACTTTAGCTCCAAGTTAAGGACCCAGATCGAGGTGGGTAAGTATGTTTTACTGTAGCTCCAAGTTAAGGACCCAGATCGAGGTGGGTAAGTGTCTTTTACTGTAGCTCCATGTTAAGGACCCAGATCGAGGTGTGTAAGTGACATTTACTCTAGCTCCAATTTAAGGACCCAGATCGAGGTGGGTAAGTGTCTTTTACTGTAGCTCCAAGATAAGGACCCAGATCGAGGTGAGTAAGTGTGTTTTACTGTAGCTCCAAGTTAAGGACCCAGATCGAGTGGGTAAGTGTCTTTTACTGGAGCTCCAATTTAAGGACCCACATCGAGTGGGTAAGTGTCTTTTACTGGAGCTCCAAGTTAAGGACCCAGATCGTGGTGGGTACGTGTTTTTTACTCTAGCTCCAAGTTAAGGACTGAGATCTAGGTGGGTAAGTGTGTTTTACTGTAGTTCCAAGTTAAGGACCCAGATAGAGGTGGGTAAATGTGTTTTACTGTTGCTCCAAGTTAAGGACTCAGATAGAGGTGGGTAAGTGTGTTTTACTGTAGCTCCAAGTTAAGGACCCAGATCGAGGTGGGTAAGTATGTTTTACTGTAGCTCCAAGTTAAGGACCCAGATCGAGGTGGGTAAGTGTCTTTTACTGTAGCTCCAAGTTAAGGACCCAGATCGAGGTGGTAAGTGTCTTTTACTGTAGCTCCAAGTTAAGGACCCAGAACGGGGTGGGTAAGTGTCTTTTACTGTAGCTCCATGTTAAGGACCCAGATCGAGGTGTGTAAGTGTCTTTTACTCTAGCTCCAAGTTAAAAACCCAGATCTAGGTGGGTATGTGTCTTTTACTGTAGCTCCAAGTTAAAGACCCAGATCGAGGTGAGTAAGTGTGTTTTACTGTAGCTCAAAGTTCAGGACCCAGATCTAGGTGGGTAAGTGTGTTTTACTGAAGCTCCAAGCTAAGGACCCAGATCGAGGTGGGTAGTGTCTTTTACTGTAGCTCCAAGTTATGGACCCAGATCGAGGTGGGTGAGTGTGTTTTATTGTAGCTCCATGTTAAGGACCAAGATCAAGGTGGGTAAGTGTCTTTTACTGTTGTTCCAAGGTAAGGACTCAGATCAAGGTGGGTAAGTGTGTTTTATTGTAGCTCCAAGTTAAGGACCCAGATCGAGGTGTGTAAGTGTCTTTTACTCTACCTCCAAGTTAAAAGTAAGTGTGATTTACTGTAGTTCCAAGTTAAGGACCCAAAAGGAGGTGGGTAAGTCTGTTTTATCGTAGCACCAAGTTAATGACCCAGATTGAGGTGGGTAAGTGTGTTTTACTATAGCTCCAAGTTAAGGAGCCAGATCGAGGTGGTAAGTGTCTTTCACTGTAGCTCCAATTAAGGACCCAGATCGAGGTGGGTGAGTGTCTTTTACTGTAGCTCCATGTTAAGGACCCAGATCGAGGTGTGTAAGTGTGTTTTACTGTAGTTCCAAGTTAAGGACCCAGATAGAGGTGGGTAAATGTGTTTTACTGTTGCTCCAAGATAAGGACTCAGATAGAGGTGGTAAGTGTGTTTTACTGTAGATCCAAGTTAAGGACCCAGATCGAGGTGGGTAAGTGTGTTTTACTGTAGCTCCGAGTTAAGGACCCAGATTGAGGTGTGTAAGTGTGTTTTACTGTAGCTCCAAGTTAAGGACCCAGATCGAGGTGGGTAAGTATTTTTACTGTAGCACCAAGTTAAGGACCCAGATCGAGGTGAGTAAGTGTGTTTTACTGTAGCTCCAAGTTCAGGACCCAGATCGAGTGGGTAAGTGTGTTTTACTGTAGCTCCAAGTTAAGGACCCAGATCGAGTGGGTAAGTGTCTTTTACTGGAGCTCCAATTTAAGGACCCAGATCGAGTGGGTAAGTGTCTTTTACTGGAGCTCCAACTTAAGGTCCCAGATCGAGGTGAGTAAGTGTCTTTTATTGTCGCTCCAAGTAAAGGACCCAGATCAAGGTGGGTAAGTGTGTTTTACTGTAGCTCCAAGTTAAGGACCCAGACCTAGGTGGGTAAGTGTGTTTTACTGTAACTCCAAGTTAAGGACCCAAATCGAGGTGGGTAAGTGTCTTTTATTGTGGTTCCAAGTTAAGTTCCCAGATCTGGTGGCTAAGTATGTTTTACTGTAGCTCCAAGTTAATGACCCAGATCGAGGTGGGTAAGCGTGTTTTAGTGTAGCTCCAAGTTAAGGACCCAGATCGAGGTGGGTAAGTGTCTTTTACTGTAGCTCCAAGTTAAGGACCCAGATCGAGGTGGTAAGTGTCTTTTACTGTAGCTCCAAGTTAAGGACCCAGATCGAGGTGGGTAAGTGTGTTTTACTGTAGCTCCAAGTTAAGGACCCAGATCGAGGTGGTAAGTATCTTTTTCTGTAGCTCCAAGTTAAGGACCCAGATCAAGGCGAGTAAGTGTCTTTTACTGTAGGTCCAACTTAAGGAGCCAGATCGAGGTGGGTAAGTCTGTTTTACTGTAGCTCCAAGTTAAGGACCCAAATATAGGTGGGTGTCTTTTACTCTAGCTCCAAGTTGAGGACCCAAAAAGGTGGGTAAGTCTGTTTTATCGTAGCACCAAGTTAAGGACCCAGATCGCGGTGGGTAAGTGTCTTTTACTGTAGTTCCAAGTTAAGGACCCAGATCGAGGTGGGTAAGTGTCTTTTACCGTAGCCCCAAGTTAGGGACCCAGATCGAGGTGTGTAAGTGTCTTTTACTCTAGCTCCAAGTTAAGGACCCAGATCGAGGTGGGTAAGTGTCTTTTACTGTAGTTCCAAGTTAAGGACCCAGATCGAGGTTGGTAAGTGTGTTTTACTGTAGCTCCAAGTTAAGGACCCAGACCATGGTGGGAAAGTGTGTTTTATTGTAGCTCCAAGTTCAGGACCCTGATCGTGGTGGGTACGTGATTTTTACTCTAGCTCCAAGTTAAGGACTCAGATCGAGGTGGGTAAGTGTCTTTTATTGTGGTTCCAAGTTAAGTTCACAGATCTGGTGGCTAAGTATGTTTTACTGTAGCTCCAAGTTAATGACCCAGATCGAGGTGGGTAAGTGTGTTTTAGTGTAGCTCCAAGTTAAGGACCCAGATCGAGGTGGGTAAGTGTCTTTTACTGTAGCTCCAAGTTAAGGACCCAGATCGAGGTGGTAAGTGTCTTTTACTGTAGCTCCAAGTTAAGGACCCAGATAGAGGTGGGTAAGTGTGTTTTACTGTAGCTCCAAGTTAAGGACCCAGATCGTTGTGGGTAAGTGTGTTTTACTGTAGCTCCAAGTTAAGGACCCAGATCGAGGTGGTAAGTGTCTTTTACTGTAGCTCCAAGTTAAGGACCCAGATCGAGGTGGGTAAGTGTCTTTTACTGTAGCTCCATGTTAAGGACCCAGATCGAGGTGTGTAAGTGTCTTTTACTCTAGCTCCAAGTTAAAAACCCAGATCGAGGTGGGTAAGTGTGTTTTACTGTAGCTCCAAGCTAAGGACCCAGATCGAGGTGGGTAAGTATGTTTTACTGTAGCTCCAAGTTATGGACCCAGATCGAGGTGGGTAAGTGTGTTTTACTGTAGCTCCAAGTTAAGGACCCACATCGAGGTGGGTAAGCGTCTTTTACTGTAGCTCCATGTAAAGGACCCAGATCGAGGTGTGTAAGTGTCTTTTACTCTAGCTCCAAGTTAAAAACCCAGATCGAGGTGGGTAAGTGTCTTTTACTGTAGCTCCAAGTTAAGGACCCAGATCGAGGTGAGTAAGTGTGTTTTACTGTAGCTCCAAGTTCAGGACCCAGATCGAGTGGGTAAGTGTGTTTTACTGTAGCTCCAAGTTAAGGACCCAGATCGCGTGGGTAAGTTGTATTTTACTGGAGCTCCAATTTAAGGACCCAGATCGAGTGGGTAAGTGTCTTTTACTGGAGCTCCAAGTTAAGGATCCAGATCGTGGTGGGTACGTGTTTTTTACTCTAGCTCCAAGTTAAGGACTCAGATCGAGGTGGGTAAGTGTGTTTTACTGTAGTTCCAAGTTAAGGACCCAGATAGAGGTGGGTAAATGTGTTTTACTGTAGCTCCATGTTAAGGACTCAGATAGAGGTGGGTAAGTGTGTTTTACTGTAGCTCCAAGTTAAGGACCCAGATCGAGGTGAGTAAGTGTGTTTTACTGTAGCTCCAAGTTCAGGACCCAGATCGTGGTGGGTACTTGTTTTTTACTCTAGCTCCAAGTTAAGGACTCAGATCGGGGTGGGTAAGTGTCTTTTATTGTGGTTCCAAGTTAAGTTCACAGATCTGGTGGCTAAGTATGTTTTACTGTAGCTCCAAGTTAATGACCCAGATCGAGGTGGGTAAGTGTGTTTTAGTGTAGCTCCAAGTTAAGGACCCAGATCGAGGTGGGTAAGTGTCTTTTACTGTAGCTCCAAGTTAAGGACCCAGATCGAGGTGGTAAGTGTCTTTTACTGTAGCTCCAAGTTAAGGACCCAGATCGAGGTGGGTAAGTGTCTTTTACTGTAGCTCCAAGTTAAAGACCCAGATAGAGGTGGGTAAGTGTGTTTTACTGTAGCTCCAAGTTAAGGACCCAGATCGAGGTGGGTAAGTGTGTTTTACTGTAGCTCCAAGTTAAGGACCCAGATCGAGGTGGTAAGTGTCTTTTACTGTAGCTCCAAGTTAAGGACCCAGATCGAGGTGGGTAAGTGTCTTTTACTGTAGCTCCATGTTAAGGACCCAGATCGAGGTGTGTAAGTGTCTTTTACTCTAGCTCCAAGTTAAAAACCCAGATCGAGGTGGGTAAGTGTGTTTTACTGTAGCTCCAAGCTAAGGACCCAGATCGAGGTGGGTAAGTATGTTTTACTGTAGCTCCAAGTTATGGACCCAGATCGAGGTGGGTAAGTGTGTTTTACTGTAGCTCCAAGTTAAGGACCCACATCGAGGTGGGTAAGTGTCTTTTACTGTAGCTCCATGTAAAGGACCCAGATCGAGGTGTGTAAGTGTCTTTTACTCTAGCTCCAAGTTAAAAACCCAGATCGAGGTGGGTAAGTGTCTTTTACTGTAGCTCCAAGTTAAGGACCCAGATCGAGGTGAGTAAGTGTGTTTTACTGTAGCTCCAAGTTCAGGACCCAGATCGAGTGGGTAAGTGTGTTTTACTGTAGCTCCAAGTTAAGGACCCAGATCGCGTGGGTAAGTTGTATTTTACTGGACCTCCAATTTAAGGACCCAGATCGAGTGGGTAAGTGTCTTTTACTGGAGTTCCAAGTTAAGGAGCCAGATCGTGGTGGGTACGTGTTTTTTACTCTAGCTCCAAGTTAAGGACTCAGATCGAGGTGGGTAAGTGTGTTTTACTGTAGTTCCAAGTTAAGGACCCAGATAGAGGTGGGTAAATGTGTTTTACTGTAGCTCCATGTTAAGGACTCAGTTAGAGGTGGGTAAGTGTGTTTTACTGTAGCTCCAAGTTAAGGACCCAGATCGAGGTGAGTAAGTGTGTTTTACTGTAGCTCCAAGTTCAGGACCCAGATCGTGGTGGGTACTTGTTTTTTACTCTAGCTCCAAGTTAAGGACTCAGATCGGGGTGGGTAAGTGTCTTTTACTGGAGCTCCAAGTTAAGGAGCCAGATCGTGGTGGGTACGTGTTTTTTACTCTAGCTCCAAGTTAAGGACTCAGATAGAGGTGGGTAAGTGTGTTTTACTGTAGCTCCAAGTTAAGGACCCAGATCGAGGTGGTAAGTGTCTTTTACTGTAGCTCCAAGTTAAGGACCCAGATCGAGTGGGTAAGTGTATTTTACTGGAGCTCCAATTTAAGGACCCAGATCGAGGTGGGTAAGTCTCTTTTACTGTAGCTCCAAGTTAAGGACCCCGATAGAGGTGGGTAAATGTGTTTTACCGTAGCTCCAAGTTAAGGACTCAGATAGAGGTGGGTAAGTGTGTTTTACTGTAGCACCAAGTTAAGGACCCAGATCGAGGTGGTAAGTGTCTTTTACTGTAGCTCCAAGTTAAGGACCCAGATCGAGATTGGTAAGTGTCTTTTACTGTAGCTCCATTTTCAGGATCCAGATCGAGGTGTGTAAGTGTCTTTTACTCTAGCTCCAAGTTAAAAACCCAGATCGAGGTGGGTAAGTCTCTTTTACTGTAGCTCCAAGTTCAGGACCCAGATCGAGTGGGTAAGTGTCTTTTACTGGAGCTCCAATTTAAGGACCCAGATCGAGGTGGGTAAGTGTCTTTTACTGTAGCTCCAAGTTAAGGACCCAGATCGAGGTGAGTAACTGTGTTTTACTGTAGCTCCAAGTTCAGGACCCAGATCGAGTGGGTAAGTGTATTTTACTGTAGCTCCAAGTTAAGGACCCAGATCGAGTGGGTAAGTGTCTCTTACTGGAACTCCAATTTAAGGACCCAGATCGAGTGTGTAAGTGTCTTTTACTGGAGCTCCAACTTAAGGACCCAGATCGAGGTGAGTAAGTGTCTTTTACTGTCGCTCCAAGTTAAGGACCCAGATCAAGAATATAGTAAATAAGCGCTGCAATCCTACAGTTAATACGTTACATACATATAGGGGTATTATGAACAAGAAAGTTTCATCAGAAATGCATTCCGTGTTCAATCTCACCCCGCGGCAGTGCATGCGAGTGTCGTTCATTTGGATCAATCACTATGAGTGAAACTTGACAGACGGAATATATGCGAATGTTTGTCACACACACACACACACACACACAAACGCACGTACAGACATAGACAGACAGACAGCTACACATACACACACGAATGTATGTTTGTTCTTCTGGTTTTATAATTTTATACATTTTTACCAATAGAGAGTCGATTTCTAACATAGACACAAGACTCTCTCATTGGAATCTAAACATCAACCAGGTAGATATGCTTGCATATATGCGTGTGTGTGCTGGTATGGATGTTAATGTATGTGTGGATGAGGATGTTTTGAGTTATATGTGTACATATGCACATGTTTTGTATCTGTACGTGTGTACATGCAGTTATTACATGCAGAACTTTTGGAATGTTTTACATATTTTACGGTTCTTTCTGTTCTTTCTGTTTCTGTGAAGCCCAACTTCTCAAGATTTGAACTGAGGCAGTTACTAACATATCCCAGTGCTCCAATAATCACAGGTATAAATATGAAAGTATAGTCAGGGTGGAGTATCTGCAGATTTTTCATTAGTTCTGCATAGATATTCTCCTTTTCGCTAATCTTTAATATTATATTGGCATCCGCTGGGCAGCTAACTTCCACTACTGTGCATATCTTCTTTTCATAACATTATATCTGGTCTGTTATATTTGCATTCAGTATCAGTAGAGGGTCGGACGCCATGCTTTCCAGCATAGTTACGTCCCTTTACGATCTGAGTTCATATCACGCCGAGGTTGACTTTGCCTTTCATCCTTACGGGGTCGATAAAATAAAGTACCAGTAATGCACTGGGTAATTGCTGGCCTTGTGCCTAAAGTAGAAACAATTATATTAAAGGGCGGTGAATTGGCAGTATCGGTAGAGGGTCGGACGCCATGCTTTCCAGCATAGTTACGTCCCTTTACGATCTGAGTTCAAATCCCGCCGAGGTTGACTTTGCCTTTCATCCTTACGGGGTCGATAAAATAAAGTACCAGTAATGCACTGGGTAATTGCTGGCCTTGTGCCTAAAGTAGAAACAATTATATTAAAGGGCGGTGGATTGGCAGTATCGGTGGAGGGTTGGACGCCATGCTTTGACGCATAGATTTACGGCGCTTGCCATTCTGAGTTCAAATCCCGCCGAGGTTAACTTTGCCTTTCATCCTTACGGGGTCGATAAAATAAAGTACCAGTAATGCACTGGGTAATTGCTGGCCTTGTGCCTAAAGTAGAAACAATTATATTAAAGGGCGGTGGATTGGCAGTATCGGTGGAGGGTTGGACGCCATGCTTTGACGCATAGATTTACGGCGCTTGCCATTCTGAGTTCAAATCCCGCCGAGGTTAACTTTGCCTTTCATCCTTACGGGGTCGATAAAATAAAGTACCAGTAATGCACTGGGTAATTGCTGGCCTTGTGCCAAAAGTAGAAACAATTATATTAAAGATTAGCAAAAAGGAGAATATCTATGCAGAACTAATGAGAAATCTGCAGATACTCCACCCTGACTAAACCTTCATATTTATACCTGTGTTTATTGGGCGGTGGATTGGTAGTATGGGTAGAGGGTCGGACGCCATGCTTTGCAGCAAAGAGTTACGGCTCTTTATGGTGTGAGTTCAAATCCCGCCGAGGTTAACTTTGTCTTTCATCCTTACGGGGTCGATAAAATAAAGTACCAGTAATACACTGGAATAATTGCTAGCCTTGTGCCTAAAGCAGAAACAATTATATTGGAGTTTTGACTGGAACATTCCACCAGTATTCTTTCATATTGTGTACGTGTATGTCATCCACATTGCAGTAACATTTAATGTGTTTATTGTTGGGAATATCTTTTTTTTCTTTTTTTTCTTTTCTGTAGATTGCATTGAATAGTATTTTGACAACAACATCATGCCTCATAGGTAGATAGTACTGTGATGACATTTTTTGACAGCTGTTTATGACATGAGTGACATCTTCGCTGTTAATTCTGCCGAGTCTGCACTTGTTGTCACATCTAGGGATTTTGCCTGCACCTCTTTCTCTTTTGTGAATCAGGTATTTTGTATTGATTTCCTGTTCTTGGATTGCAAAAGCATATCTTTCAGAATGAGAATCAATATAGTGGTTGTTGGTCCAAGATAGACTATTTTGCTTATCTATATTACTCTCACTCTGCTGCTTCCTGCAACATATCTATGCATGACGTTTTGCAGGTTTTTCATCTTTGGATTCACTGTCGTATTGCTGGGCAATTTCCCTGGGTGTGAGTTTTTGATTATCATCCAGGGAGTGTCTTTCAAGGAGTTCCTTCCCAACTCTCATGATTTTATCTGTCTCATGTAGACAGACTTGCTCAATAGATGGGCTTCTACCCTTAGAGGTCCGTAGATATTGTCGGAGGGGTATGATGCGATACTCAAATGCTGTTTGAACTGATGTTAGCACTCTACCTCCATGCATACGTTTCAAGTAAAGGCGGTCTATGTCACTGTTGATATGGAAGTTTCCGGTGTTGTTTAGGATTTTACAATGATGTATTCTTCACATTTCTTGAGCAGAAAGGACAAGGGGTTTAATGACAGGATAAATAGTAGCACAGAGAGACTGTCTCCTTGAAATATACCCCTGTAATATTCTATTAAAATAAAATAGAGCCATCCTTCTCTGTTTTTAACTTTAGGATTGTAGCCCAAGAAGAAGACAGCTTCTCTATGGCTCTGATAACAATCTCTGGGACTTTAGCAAGTCGAAGGGCCTCTATCATCAAAGAGTGGGGAACAGAATCAAATGCTTTCCTGTAGTCCAGCCAGACTGAAGCCATATTCCTCCTGAGCTGTCGCACTTCCGACATCGCAGTTTTGTTAATTAGGAGTTGTTCAGCACACTTCCAAACACGTTTCTTTCCAGCTGCTTGTTCATCAGTGATGATGTTATTGTTTTCACAGAGATCTTGGAAAAATAGTTTCAGGCAGCTTGTATACATCTTATACATCAGGTTCTGGTATGCAATGGGGCGGTAGATTTTTGCCAAGTGGGTGTAAAAGAAAAGAAATTGTCATCCCTTGAATCTCAAGAATGTTTTGCAAATGTTGAAGGTGCCAGCTATCGCAGCCATTTGTATTCTATGAATTAGGGAGCTGCGTTCTTTGTCCACAAATCCAAGTTCAGTTATACTTTGGTCCAAATGGACTGGTATATAACCTATAGCTCCAATAATGATGTGTATGAAGCTGAAGGTGTATCTTGGACACCGGATCTGCAAACTTCTCATCAATGGTCCGTAGATGTCCTCCTTCTCTTGTATTTTCTTACAACGTTGACATCAAATGCGCAGCTAATCTCTACAACAGAGCACGTTTTCAATATCAGGCCGGTTGTGTTTTCATTTGGTGGCAGTTTTTATTTTGAGGTTCCACCAACATTCCTTAGTGCCATCTATCTCAACATATTCCTCATTGTATGTATGTATGTATGTATGTATGTATGTATGTATGTATGTATGTATGTATGTATGTGGGATATCTTGTAGATCAAAATGTATGTAAAAGAAGTATAAGGATTCGTTGAAAGCCTCTTTGAAAGACGCTAACATCTCTGCTCATACATGGGGAAATGTTGTTGCTGATCGTAATAAATGGAGAAAGACTGTATATGAGGGAAAAGTTGCCTTTGAGGCATCTCGAATCGCATACGAGAAAGTAAAGCTGGATGTGAGGAAGGGCATTGCTGTTGCACTTCCAGACAGCGAAGGTCCTCCTATGGTGCTGACATGCAGCATCTGTGCGAGACTCTGCCTAAGCAAAGCTGGACTAGAAAGTTATCTTCGCAGTCATGAGTAAGACCAGTGGTTGACTACCAGGCTGCTGTTGGAGATGCTACTCATCATGCTTGCCAAGCATGTGGTAGAGAATGTAAATCAGCAGGAGGGCTCAAACGACATGCAAAAGTACATGAACTCCAACCACAGCCGGCTATTCCCAGTGAATGTTTTGGTTGCCGACTCTGTGCAAGACATGTTAGATGCCACATTCGATCGCAGCGCTGTTAATTGCTATCGTGTGTGAGTGTGTATAGATATGTTTATGTGTGTGCGTGTGTATATATATATGTATATTATTATTGTTGTTATTATTATTATTATTGTTATTATTATGTTGTTTTTTTTTCTTGTGCAATGGCCATACTCGATAACGAGGGGGTAGCCATCATGTATGTATGTATGTATGTATGTATGTATGTATGTATGTATGTATGTATGTATGTATGTATGTATGTATGTATGTATGTATTATGTCGAGTCACTCTTCAGTGCTACTGGTAACATGTAACCCAGTACAACCTGTCGCATGGTCGGGTCGTCGGCGATTAAACCGGCAAACCCAACAAAGTTTATTTGGCGAGGAGGGCGATTTTGGATACCCTGCAGGACAAAAAACAAAACCTGACAAAGGGCGGAAGAACTCATAAGAGTCAACGGCCATCCTAAAGTGTGTAAATATGTAAAAACACATGTACCGCGCGGTTAAACCACTGGGAGTGAAGGACCCCCTAACCTTTGTCAGGGCATTCTTCTTGGAGAAGGCAACTCAGGAAACTGGGATAACTCCGATATAAAACCTGCGGTTCAGTAGTTACCGATGATGTTGATCTTTTCTTCTTTTCGGGTTATAGCTATTGTCACTCAGAGAGTGGGATTGGCTCAGTGCACAGTCTTTCCTCACTTTAAAAAAAATCTTCACGCACAGGCATTGCACGATAGAATTAATTAATAATTATTAATAATGGTATATCGTGCAATGGCCATACTCGATAACGAGGGGCAGCCATCATCATGTATGTATGTATGTATGTATGTATGTATGTATGTATGTATGTATGTATGTATGTATGTATGTATGTATGTATGTGTGCAAAACATAAACGGTAAACAACACAACAAAATGCTAAAGTACAATGAAGATATATTTTAGTT
>OZ024743.1:322171587-322196587 GCA_964016885.1 Eledone cirrhosa | reverse complement strand
ATCGACCCCGTAACAACAGTAGCGATAATAACAATAATACAGACAGCATCATTATCATCATCGACAGCAGCTATATGGCAATGGATGAGAAGGAATACCGGAGTGTAGCCCAAGGAGTGGCGCTAAAACTACAGAATTACTTAAATGACAAAGATGGATGGGAAGTGGCCAAAAAATTCGTAAGTCTTGACATTAAACATTTTAATTTTTATTTTTCAACAAACACCTGAATTTACCATAATATATATATATATATATATATATATATATATATATATATATATATGTATATGCATATATACATACACATCTCTCTCTCTCTCTCTTTCTCTCTCTCACCCCCTCTCTCTCTCTCTCTCTCTCTCTCTCTCTCTCCCTCTCTCTCTCTCTCTCTACTCTACACACACACACACATATATATATACACACACATTTAGTATTTATTTTATGAATATAACTTTTGCCGAATTGTTACGGGACATAAATACTGACACATGCACACACACTTCCTCCGTGAACCTAATATGACTTAGTAGTTTTGCATTCCTGTGTTTGTTTTGTTTCATTTATCAACTATATATATATATATATATATATATATATATATATGTGTGTGTGTGTGTGTGTATGTGTGTGTGTGGATCCCTGTCGATTTTGACGAAGATTCTTCTAATAGCCACGTCAACTAAACTACCTAACGGAATGGTCAGCAAATTCTTTTGTAATCCATTTCCCACTTTCGATTATTTTAGTTTTATCTATAGCTCACATATAAACATTATAAAGGTGAGAGACCCACATGGAACAACTAAATGATCCATAGCTCACATATAAACATTATAAAGGTGAGAGACCCACATGGAACAACTAAATGATCCATAGCTCACATATAAACATTATAAAGGTGAGAGACCCACATGGAACAACTAAATGATCCATAGCTCACATATAAACACTGTAAAGGTGAGAGACCCACATGGAACAACTAAATGATCCATAGCTCACATATAAACATTATAAAGGTGAGAGACCCACATGGAACAACTAAATGATCCATAGCCCACATATAAACACTGTAAAGGTGAGAGCCACATAGAACAACTAAATTATCCATAGCCCACATATAAACACTGTAAAGGTGAGAGACCCACATAGAACAACTAAATTATCCATAGCCCACATATAAACACTGTAAAGGTGAGACCCACATAGAACAACTAAATTATCCATAGCCCACATATAAACACTGTAAAGGTGAGAGACCCACATGGAACAACTAAATGATCCATAGCTCACATATAAACACTGTAAAGGTGTGAGAGCCACATGGAACAACTAAATGATCCATAGCTCACATATAAACACTGTAAAGGTGTGAGAGCCACATGGAACAACTCAGTGGCTCACATGTTGCCACCCACTGAACTAATGTGTAAGTGGTTTCTGCAGACACTTCTAACTCTTAGGTAGAACCGGCCTGACCCGGTAATATATAATTAAAGTGACTGAATATTCCTACCATGAGGGCCCTTAACCCGTTTGATATTCACCCAGCTAAACCCGGTTCTGTGAAACAAAATCATTTTAAAGGGTTCTTGTTTAAATCAAAATTTGATATAAAACCCTTTTACTAAGTTATATTACAAATGTAATTTTAATAATGAAATAATTAATAAATTTAGCAAATTGTTCTAAACCATTCATTAAGAAATTGAAATACAATGTGATTAATTAAAAATAAGACAATGAAAGGGTTTCGTAATCCACTGACAGAATCAGTGTAAACGTCTACAGTCCATTAATATGTGGCTGAGTATTCCACAGCCAGGTGTAACTTTAACTTAATCCTAAGGTGTAATCAGTATTACACAGTGCTGGAGAAGACTGACCGAATGAATTACAGTTTCGGTCCATCATTTATTTATTTGTTTGCCTTTCATCCTTACGGGGTCGTTAAAATAAAGTACCAGTAATGCACTGTAATAATTGCTGGCCTTGTGCCAAAAGTAGAAACAACTATTGTTTATTTGAGGGCGTTGAATCGGCCGTATTGGTAGGAAGTCGTAACAACATGTTTTGTAGCGTTTACTTACGACTTTCTATGTTCTGAGTTCAAATCCCTCCATGGGTTGATAAAATAAAGTACCAGTCAAGTAGTGAGGTCGTTTTAATCGACTTTCACCCCTCAATGAACTCTCGTGTCCCAAATAATAGGGGTGTGAGTGGAATAAGCGGGGTGTTGGACAATTGGTAATTCTTCTAGGTTGTCGCTGTTGATTTAAAAAAAACAACAGAATCAATCGTTTAGTTTAATATTGAGACCCCTACCCATCCTATTTATTTTATAACGTTCGGGACTTTTAGTAACGTGCTTTTTTTGTCATGTATAATGCGTTTTAAATGTATTAAACAAATTAATTGTCGCAGGATTGCTACCACTTAAAATAAAATTTCGCCGGAGATAGATTGACAAAATTTAATAAGCGGGTTTTGGAGGGGGGGGGGATAAGAGCCGGGGAGGACGACTATTCGAGACCCGAGAGTAGAGTTACGGCCCTTGCCATTCTGAGTTCAAATCCCGCCGAGGTTAATTTTACCTTTCATTCTTACGGGGTCGATAAAATAAAGTATCAGTAATGCACTGGGTATTTGCTGGCCTGAGTATTCCGCAGATACGTACCTTTATCACAACCTTAAGGAAGAATCAGTGTGAGATAATGTGATAAAGGGCTGACCCTTTGAATTACAAGTACAGTCTATGTTGAGTATTCCACTGATACGTGTAACTTTAACGCAATAACCGGGAAGAATCTGTATAAGGCCGACCATTTTAACTACAACCACAATCCATCGGACGGGCTTGCACACAGTTTCCACAAGCCACTTTCACATACGATACATTTGTTGAGTCAAAGATATGTAAAAAAAAAAATAAAAAAAACAACAACATTTGTTCAAGATGACGTTGTGTGGGATCGAACCCGGAAAACCACATGCTTGTCAAATGAATTACCTAACCATTCGGCCTTACTTGTGCTGGAATCAAACCCCTTCCCCACATACATACATGCATAGTGCATACATATATACAAATACACATGCATACACACATGCATGCAAAAACACACATATACACATGCATACATATATACGTGTATACATACATATATACATACACACATATACAGATACATACATACATACGTGTATGCATATATGCATATGTGTATACATAGATGCTTACACACACACATGCACACACACACATACATACACACACACACATACACACACACACACACACATATATATACAGAGAGAGAGAGAGAGAGAGAGAGAGAGAGAGAGAAAAGTGAAGGCATGTGGCTGATTGGTTAGAGAACTGGATTCGCAATCGTGAGGTCAGTTCGATTTCTGGACCAGGCGATGCGTTATGTCGTTGAGCAAGACACTTTATTTCACGTTGCTCCTTCTACCTGGATTTGCGACCGATAAATAGTATTAGCAATTGGAAAGACCAAAGGAAACATTGTTTCCTCGGTCCAATTTGACGAAAGTCGATATAGAAAAACCACAAACCCTCCATCTCAATTCTACTTTTGAAAAGCATAAGAACTGTGAAACCGGTAAAGGAAACAAATAAATATTCTTAAAAAGACTTCAGTTGCATTTTCGATTTCATCTTTTTTCCTTATATATATATATATTTCCTTATATATATATATATTTCCTTATATATATATATATATACATTCATACGTACACGGCCATGCTCTTATACGTAGTTTAGACACTGGTCATCTCTGTCTACAAACCTTATACTTTTTTTAAAGGGTCAAATACCTTGCATTTATTGAACAAGGGTTATACAATGAGGGAAATATTTAGAAAGGATAAAAACAAAATTAAGTAATGAAAAAAAAGGGAAGGGGTAAAAAAAGGGCAGATCTGGCTGTGTAGGAAAGTAAAGGAAAGGACTATGAATGTCGTAAATGAGAGGAAAAGGAGGGGAAGAGAAAGGACTATTAGGCTATGGAAGAAAGGGAGGAGGAAAGGGGAGGGTGACAGTTTCTACACCTAGGTCAGAGCGGAGTTTCGGCTGTGCCCGCGGATAAAATTGCAAAGCCATTTCCGCGGACAATGGGCAGCGACACCCGCTGCAACAGTCACTCTTCCTCGCGCGGCTCCTTCCTCAGACGGGCTGCTGTCGTTCCAATGTTAGGGAAGAGCTTGGCTGTACGGCGTCCGACGATGTGTGAAGTCTCGACGGCGACCGGTAAAGTTATTCTAAGTATAACCATCTCTTTTTTTATAAATTAGGATGCTATTTCTAGCTAGTCCGTAAACCATATAGAGGTTCCCTTGCTGACTGTTTATGATGTTGTTGTTTAACCCTAGGTCAGCCCTGACCAAGTACACATAGGATCAGAAACATTCTATCCATGACCACCCTATCCTATAAAGGGGCCGCTTGGACTACATCCTGATTGCGTCCCACCAACTTAGAGTGTAATTAGAAGAGGGTTTGGCTGCTATTTTAAGCAGGTCGAGTAACCATAGTGGTGGTCAGATTAGTTGATAACACGAAAAAACCGAAGAAAAATAATCATTTCCCACCAAACACAGGGGATAGGGGTAGATCTGCGAAAATACTATGGTCTTTCCGCCTCCATTCCCCACTCCTCTTTCTACAAAGCTAGTCGTCTCCGACTAATTTGGAAGTCATATTGGTTGATAACACGTGAAACAAAAAAGTAATGTAGATAAAACTCCAAGGAGGGGCACCCACCCAACCACCTCCATTTTCCTGAGAAAAAAGTGGATTGCATCTTGGAGGTCAGATGAAATTGAGAGGAAACGAAAAATAGGAGGGAAAAAAAGTCCCCCCGCCCAACTGAAATCGAAGGGGATGTTCTAAAAATTACCTTTATTTTTTATATCATTATTGTTGTTTCCACTTTGCCTGTCATATTCTAAGATCGATAAAAAAAACCAGTCTAGTACTAGGGGTCTATTCTTTTTTTATATCTCTTTCTCACTTCCTCTTTATCATTCTCACTCCTTCTTTGGAAGAAACCTGCTGTGCTCAGATTTAGAGAGGTGATGGGTTCCGCCAGGTTTAAACAGAAATGCCAAAGAAAGGCTGTCAATACAGCGTCCCAATGACACTACCAGGAATTACGGGTCTATACATACATGATGGCTACAAACTCTGCTAAGAGTATTGCGATCGCTTGTCAGATTACAGAAGATGGTGCACTTTTAGGCTACGGCCAGCCACACGAACCTGTAACATATCATGAACAAGCAATGCCTGTATTTTGAAGGTTTTGCCCTCGACCAATCCCACTCTCTGAGCATCGAAAACATTACCCGAAAAGGAGAACTGGTCAACATCATCGGATGCTTCCGAAGCCGCAGGTTTTTTTTTCAGGCGAAAAAAAAAAAAAATTATAAAATACATACATACATACATACATACATACATACATACATACATACATACATACATGTATACATACATACATACATACATTGTTGTTTTCATGGTGTTAGTGGTGGTCGTTATTGTTTTTGTTACTGCTGCTGTTAAGGCATCCGATAAGATCACTGTTGTTGATGTTATTTAGCCCCAGGCGTGAAGGCGCATGGCTTTGTGGTTTGGGTATTCGGCTCGCAATCGTAAGGTCGTGTGTTAGATTCCCGGCGGCGCGTTGTGTCTTTAAGCAAGACACTTTATTTCACGTTGCTCCAGTACACTCAGCTGGCAAACATGAGTTGTATCTGTAATTCGAAAGGGTAAGCATTGTCACATACTTTATGTCGCTGAATCTCCCTGAGAACTAAGGGTACGCGTGTCTTGGAATACTCACCCACATGCACGTTCATTTCACGAGCAGGCTGTTCCTTTGGTCGTATCAACTGGATTACTCATCATCATAACCGAGGGAGTACCCAGTTAGCCTCAGGTAAGCGACTTAGGACAAAAAGCGTGCCAATCGTGACTATCTTATTTTTGTGACAGGAATTATCGGTCGTGCTTGAAGTTGTGTTTGTTGTTGTTAACGCAAGATTTTGTTATATCTATTTACATTTATGATCTAAGTTCGAGTCTCGCCGAAGTTGGTATATTTCACGAAATGTTTGGTAACTTATAATATATATATATATATATAAGTTGGAATAGAATGAAACGAAATTTCATTTCTCACTCTTAGTACGGCACTTACTTAAATGTAAGTATGTATGTATACTGTACGTCTGTATACATATATGTATGTACGTATACATACATACTTACATATATATATATATATATATAACGAAGGAAATGTGGTAAGGAACCAGGTGGACCATAACGCACCAAAGTACTCAATACTTGAGGTAGTAGAGTGGGTAATAGGAACCAGTAAGACCCCGACAGCTGAGCTCAAGCCGTTTCGACGGCTAATTCTGGACTCCAGAATTAGCCGTCGAAACTAGCCGTCCAGAATTAGCCGTCGAAACGGCTTGAGCTCAGCTGTCGGGGTCTTACTGGTTCCTATATATATATATATATATATATATATATATATATATATGCATGCATGCATAGGAGAAGGAAAACTCTGATATAACACCTGCAACCCTAATGGTATCCAATGATGTTGACTTGTTCTTCTTTTTGGTAAATATCATCTTGGTTAAGAGAGTGGGACTGGCTTTGTGCAGTGCCTTTGCTCACTATAAAAGCTTCACGGCACAGGCATTGCTTTATATCTGGAGATCTCTCTGCACTTGTCGTCACATGGTACCATGGGCCCAGCACTATGTGTCAATAATTGTCACAAGTGTAGTGTTTGTACCAGAGTTTTCAAGTCGCTGGCTGGACTAAAAAGTCACACTCGTTCAGCGCATCGGTAGGGGTCCTGCTACATGGATATAAAGTAGTGGCCGTACTCGAAAACGAGTTGGCAGCCACCATGTATATATGTCACACTCGTTCAGCGCATCGGTAGGGGTTCTCCTACATGGATATAAAGTAGTGGCCGTACTGGAAAACGAGTTGGCAGCCACCATGTATGTATGTATAATTGTCACACGTGTAGTGTTTGTATCAGAGTTTTCAAGTCGCTGGCTGGACTAAAATGTCACACTCGTTCAGCGCAGATATAAAGTAGTGGCCGTACTCGAAAACGAGTTGGCAGCCACCATGTATGTATGTATGTATGTATGTATGTATGTATGTATGTATGTATGTATGTATGTATGTATGTATGTATGTATGTATGTATGTATGTATGTATGTATGTATGTATGTGTGTGTGTGTGTGTATATATATACTAGCCCGGACTAGCAACTGCTAATTTTTGGTCGCCTTCTCGTCTTGGGCATTTCTCTCTGCTTTTCAGCCCCTTGGATTGTGTCTATTATTATATTCCTTTATTGGATAAATTTCGGAATACCTGATTATGTCACCGAATTCATACTGAACCCGGTCATTGAAACGTTCATAGTATAATCAATCTTTAAGGAATTACACCAGTCTATCTTCCTGTTATTTTATAATAATTAACTCCGTACTCGCACCACCAACAACACAAACGAAGACGGGTGAGCTGCATTACGTCGAGTGCTCTCCCTAATATTACATCAAGGTTGACTATATGGAATGATCAGTTCTATCCAGTGGTGAACCAACAAACCTATATATATATATATATATATATATATATATATATATATATATATATAAAGGTTAAACAAGGTTCAATGAATACATCAAAGAATGAGTTTTACAATAGATGACTGAATCTTAACCATCTACTATGTCATCTACTATATTTTATCTGATGAGGACGTACTGTTGAACTTAACCCAGTACCTCTGAAATATGTATAATAAAATATACTTGATCACAAGAATATCTATTTTGTTAATATTTTGAATTAATATATATGGGACGACCTGATAAACTCCGACCTCACACACTTACACCTCTCCAAGACAATGTCACTGGACCGAGATCTTTGGCGGTACTCAGTAATAGAGAAGACCCGCCTTACCTAAATACAAAGTAAAACCTACTACAGTCAGTAGGCATCTCTAACAAAATACACCCCCCCCCATCCACACCGCCCCTTTCAATGTAAAGTTATGTTGGTGCCACAACATCCAGGCCGAAACAAATGAGATCGTGTAGGTGTCACGACAAAAAAACACACATCCGCGCTGTAATGTGGCTGTGTAGGTAACACGGTAAAAACCTCCCAGTCCCACACTGTAAACGTGGTTGGTGTTAGGAAGGGCATCCAGCTGTAGAAAACCCGCCAGACAGTCCACGCTGTAATGTGGCCGTGTAGGCAACACGGTAAAAACCTCCCAGTCCCACACTGTAAATGTGGTTGGTGTTAGGAAGGGCATCCAGCTGTAGAAAACCCGCCAGACAGTCCTATGCGAGCAAGACGACCACTCTTGCCTCAAGTGGGAAAACTCCCGTCCAAACCCATGCAAGCGTGGAACATGGACGTTAAACGATGATGATGATGATGATGATGATATGCACGGATTTGTTTGCAGTTTAGGTCTACCAAATTAGCAGACAAGACAGAATCGACCTGAGTTTGTATTAGAAGAAACTTATCCAAGGTATCAGTCTTTGGGATCAAACCCACGATTATGTAGCTGCGAAGCGAACTTCTTAACCACACAGCCATACCTCATTCTTCCCCAACTTATATACACTCACCTATACACATATACACTCTCCACTACACACATGTACACTTCCCTAAACACATATAGACTCACACATATATACATTCACACCTACACTTATACACTCATCCCCTCGACATACACACTCTCCACCACACACATATACATTCAACCACACACACATATACACTCTCCCCTCACAAATATACACTCCCACATAGACATATACACACCTTCACATATATATTCTCTCACGCACAGATATACATGCACACACATACATACATATACACACATAGACATTCTCACCTACGCACATATACACTACACACACTCACACATATACACCCTTCAGTACACAATACAGGTTATCGAACAACGGTGATAAAATAAAGAATGTGCCACTCACACGAGGACATTTCACTAGAAACCTATTGTATCCTTAAAGATAAGAAACCTTTCACTCCCACCACTCCCACCACTTCCACCACAACCACATTATTATGGGTCAAGTGCAGGCGGGTGGATGGTGGAAAGACTATGCTTTTGTCCGATTATTTATTGTCGTATCTCAGTTTAAACATCGACCTCACCCCTACTCATCTAAATCCTAAATTATCGTCTGAATCATGTGACAACCTTGAAATCGGCCCAATCTAGTTTCCATTGATGAGCTAGTCTTCTCCAACAATCACAATCACTATATATATATACCCCACGCACACCTTTTCCTGAACATGGAACCTCGTTCTTCCTCCAACTCTCACATTCACATACACACACGCACATACACAAACACCACCTTCAGCTTTCCCTGCTTCGACTCCTCCGCCCCCTCTCTCAACTCCACCCGCCTCACACCCTTCCATCACTTGTTCATTTTATTGTTTATTCTTATGTTTATTTTTACGTTTATTTTTATTTTTATTTGTTCTCCTTCCCCCTTTTTTCTAAATGTATTTCCACCCCTCCTCTACACACCTTCGGAACTCTCTTCCTAACCTATTTTCTCATGAAGAAGGGCTTATGCCCGAAACGCCCCCTCCCCACACTCTCAAGAGCGTGAACCTAATAAATTTTATTTATCTGCCTCTCTGTTTTGTTCCCGTCCAAATTTGCACTATATATATATATATATATATATATATATATATATATATATATATATATATATATTGGTAAACGGAATAGAAAATGCTGACAAATTGTTCACAGTTGAAAAATGGTTTAATTAGGAATAAAAGAGTATTAGTGATTGTATGGGTTAGTATTCAGTTGTGGTTTTAAGTTTTTAAGTTTTTACCGGTTGCGCATTTCTAAATGCTTTTCAAAAATAATTTTGAGATAGAGTGTCCGTGCTGTTTGCTCCTGTTTGCTCAGATCAGAGCAAACAGCACGGACACTCTATCTCAAAATTATTTTTGAAAAGCATTTAAAAATGCGCAACCGGTAAAAACTTAAAAACTTAAAACCACAACTGAATACTAACCCATACAATCACTAATACTCTTTTATTCCTAATTAAACCATTTTTCAACTGTGAACAATTTGTCAGCATTTTCTATTCCGTTTACCAATATATAATAACTTGTGTGTTACACCTCTATTCTTTTAACTATATATATATATATATATATATATATATATATATATATATATATATAATACTTATTACTAATTTATACTTATTCCTAATTAAACTATTTTTCACTGGGAAAAATTTGACAGCATTTTCTTTTCCTTTTACTAATATATATATATATATATATATATAGACATGAAGTACAAGTCAACAGGTTATAATTCACTTCAGACAAGATGACGCTGTGATAAACAGGCGAAAATCCAGAGTAACAAGATTCACTTTTCAGCCTTAATAAAATGAATAATAAAACTTTACTTCGGTATTGAGCCTTCAACTACATACGGATACGGATATATATATATATATATATATATATATATATATATATATATATATACGTCCTTGACGCCGAAATTCGTTTGTTTGAATTTATATGATTCCAGTTTCTCAGAGAAATAACAACCCAACCAGGAACTGGGCATATCAGGGTATTGACAAAGTTAAACACCTCAACAACATGGGTACTCGTCTCTACCACACTAATTCATTCGGACTGCCTGAAGAGGTCTCAGCCAAAGATGGCTGTCACCAAAATATATATACCAGTAATAAACGAAGCCAAATTTTAAATATTTGACTTATTTATTTTATTTTATTTTATATATATATATCACAGGATATTTGAGTACTAGCAATAGCTGGGTGGGGAGTAACTCTGTGATGAACTGGCGTCCTGTCCAGTGGGGAGTCTTATATTCTCAGTCACTTCACGCAACGGAACCCGGGATAAGTAGCAATGAGCAACGGAGAGATACGATGGACTTCGATGCCTATTTTACACGGCCTGTCGATTCTCGACCGGAGGCAGAGTTCTGCAAAAAATTGATTTCAGTAGCTGAAGTGGTGGATATGCTGAAACACTGTGTGAAGGATAAATCACCGGGATTGTATACTCTGCCATATAAATTATATTTCTACTTGTTCACAGCTACTTTGGTAGTTGTTTCCTATTGTTGGCAGATGACATAGAGCGTTCCTGGTCGTGTGAGCCGGAGAGAAGATGCGCTGCTGAGAAAGGCTTCGAACAAGAGTTTAAAATTTTGTCAACAGTCGTAGTTAGTGTGGTATATACCTCAGCGATCTTTAGCAAATCTCCCGACAACAATCTCTATTTCGTGCGATACGTCGTTAACCGATCGGGAATAAATATCGCTTCAGCTGACCTCTGGTCGACCTACACCAGTCCAAAGTTTTAGACGAGGTCGACCATCTCTAGCTAGAAGCTGTCCTGAAAGAAACTGGTTTCTGTTCCGTTTTCAGAAGCTGGATAGTTACAATATACAGTGGCATCAGCTCAGTGGTCAAACTATACAGTCAACTATCGCATTACGCGCTCAGTTTGATAAGAATGCCACCTTTTCTCCCTCCTCTATGTTGGAGCCATAGTGCGGAGTATGGAAACTTAGAGAGATATTCTACTCGAAAAGGTTATTTATTGTAATATGCTATTCATTATTTTTCTTGTGTTAGCTGTTCTTTTTTAAAAGATGACATATGTTACTGGAGAATAAGGGTCTCAAACCTAGGGACTCAAAAGGGCCATTACGTCTTGTGGGAAGAGGCACAGGGGACCAAAAGTGAGATTAGGTGAGGGCATGATTTCCACGAGTTATAACGCTAATCTGCAATACAGCTGACAGGCTGCAATTTATAATTTTTTTTAGATTAATGCAAAATGTAGGCCGACGAATTTTCCGTCTCAAAATTTCCTTAATTCCATTTTTCTATTTTATTGCATTTCCAGAGTAAGTTACCATAAATTGTACTCTACATATTATTAAATATTACTAAAACAGGGAAGCAAAAGTGGCAGAGCACACGTTTGAAACCCTGTTGTAGAAGTAGACATCATGGGATTAGCTGATGTGGTGGTCGTTGGTGGAAGGTGGTGGAGCATGGTGGTGATTTGTTGTGGTGGATGGTGGTGGTTTGTTGTTGTGGATGGTGGTGGAGGATGGTGGCGGTTTGTTGTGGTGGATGGTGGTGGTCGTTGGTGGATGGTGGTGGAGGATGGTGGCGGTTTGTTGTGGTGGATGGTGGCGGTTTGTTGTGGTGGATGGTGGGGGTCGTTGGTGGAGGATGGTGGCGGTTTGTTGTGGTGGATGGTGGTGGACGGTGGTGGAGGATGGTGGGGTTTGTTGTGGTGGATGGTGGTGGTCGTTGGTGGATGGTGGTGGAGGATGGTAGCGGTTTGTTGTGGTGGATGGTGGTGGTCGTTGGTGGACGGTGGTGAAGGATGGTGGCGGTTTGTTATGGTGGATGGTGGTGGTCGTTGGTGGAGGATGGTGGCGGTTTGTTGTGGTGGATGGTGGTGGTCGTTGGTGGACGGTGGTGAAGGATGGTGGCGGTTTGTTATGGTGGATGGTGGTGGTCGTTGGTGGAGGATGGTGGCGGTTTGTTGTGGTGGATGGTGGTGGTCGTTGGTGGACGGTGGTGAAGGATGGTGGTGGTCGTTGGTGGACGGTATTGGTGTTCGGTAGTGGTCTTTGGTGGACGGTGATGGCGGCATTAATGGTGGTGGCGTAGGTGGTGATGGTGGGATTAATGGTGGTGATGTTGGTAGTTGGTGGTGGTGATGAGACATTAATGGTTGTGGCGGAGGTCGTAATGTTTAGGTGAGGTGGTTGTACTGGTGATAGTGGTTGTGGTGGGTGTAATGATGTTGTTGTTGGTGGTGGTGGCTGTAGTGGTTTCGTTGGTGGTATTGGAGGTTGTAATGGTGGTGTTGTTGTTGGTGGCTGTAGTGGTTTCGTTGGTGGTATTGGAGGTTGTAATGGCGGTGTTATTGTTGGTGGCTGTAGTGGTTTCGTTGGTGGTATTGGAGGTTGTAATGGTGGTGTTGTTGTTGGTGGCTGTAGTGGTTTCGTTGGTGGTATTGGAGGTTGTAATGATGTTGCTGGTGGTGGCTGTAGTGTTGATTCTATTGACACTTGTAGTGGTGGTGGTGGTTATGGTCGTAGTGATGTTGTTGATGATGAAGATGTTGGTGATGATGATGTTGATGACGATATTGTTGATGATATCTATGAGGATAAATGTTGGTGATGATGATGATGATGATGTTGATATTAATGATGATGATGATGATAATGATGATGTTGATGATGATGACAAATGGTGTGTTAAAGAGAAAAGAGGAATTGCTGTAATTACTGGTGGTAGATGTATCAGTTACTGTAGAAACTGTTGAGTCGCTGTGGCTGTCTCCATGTTATTTCTTTAGTTGTTGTTGTGAAGTACATACCATAAAGTTCCTTGTCTCACCTGTATAACCAGGTAAACTGAAATAACCTTGTGACACACATCAAATCAACTTGACGACAGCCTCCACCTACCACATCCTGTCTTTTAATGATGTACTTACACACACACATCCACACACAGACACATAAACACACACATACATATACACACGCACATATACACATACACACAGGCACATACACACACATACACAGGCACAAACATACACATACACACACACGCACTCATACAAACACACACTCATATGCACACACCAAGCACACGTATTTTATTAGTTTCTGTCATTCGACTGCGGCCATGTTAGAACTTATTTTTTAAAGTCTAGTACTTATTTCATCTATCGCTTTTTGACGAACCGCTAGGTTATGTGACATCAACACAGGCACAAACGTAAACACACACACACACACACAACGCACTTCTGCAGTTTCTATTTACCAAATTCCCCTTACAAGGCATTGGTTAACCCAATGTGCCATGTAGCGAGATATATGGTTCTTTCTCTGTGACTCTTAGCGAACAGTCGGATAAAGAGAGGCATCCAGTGATAAACGGGTGCTCAACTTCAAAGTTTGTGTTTTAAAATAGTATATGTTAATAAACCATCGGAGCTTCGAGAGAATTGAAGTTCTTGGTAAATGTAGAAAATCGTGAACACAGAAAATAACTGTGTACACAGTTGATTGCTATGAACAATAACTTAGAAAATCTGGTGAGATACCCTTATTGGCGGAAAAAAGTTATGGTTACTGGCTACCCTTTTCTGACTGTGTTGGTGGTGTTGTTGGTTCATGTCTTGTTAAATGTTTTGTATTGTCTATTCATTCTACAATGTTTGCACATTGTTTAGATAGATATTCTTATATAAGTTCGACACCATTTTGCTTATATAAATATTTACAAATTTGTTAACTCTTAACATCCTGTCATGATTTAGTTGCAGGAGTGTGTGTCCTTGAAACATATACATATACACCAGGTCCGAACACAAAAGAACCAAACTCCCACTGCCATTACATCCGTCTCTTCCGCTCTCCCCATTTCTCACTATTATGAACAAATGGGAGCCCACGCGTTGGCCGCCCTGCGGTCACGGCGGACAAAATAGAGAAGGCGTTTCGCCAGAGGATGGTGAGGGAGACGCACTGGAAGAGCCATTCCAGATCATGAGGCTCACACCTGCGGGTAGCCAACTCTGAGCCGATGATGGTGAGCAGGGGTATTTTATCCAATTTTCTAAGCTATTATTTATAACAATCAACTGCGTAACTGTGTTCACAACTATTTTTTTTGCGTTTGAGATTTTTTACATTTACTAAGAATATATATATATATATATGTTATGTTCAGATCCAGTGATTTTGATAGTTCACAAGGGGAGGCAGAACTCAATATTGATAATAGAGACACATACTTGTATTTATTCAGTTTTTTACAACATAGTTATGATGGTTTAACAAAGCGAGCTGGTTGTTGGCTGAGCTTATTCAGTGATCAACCAGCTCGCTTTGCAGAACCATCATAGAAATGTTTTAGGAAACTGAATAAATAGAATTATATATATTCTTCTCATCTATCCACAAATTTACATTTCTGCTTTCAATTCAACTTTAGGAAAAGCAGAAAGAAAACAAAAAAAAAAAGAAAACTGTTGATTTGCGGCTCACTTTGCTGTTTATATAATTTCGTTTCGTTTCTTGTTTACAAATCCAATTTCTTCTTTCTGCAAAGCATCTGTCTTTAATCAAGTGTTGGTTGGGTTGAAGCTGTGACAGTCTTTTATATAAACATACTCATGCTCTTATTTTAGAGAAACTGTTATGTTGAAAAATATAAACGAGAACAAATTTAAAAACGAAGAATATTTAAGTAAAAATTATAAATGTTGTTGGCAGTAACATTTAACCGAAATGACACTCATGCACATTTCTTTGTTCTTCTTACATGTATAGCGATGATACTAGGTTGTATGAACGTAACAAGGAATACATTGTTTGTGTGTATAATATTTAATTAACAATGGTAGATAGTATAGTTGACATGTCAAAGATGAGGATGATGTTAGAATGAAGCAAAGTTAGTAGTTACCGTTTTGATTGCCAGGCAAACGCGGCTGGCAGAGGACGCCTGGCTAAGGCCAGGCGCCTGTTGGCCAAATGAATGGCAGAGCCGAATGAGAGGCTCTTGACCTGGTGCCGAAAAGGCAATGAGAGAAAGGAAGCTTAAAGTTGTTAGTTTTATAGGGCTCTGACCGGAAGTTGCAGAAAGGGTTCCACCTCCCGTCTAGATCCTAATCAAAACAAGGGAGACAACCGCTACATAACCTCCCGCCAGAATTTTAGTGTATAAAAATCGAAATGAAAATATGTAGCAAGTTGGCGAGAATGTTGTAACAGGCATGAAAATTACGACAAAAGAATGTTTGGAAAAATCAATGATAGATATCAAGGTAGCCAACCGCTCTTGGCCAGAGAACGACTGGACATCCATCTATCCATCACCCAAAGATACAATGTAATAAAGTAAAAGTAATAGAAGAGCTCAAAGTTCAAAATATAGTTCACAGGTGTGCAATCACATGACAGCAGGAAAGAAAGTGTGTTCCAGAGAATGAATGCAGGTGGTTTCTGTTCTGTGGTATATCGTGAAATTTCCAACCTCCGAATGGATTTTCTCACAGGAAGAGTGCTGCAAAAATGAATTCTCTGGCTTTGGTGAAGCTGTATTGATGTATTGCTGTTGCTGTTATATTGCTGTTGCTGCTGCTGTTGTCTCGCTGAGTGAGCGTATTCGGTGTTTAAATTCACAGTAAAAAAATTTTTTTTAGAAAAAATGAGTTGCGCAAAGTGCTAGAAATAGCAGCCGAAGTTGATGGTCGATGTTGAGAATGCGTTGACCTGGAAGGGTCAAGAGGCCAGCGACCATAGAAATAAGCATTCTTAATAAATGCGCGGTTATCAACGGTAAATTTACATTGTAAATTTATAAACCGGCAAATAGAAGAATATAGCTTAAGGCTGAAGAATCCCTGGTGAGAAATGTTATCTCTGGCGTGCGGCTGTCTGTGAGTAGAGACATCTCTGTGAATCGAGAATTTGTGCTGCCTACACGTGCCAATACAAGGTTGAAAAAAATAATATTTCTAACGCGCGAGAAAATGATAGTGCAATTTTGAAAGTGACAATGATGAAAAAGAAAGGCTTCACTCAGCATAATTATTGGTGTGAACTTTTGGAAAAAAAAAAAAAAACTTGAACGATGAAGAAAACGATGAAAAAAAAGGCAATGGTTCATCGAAAATAAATGTTCCTGTTGAAATGTTTTTTTAAAGAATATCAAATTTCTTTTTTTTTTTTTTTTTTTTGAAAGAGTTCGTTGTAAGAAACGAGAAACATATATATATATTGGTGAAATGCGACAGTTAGTTGATGCGTGAGAGAAAAAGTCTGTCTGTGCGAATTCCACATGTGCGTGTGTGCGTGTCCTTGAGTATTTTCATAGTTTGTCGATAAATTTGCTGTGTATTCGTAACGTTAGTCACACAAAACCAGATGTGCTATTTTTTTATTTTATTGGGGTGACCACTTATAGCGATGAACGGCTGCGTGTTCGCATCACGTTAGGGTCACCAATGTAGCGAAATTACTGGTGGGTTGTATGAATGTAACAAGGGTTACATTGTTTGTGTGTATAATATTTAATTAACAATGGTAGATAGTATAGTTGACATGTCAAAGATGAGGATGATGTTAGAATGAAGCAAAGTTAGTAGTTACCGTTTTGATTGCCAGGCAAACGCGGCTGGCAGAGGACGCCTGGCTAAGGCCAGGCGCCTGTTGGCCAAATGAATGGCAGAGCCGAATGAGAGGCTCTTGACCTGGTGCCGAAAAGGCAATGAGAGAAAGGAAGCTTAAAGTTGTTAGTTTTATAGGGCTCTGACCGGAAGTTGCAGAAAGGGTTCCACCTCCCGTCTAGATCCTAATCAAAACAAGGGAGACAACCGCTACACATGTATATATATATATATATATATATATATATATATATATATATATATATATATATATAGCGAAAAATTGAACGGGAACAAAACAGAGAGGCAGTACGAACAAATGTTTATTAGTTTCACGCTCTTGAGAGTGGGGTGGTGGTGGGGGACGACGTTTCGGGCATAAGCCCTTCTTCAGACGAAAAGTGTGTGGGAAGAGAGTTCCATATATATATAGGTGAAAGAAGCGATTCTTTGCTTAAACGTTAATCTGTACTAATAATAGATATTTGCTCTACGTGATTTTACTAAAACAATCTTTTTCTGTTCCTTCCTCTTCTAACTCTTTATCTTTCTAGTTCATCTTTTATTTCTCATTCTATTTTCTGATGAAGAACTAGTGTCCGAAACGTAAAGACTCTTTTCCTAGTATATCAAGAGTTAAACTAATATATTTCGTCTTTGTACTGAATGGTTTGCTTTATTGTTTCCGTTTACATTTTGCGTTCACACACACGCGCGCACACACACACACACACACACACACACACACACACACACACACACACACACACACACACACACACACACACACACACGTGTATATACACACCGTAACTACACTGCGTAATCGCATTTATTTCCATGTAAATTATGACGTCTCGGTATACAAATTATTTACTGAACTTAAACATTTCAATAAAAATACATGGCACATTGTAAATATTGAATACAAACTGAAGGTGTGACTTATCTATAGGTGCATGTTTGGTTTCTGATTTACACAGTGTCGAATTATTTAAGCGAGGGATAAAGTCGATTATATTAACATTAGTACATAATAGGTATTTTATATTATTTTTAACAACGGAACAATAAACGTCTAAGTCGATTTAAACTCAGAACACACACAGACACACAGAGACACACAGAGACACACACACAGATACACAGACACACACACACACACACACACACACACACACACACACACACACACACACACACACACACACACACACACACACACACACACACACACACACACACACACACACACATGATGGTGGCATCCTGATTTCAAGTCACTGTGAGATGACAATGTGAGAAGCAGGTGAATCTTCAGTGTAACAAGTTTCACTAATTAGCTTGGCGCCGCGGTCGGGATTTTACATATCTCTCTCTTTCTCTTTCTCTCTCCCCCTCCCCGTCTCTCTCTCTCTCTCTCTCTGTATATATATATCTTCGTTTTTATATTTGTTTTGAAAGATTACAATTGGTGTGGAATCGTGTGATGAAACACACATTGTTATACTTACGGAGTGTTATGCTGCCAATGAAAACACATGCACCGTTGAGTTTCACTTCGGCTTTATTATTAGCCAAGATTGAGTCAATAAAAAAAATCAAAACTAAAATGTGACACGACACAAAAAAAGCAAGAATATTCATTAAGAAGGTCATAAATGTTGTGTCGAAAGATCTATGACAGTTAAATTACTACCTATTTACTAAACTTAAGGAGGGAGGGATTAGTTATCTGACTAATAATAAATTAGAAGTTAAACCCAATTGGTGTGTGTTAGCAGCGTGGTTCTCCCAAATAGTCATACATATATAATATAACCACTGCAAACATAATCTTGAGGAAAAAAAACATTGTATCTTATTAAAGCCCATGTGTGGGACAAATCTAGTCGAGGTGACCTACATGTTTGTGTGTGAGAGACAAGTTGTGTCAAAGGACCCACATGCTTGTGTATGAGGAACAAATCTTGTCGAAGGGGAGGGTACATTTTGTGTGAGGGACAAATCTTGTCTAGAGGCCCCACATGTTTGTGTGTGAAGGATACATCTTGTCAAGGGTCCCACATGTTTGTATGTGAGAGACAAATCTGACAAGAGACCCATATGTTTGTATCTCAGGGATAAATCTTCTCAGGGGACCTCACATATTTATTTTTTTGTGTGTGAGGGATAAATCTTTTCATCGGACCCAACATCTGTGTATGAGAGACAAATCTTGTCAATGGCCCCGCATGTTTGTGTGTGAGAGACAAATCTAGTAGAGAAGGCCCACATGTTTGTATGTGATGGATAAATTTAGTCAAA
Organism: Eledone cirrhosa; assembly: GCA_964016885.1. Lineage (NCBI taxonomy): Eukaryota > Metazoa > Mollusca > Cephalopoda > Octopoda > Eledonidae > Eledone > Eledone cirrhosa. Next base: position 322,176,880 of record OZ024743.1, on the reverse strand, counting down.
GGGATCCACATGTTTGTGCGTGAGGGACACATCTTGTCAAGGGCCCTACATGTTTTACACCTGTTTCACCATGTTTCCAAAAACAAACAATGATCTTTTAACTTTGCATTGGGAATTATTGGGTTGGAAGTAAAGTTCCCATATAACGTTTATAAACAAGAAATACAAAGGTATACGGGAAGTTTGTTTCCAACCCAATATATAGCCTGTTAATTGAAACCATAGTAGGGATGGATCATAGGTTTACATCAAGCATTGCTGGAAAACATTTTATTATTTTCTTTTTCATATAGGCAGTATCGGTAGATTGGCAGTATCGGTAGAGCGTCGGGCACCAGGCTTTACAGCATAGAGTTACACCCCTTTACGGTCTGAGTTCAAATCCCTCCGAGTTTAGCTTTGACTTTCATTCTTATGGGGTCGATAAAAAATAAACCAAGATTTAGGGCGCTGGATTGGCAGTATTGGCGGATTGTCAGACAACATGATTTATGGCATAGAGTTACAGCGCTTTACGGTCTGAGTTCAAATACTGCCAAGGTTAGCTTTACCTTTCATCCTTAAGGGATCGATAAAATAAAGCACCAGTAATGCACTGGAGACGATTTAATCGATTTTCCCTTCCGCCAAAATTGCTGGCCTTGTGCCTAAAGTAGAAATAATCTTCTTAAAGTCTCCCAAGGAATCGTTTCTTCTCCGTCTTTCTCTTTCTTTCAATGGTTTCTCAGGCAATGTATTTATTTTGATTGAAATATTTTTCTGTTTTTATTTTTTGTTTTGTTTGTTACGTCTGTTGGTTTCTACAACTGTTGTTGTTGTTGTTGTTTTAGTTGATCTCACCTACAAAACAGAGGTCATACCCGTTACCTCCAGCGAAGACCCAGTTGTTGGTTCGAGTCTTCTTAAAGAAACGTTTTAACATGCTTTAAAGCCACATGGGTGGTTTTAAATGTGCTTCAGTATTGCGTAAGGTCGACACATCCAGAGTATATTAAAAGAAACATATGTGTTATTATATGAATTACATAAATATAATATTGCTGTGCTTAGAAATACTAGCACTTACATACATATACGTGCAAGTACACACATACATACATACATAAGTATACATGCACACACAGATACACGCATACTTATATAAGAATTCACAGATATATACACATAGAACCATACGCCATTTATATATACATAGGCAAAGCCATACGAATATGTATGTATGTATGTATGTGTGTATGTATGTCTGTGTGTGTGTATACACACATGTATACATATTCACATAAATACGTACATTTTCTAGAAAGGCAAAGTCAACCCGCCGAGGTTGACTTTGCCTTTCATCCTTATGGGGTCGATAAAATAAAGTACCAGTAATGCACTGGGTAATTGCTGGCCTTGTGCCAATAGTAGAAACAATTGTTATATGTTTGATTTTAAAACATCTATCTACTATCTATCTATCTATCTATCTATCTCACCCCCTCTCTCTCTCTCTCTCTCTCTCTCTCTCTCTCTCTCTCTCTCTCTCTCTCTCTCTCTCTCTCTCTCTCTCTCTCTCTCTCTCTCTCTCTCTCTCTCTCTCTCTCTCTCTCTCTCTCTCTCTCTCTCTCTCTCTCTATATATATATATATATTTATATGTGTGTGTGTGTATATACATACATACACACATATATACATATTCATACAAACATCTGTGTGTATATATAAATATGTATACACACACATATATATATATATTTGTTATTAAATGTTGTTGAACCCTTAGAATTATTTTTCTCTAATGCCACAGTCACATTGTCACGTCACAGTCGAACACATACACACACCATAAACACCATACACACACATATACCATACACACACCATACATACACTATCACACACCATCACACAACATATACCATACACACACCATCACACACACATATACCATACACACCCCATCACACACACATATACCATACACACCCCATCACACACACATACACACACCATACATACACCATCACACACCATCAGAAAAGGGCTCTGTAAGGGTAAATACTTGATTGTCATAGTGTCAGCCCTTATTAATACAGCCCTTTACACTCTCCTTCTCTGCAGGTCTTCTGCTTTACTCTCTCGTTTCCCTCTCACCTCCCTTCCACCCCTCTCGCTCTCACCTCCCTTCCACCCCTCCCTCTCTCACCTCCCTTCCACCCCTCTCGCTCTCACCTCCCTTCCACCCCTCTCGCTCTCACCTCCCTTCCATCCTCTTTCTCTCTCACCTCCCTCCCACCACCTCTCTCACTTCCCTTCCATCCTCTCTCTTTCTCTTTCACCTCTCTCTCTCTCTCTCTCTCTCTCTCTCTCTCTCTCTCACCTCCCTTCCAGCCTCCCTCTCTCCCTTCCCTTCCACCCCCTCTCTCTCACCTCCCTTCCACTCACCCATCTCTCACCTCTCTTCCACCTCCTCTATCTCTCACCTCCCTTCCATCCCCTCTCTCTCACCTCCCTCCCACCCCTCTCTCCGTCACCGCTCCCTTCTACATCCTCTCTTTCTCCCGACTTCAGTATTTCCAAAATAATTAATTCTTATCTAAACATGAAACGTTTTATATATTTTTAGTTTATTTATGATGTGAGGAATGATGTTTTGACGTTCATGCCCTTCTCAGAAACCTTACATAATTATTTCAAAAGCAATTAATTTATCATAATTTGTTATCTGTTCAGTCTCGACAGTTCTGACTGATTTCGGTAAAAAGCAAGGTCAGCTTGGTGACCTTTAACAAAGCAAGGTCAACTAGTAACCTTTTCTCTTATGTAATGTACAGACGTTAACAGAAATATGTAAGGAACTTAAGGGTATTCAAAAACCTTTTTTTAGCATTTAAGAGAATTTGGCTCTAGAAATTATTTGTCAAGCTTCTGTTCTTATTGCTGTTGTTTAGTTCTAAATCAGTCATGATTGAGTAAACCTATGATCACAGTTATTCATGAATATACCGACATTTTAACAATTTTGACTAAATATAATAGTCTAATAATAAGGGGGAGTATAAACCCACAGATCGGAAAACGATGCCCATCTTTTTCCGTTCAGTGGGTTTGTTAATAATAGTGATTTATTTCGTAGTTTTGCTGAATCTACCGGGTTATCAGAACAGTCTCTTGTCAGAAAGCAGTAGTTACGACGGGATTATGAAGTAAACGAAATATGAATCCTTCACTATGTACATATTTTAGTGTATTTACTTTACAAACTTATATATATATATATATAAATAAGGAATGCAGAATAACACGGATATATATATATATATATATATATATATATATATATATATATATAGTAATAATAATAAATTTCAAGACTAAAATCCAAAGAGGGCTCGATAAAGAATATATATCAAATATATAAGAACCGTAGAGCAAATATTTATTAAAATAACAGATTAAAGTTTAAGCAAAGAATCGCTGCTTTCACCCTTAACGGGATCTCCTGAAACTAACAAAGTCAATCTGTAAACGCAGAAGTGGATATTTCAAAAAACGTTGCAACCGGAGGAAGACATTAGCTAAGATCTTTCTTTTCCTTATTACGAAGCATTTTCCCCCTACACATAAATATAATAAAATTTTTGATAGAAATACTATTAAAATTTCTTGCTCTACGACTCCTAACCTTGCACATAACATCACAGCTTCAAATTTAGCTAAACTACCTAGCCGTAGGAACACGTGCAACCCTGTAGTTAGTACTAACTGTAATTGTAGGAATCGGGCTGATTGCCCCCTATCCGGGAAATGCCTCTCTAGTAACATTGTCTACAAATGTAAGGTTGTAACACCCACGTCTCGTAGGGCCTACATAGGGTTAACCGCCAATAGATTCAAGCAGCGTCTTTACACGCATACCCATTCTTTTCGTTACCCTCTAAGAAGGAATATGACGTCACTTTCAGCTTATATCTGGAGTCTAAAAGACAACCACACCCAATATAAGTTACACTGGGAGATCCTAGCTAGGACTAGATCGTATAACGGAAATAAAAGACCATGTGACCTCTGCGCCGCTGAGGCCCTGGAAATACTCTACGCCACAGACCACATCTTAAACAAAAATCTGAGGCAATTTTGGCTTGTAAACATAAATTGCACAGAACCTTCCTGTATTACAGCCCCACGTTACACCCTAACGGATAGTACGATCTTTACGTGGATATTTTACGTCTTGATGTGGGAGCTAAGTATATGTTTTGTTTGTGGTTTTGTATACCTATGGTAAGTGTTTTGCGTATGCTTGTGTATGTACGTATTTGTTAGCGGGTATGTATTTATTTATTTCTATTACTTCTGTATTGTATTTATTTACTTTGTTCTTAACTCTGTAGCGGAGATTCATTCGGTCTCCTAGTTAGAATTTTAGTCTACGACTTCTGCTATACCATTTACGTGGTTTTGTCTTTGCGTGCTATTGTTCTCCACGCTCCCCATATGACGTATTACCTTCGTTTTTTTCGTTCATTGCCGGAGAATGTCTCTATGAACCACCTAAGAGAACATTAGTCTACGACCACTTTTATACCATAAACGTGGTTCTGTCTTTGCGCGTAATTGTTTTTCACCGCTCCTATTAATGACGTATCATTCGTTTTTTCCCGTTCTTTGCCAGCGAACGTTTCCACGAACCAAAGTATCGTCTTCCTGTCTTCCTCCGGTTGCAACGTTTTTTGAAATATCCACTTCTGCGTTTACAGATTGACTTTGTTAGTTTCAGAAGATCCCGTTAAGGGTGAAAGCAGCAATTCTTTGCTTAAACTTTAATCTGTTATTTTAATAAATATTTGCTCTACGGTTCTTATATATATTTATCCTTATCGAGCCCTCTTTGGATTTTAGTCTTGAAATTTATTATTATTATTATTATTATTATTATTATTATTATTATTATTCTTTGAGTCTCAGTCATTGATGTTAGTTAACTGGAAAGTTTCTTGAAATGAATATCATGCCACTACCTGCAGCCTCAGATATTCAGGACGTATCGGAGGGTTCTTGTTGTTCCCAGCAAGCATGCCTTTTGAAGCGTTCCAAAAAGCGTGAAGGGGCCAATTTTCTTTAACCATCCCTGGAAACTTTTTGAGATAGTCCCTAGTGCGCCTATGACAATCGGGATCCCTTTGACTTCATGGCAGTTCCAAATCCTTTTTACCTCCCACTTTAAGTCCTGGTATCGGTTAATTTTCTCCCTCTCCTTCTCTTGCACTCTCGTGTCGAATGGGCAGGCCACATCCACAATCAGGCAC